>OY744524.1:22097344-22202344 GCA_963556195.1 Sepiola atlantica | reverse complement strand
CACCACTTGATCTGCATGAACAGCACCTGTTGCACCACTATTAGGAAGAACTCTGTGTCAGATATTTTCTTTCACATGGTGTTTCTTTTGTAAAAGTTAAACTGTGTTCTGGTCCCTTAGTTTTTTTCATAATTCTCTGTCTATTTTCATCCACAATTTCCTTATACATCAATGTGTCCTTATCCATTCTCCCATCAACTCCAATACATATATTTTAGGTGGGATAAAAAACCCTGGCTGAAATAGTTTTATTTGTCTACCTCCAACAAGGTAAGATGTGACACAAGGTCATGAAAGTGGGATTAGATAAGCCTGCGCTATAGAGGTGAGCACTCTGGCCATTAAAAAATTGACTGGGCAGCCCCGTCGGCATTCCCCTGTAGGGGCGTCTCAGACAGTTAGCAATAAACTTACTCCTCCCCAAAGAGGGAAGGCAAAGCCTGGGAGGGTGCAACTCCTAGAATTGCACAGGACGGGCAAGCCCCAATAGACCGGCGTAAATCCAGACCCAAAGGCCCGGACGATACCGATTTATTTGGTGGGGTAAAATCCCCTGGCTGAACTAGATTTTATTTATCTATCTCCAACAAGGTAAGATTGACACAGGAAAGTGGGATGAGAAAGCCAGTGCTCGAGAGGTGAGCACTCTGGCCATTTAAAAATTGCCTGGGCAGCTCCGTCGGCATTCCCCGGTAGGGCCGCCTCAGACAGTAAGCAATAAACTTACTCCTCCCCAAAGAGGGAAGGCAAAACCTGGGAGGTGCACCTCCTAGAACTGCACAGGACGGACAGACGGGCGTGAATCCAGACCCAAAGACCCGGGCGATACCGGTTTATTTGGTGGGTTAAAAAACCCTGGCTGAAATAGTTTTTATTTATTTAACTCCCACAAGGTAAGGTGTGACAAAAGGTCGGGGAAGTGGGATTAGATAAGCCAGCGCTCGACAATTCAATATATATTTGTGATAATTATATTTGTAAACACAAAATCAACACGTGAATTCAAATTCGCTCGTTGAATTTTCAACCGGTGAATACCATAAACAATATCCAATAAATAAAACGCCTATGTAAATAAATAATTATTTATATATAAAATTAAATATTATAGAGTTTTATTCCTTTTTAATTTGAATATGTACATTTAATTTCTTAAGAAAAGGAATAATAAACTTTAAAATATTTATTATTAAGTAATGTATTACTTTTTTTTGTTAAAACCCGGGTTTAATTTAAGGCGACACATCTGCCGGTGAAATCTAGGCTGTGAGAAAAAATCTCGATTTATTTGATCTTAAAGTTGCAATGCTCAAATAAATACAAAGTTTTGAAGAAAAATATTTCTTGTGGTAACTTTTGACATTATTTGGCAACTTTCTTCGAGTGCGATAATTTACAGTTTCAAAATCGACCTCCCCTAATATATATGTACATATGTGTATATGTACATATGTGTATATATATATGTGTATATGTAGGTATATATACTCACACATACAATTAACAGATAAATCAACACACACATGTAAATATATGTATTATTATACTAAATTCGAGTAAATCTATGAGTGTTCCCTTTAGAGTTGTATTGAAGATCTTAACCACCCCAAATGCACGTGGAAATAATGTTAATATTAAGATTGATATATGTCTAAAAAAAATGTATGATTCTACTTAACCCTCATTTTTAATAAACTCAACAAGTTACCAATGTTTCTGTCTATCGCTCGCTTCCTCTCTCTCTGTATATTATTTTACCTCCACCGCTCTTATCTTGTGCCATTTATGTCATTCTCGCATCTGTCGCTCTCTTTTTAAGAGGCAGTCTAATGTAATAAAAGGAAACAATACAAACTGGGATGGTCAATTATAAAGAAAATGGTATACCACCGGTGCAGTCATACTCTTGCACGTGTAGGTAAGAGAGAGGGGGATAGAGAGGGGTATAGCTAGCAGAAAGCGACACATTTTGGATTTTGCCTTCATTGTATTATATTTCACTGGCTTTGCATACATACTTTTATTAGATTCACATGATCTTACCCGAGATCCATAGGTGACCAAGGGACTTCCATTGTTTTCAAGTAAATATACAGATACAAATCCACGCATATACAGACACACAGAGACACGGCGCACTCATCGCTGAAAAGCAACAGTCTCTGATGGTGTTGCAATTCTGACTATTTTGGGGCGATTGGCATTTAAATGAAAACTGAATATTCCCCTTGGCAGATAATTTTCCCTTGCTTCAATATACAAATCCATTCGATATTTTGTTATTTTTTCAGTTGTTTTTTTCTCTTTATTTGTGGCTTTGTCTACCAGGATTATTCTCCAGATGTTAGCAGTTTAGTCCAGCTATCTTATCGGAAGAGCTGTTCACATTAGCCGGCTGCCGTAGAGACACTGGCCATCCCCATAACACCCCAACCAGTGGCACGTATTTTTTAGACACAATCAATAAGCCTTTATCTATGAGTAAAAAAAAAAACAAGAAAAAAAAAGTAAAGTATTGAAATGTATAAAATTGACGTTGGCATAATGATATTAATCCACTAAATAGAAAGGAGTAAAAGAGAATGTGAGTGAGACTGTTCTAACATCGTGCGTTCGTGCGTGTGTGCATATATCTTTATTTTCGCCTAGCTTTTTATTCATGGATGCCAATTTTTAGAAACCTGAACATGAACTAAAACACAAAGTTTATAACAATGTAATAATAGCAAGTAATGTTTTAATCCACCGAGTCATATTCTTATTGTGTTCCCTACAATCTGCCAACATAGTATAACCCTAAACCGTATCCATTTGGTTGCATTAAAATTCTTTTACAAAAATCTATTTTCGCACACGGATTTTAATTCGAAATCAAACCGTAATACAAAAAAACAATACTAACTCGTCTATCCATACATATAAAGCAAAGCTGTGTGTGTGTCTACACACACTAAATTTCAACAGTTGGTCGCCTCGTAACACCAATACGTTTGTGATCATCATGTTACTGAAGAGGTTTTACTTAGTTTTTATATTTTATGCTTATCGCAGTTATAAAAGGGAGACAATCGCCCTTCAAACTCAAATATCTCGGATTTGCCTGAGACATAAACAAGTTATTCGAAATGAATTAAGAAACACCATTATGCTATCATAATGATGCGTAATTTATGGTTTGGTTTGGTAGTTTTGTTTTACGGCATATCAACCCTTTTTGGGTTATTTAATGCCGAATCTGGTCTTGTTTTCTTTTTTTTGTTTCTTTCCCCTTTTAATATCTGTTTCTATTTAACCCAGAGTTGGGACCCTAACAGGTACTACCACTCCGGGTCAGGGTGGACCTGGGAGCAATGGTAATTAAGAGGAGGCTCCACATTCCCCAAAGTCCGTAAGCCGGATCTCACCATCGGATGTAGTTTAAGGTCATATCCAGGACCGGGAGTAGGGTAGGAAAAATAAAAATAAAAAAGGGGAGGGAGAAAGGGAGAGGGGCTGTTGTTTTTGTTTTTGGTTTTGTAGAACATAATTAAGTTTTACAAAAAAAAAAAAAAAAAAAAACGTCAATGTAGGTGAATTTCGTCTCAGGGAGCCACGTAATTTATGTATGAATTTGATAATTCACAATCGGATGGTCGGTTATGATCTATCATTTTGTCTTTTCCTTCTTTTTACCTTTCCTTTTTCTTTTTTTAATTTTTTTTATTTACTTTTTCTTTTCATTTTTTAATTTCCTTTTCTTTTTACTTCTTTGCCCATTTTATTTTCCTATTTTTCTTGCCATTTTCTTTGACTTTTTTTCGTTTCTTTTCTCTCTTTATTTCTTCTGCTTCTTTTTTAATTTTCCTTTTCTTTTTATCATTTTTTCGATTTTTTTGTATTTATTTTATACTTCTTTATATTGCTTTTCTATTTGTTCTTTTTTTCTTTTTCAACTTTTTTCTTTCTTTTTCTTTATTTTTCTTATTGAACTTAGTATGAGGTAAACTCAGAAAGTGTTTAGTGATCATTATGAATGTTCAGAGATATATATATATATATATATATATATATATATATATATATATCTTCTATTATTTACGCTGGATACCATAGGGCTACGTTTACTTTAATTTAGCTACATGCAAAAATGTTAAATGTGCCAGAGAGCCCATTGAAAACAAATGTTCTGATGTATTCAAAACTACCGGTGAGATTTTCAGCAACCCAGTAGATATGAATGTAATGAGTTTTTGATTTATTTATCAGGAGACAAAAACGGCGAACTTCCTCCATTAAAAAATATAGATACCGATGGATTTAAAAGCTTCTGGACAGTTCTTTTATTAAGTGTTGAAATATACACGTGTTGTATTATAAAGATCATACAGACTAGTATTATATCTTAGTTGTTGGTTCAATAATAATGTTAATAATGATGTTCATAATAATAATAATGTTCATAATAATAATGTTGTAAATAATAATGTTCATAATTATGTTAATAATGTTCATAATTATGTTTATAATAATAGTCAAAAATCTAAATAATCCAAATTTTGAATCCTCATCTACAAAAATTCCGAAACAAAAAGGGTTGTAATAAGCTGTGTTTGATTTTATTTAAGCATATTCAAAGAGTTGCTCCACAGTCGTTATTGTAGTGCTGTATTTGATAACGGGCAATGCAGATATATGAATTAAAAAAAATATTAACATCCAGGCATAGTAAAAGTATAGATAATTCACATGTTTTCATAATCTTGGTTAGTGCCGATTTCACAACTCTACCGTCGCTGTACTTCGGTGCTTCTGAGAATCTCAAACGGAACACTTAATGTAATCCACGTTCAATTCATTCTTACTGTCAATATACATATTTTAATTTAGAAATATAATCAAATATCCTAATAATATTTGTGGCCAGCCGTGTGATGTTAAATCATTAACGATTTTTTTTTATTTAATAAAAAATTTAATGTGTATTCAAATAAAAAGTTAGCATCATTAACACTTTTCTCTGATAATTGGAAATCCCGTGATACAGCAGAAACCTATCCAACTTCATTAAGTAGTTACTAGCAGAATAAGCTGGTGGTTTCCGGCTATGAAATAATCTTAATAGCAACTACATGTTTTGTCTTTTATATAAGTTCTAAACTTTGAAAAAATGTGTTCATTATTTTTTTTCATTCTTTACTTTCTAGCGACCTTTTTCGTTCGTTACTGACCGAAACATGAATAAATTTAGTTCATTATGCTCCCTATAAAATCCATCGTGTATTGTCTATACTGAATCAAATCTGTCCAGTAGTGTTTTAATCAATATGCACATCTATTTTAAAAGAACAATTCTGCTACGTATGCTCCTCTCATAGCCTCAATGTAATATCTACTATGTTTAAAATTGCGTAAATATTTGTCCAGTACGCGTTTTGAAATAGATGTACAGAAATACACACAGCGTAAAACTTTTAAATTTATAGGATACACAATCGCGATTCCAAAGTATATCCAGCTTTTTCTATGCAAGTCCTGGTACCCAATTTTCATATCATAATATATATATATATATATATATATATATGATACTATTAAGGACTAGAAGATTTGCCTTTTGAACATTCCTAACATGTAAGATATGAATGGAATAAAAATATTTGCATACATTACCGACTAGACATAATGTATTCCATTGCTTTGGTAACAACATCTAAAGACACGGTTTATTTTAAAGCAGTTAGCTACAATAAGACTTGGAAAATGCATACAAAACTTGATATATTTATTATGATACTAAAGCTAAATTAATCAAGATCTGTTTCACTAATGCATGCCAACATATTTGTCGAGTTATGTTTGTAACTGTATCTGCAAATTTTTCAATTGCTTGAATTAGCTGTAATTTGCAAATAACGCCTCAAGTTTCTCATCTCTTACCAACTTTGCACTTATCACGCTTTCTATCTTTCTCTCATATATAAATATATATGTATAATTTGGGAAAGATCATCTTTTAAGCATCCTTAAAATTACAAACTTAAAGAAAGGCAACATGCCTTCAACGAACAATATGTTAAATGCCTATATATTTTTATTAAAATCAAAATAATATATATTTTTCTCTTGATTTTTCTTATAATTTCGCTCGCTAGGTATACATTTGGGAAGGTTCTCTTTTTAAGCATCTTTTAAATTGTTGACTCGAGGTCAAGATGAAAAGAAACATTATATGAATAAAAAATATCTGCATCTAACAAATGTTTTTTGAAGGAATATTGCCTTTTTCTTATAGTTATAGATATATAGATGTACATAGATATATACATATAGATGATATAGATATATAACGCGTATGCACATATATATTTATACACACATATATAATATATATATATATATAGATGTATATGAATATATAATATAAATATACATAGATATAAATAAACATTAATATATATAAAGATAGATATAGACGTATATATGTTTATGTACGTGTTCATGTATTATGTATGTATATATATTTTTTCAAATTTGTTGTTTTATAGCCAGAAAATATTAGTACAATTTTAACAAAAAGTGAATCAAATTGTGGTTATACTATTTCACATGTAATTAGATGGAACGAAAGAGAAATATATATCGAGCAGATAGGGGCTAAGTTTAGATAGTCTTCTGTGTGTGTTTAGTTAAGTAATCTTTTATACTTATATTTTCATTAAAATATTTTAACTGTATTTTAACGGATAGCACTAGAGATCATATCATTCTAATATATATATATATAATGTGTGTGTGTATAATTATTTCAATTAGACATGTCATGTTCTTTTATGGATTTAACGAGAATGAAAATTAAATGGAATATCTTTAAAACAGATGAATATAAGGTTAAGTTCTCACAAATGAATGCATTTATTAAATTATTTTTGTGTTTCCGCCTTACTAATACTATCTGCGATTCTCCTCATGATTTTTTGGTTATTAAATAATTTACGGAAAACATAAAAAACATTAAAAACATATTACCGCGTATCTGTAATAACAAGTTATACATCCAGATTGTCTGCGTTGAGGGAAAGATATAATTTGCTGTATATGACTGGGCCTGGAATGTTCGAAGGACAGAACAGATTGAGCATGCGATAGATGGCAAATAAGAATGTACTAAGCGCACTAGAATACCATTTCACTGTCGCATCATAGATACATATGAATAATGAAACGTGAAACAGTCTACATTGTTTTATATTTTACTTGTATATAATCTTGTTTTTTTTTTCATTATATTTAATATTAGCGCGGCGTGTTCTCAAACTGCTCTAAGAAACTTCAGTAACAAAAGAAACATATGCTTCCACCCCCATACATTTTAAACGAATCCCTGAGTTTTCCATTGAACTTAATTATTATGATCTTCAATCGTTTTATCTATACATATTAATGCATCTTAAAAAACTTCGTATTACTTAATAGTTATAATGAATATTCTCACATTAATGTATGGAGAAACCGGGTAATTTTTATTTTTGTGTAATGATTTTCATTAATAGTTTCTATAAACAAACACTAGAAGGAAAGTACTATTTTTACTATTAAAATTTTGTAAATAAACTACTATTTAAGAAATATTTTTAAACATTATTGTGTAAATAGAAATAACACAATTTTGTTATTGAAACGGGTAATAATAATTAAAATATTAATAATATCAATACTACTACTACTATTACAAATAAAACCTTGCTAATCAGACGATCTTCTTGTTCGAATATGTGCGTATGTGATAACATAATAGTACAAAGGTATTTAGCGTATTATTTATAGATTAACACTATCAATCAATATATGAAATTTCTGTTCAGCATCGTTTTAAATACAGTTACTACACCCAGATGATATGTTTATGTTTGATATAGATACCCTTATGGATTAAGAATCGTCCGTTTGTCGACAGAAATAAAGATGTGAACTCACTGAATCCCTTAGTGTGCTACTTTGACCATTATTGCAGAGATGTACTATTAGGCGATCAAGTCATTGCTTTGTATAACTTTTTAATAGTTGAAAAGAAAACGATTACGAAATATCAAGGTCAGATATACGACATGAAAATGCATCTTAGGAAAATCTCTGTCATTCCAGTAAGTATAGGAGCAACAGGACGAATGAAAAAGAATTTTAAAAGCTATCTGGCGAGTATACCCGGTGAACGAGTTCAAGAGAAATACAAACAATTGCACTTGAAGGGACGGTTAGAATCTATAAAATATATCTAGGCGAGAGTGTATGAAACAACCAGTGAATGTTTTCCATCCAGTAGGATGCCTCATCCCCAGCAAAAACAGAAAGATAAGAAAAAAGATTTAAAAAGTGAAAAACAACTTTTTGAGGCCGTTATTGTGTGCCAATGAGAATAATAATAATAATAATAATAATAATAATAATAATAATAATAATAATAATAATATTAAACAATATTTATACATGTATGTTTTGGACGTAATTTTCGTACTTGGTGCGTCTTGTAACTGCTTAAACTTTACTCATCGATCTGATTTGTGACAAGCATAACTTACCTTCAAACTTACCCTTTAACAAACGTTCCACAAATGGCTATTGCTGTGTGTTTGAACATATCAAATCCAATCACAAAACTTTGCTTGGAACACATATATTTCAAAAGAGACGACGATATAAGTATTTCGTGGATATGTTATGTTTAGTTTATACATGAAATAAGCTCACTCAAATAACGGAAATTAAATACTGATCAAACGGTAAAATAAAACGTATATCTATAATCAAAAAGTGTCTTTCTAATTTCATTTCCGCTAAGATTCATATAACATCCGTACATATTAATAGAGTCTTAAACAAATAACACTACTTGTTCTCATATATATATTTAAATACATTTTTCGTGGTACAAAATTTAATGACATCAGATATTGCTGACCATCTTATAAATAGCGCCGAATGTGCGTCGACGTACACTAGTGACTGGTTTTCTGTAATAAGTAGATCATATTCTTTATTCCACCTCAAAGTCCTGGAAGCTATATATATTAAGTCAGTCAAACCTTGCCTTTGTAAATAAAAGGAGTGGCTTCTGGGACTCAATGTGATCGACTTTTGACCCCCCCTCTTTTTTTCTCATAAACTTGTCAGTGGTTTTCATTCTACTTTTTGAAAAGTTTTTTGAATTATTTCCACGTAGATAATCTGATGAGTGTGGACAAAAGTCGACTCAGTTTATTCATGAATTTAAAAAAATGATTTCATCTCGCTTTTAATTTTTCAATTTCATTCCACCCCAAAAAATGTCACAAACGTCCGTATCCCTTGCCGTAAATATATATATATATATATATATATATATATATATATATATATATATACATACAATTTTAGAAAAATGAGTCCCAGGACCGGTATAAGCAATAAATATATTATTGGTTGTAAATGTTAAAGTGTTTCTTTTAATTTGTGTATGGTATGTTACGGTATCTATGGCACTGTCTAAATGTTAACGTTTACAAAAAGTAAATAATGTGGCCAGGTTACTAAACCTTTGGTCTAGAGAATATATTCAATAATTTCTGATAAGTTAAACAGTTTAGTATTTGACCAGACATACAAACTATTGACACTCACACGTGCGTACCGATACTTTTTAAAATGTATTAATCTAAGTCTTTTTTTTTTCATGAAAATCAATAAGAGTTTGTATAATTTGTTTTGTATCCTACGTATTTAAACTATTTGGTGGTCGTCTGCGTGTTTGTATAAATGCAACAACTTAATTGTAGTCTCAAGTCCTCGTTAGAGCAACCCCTTGACTGTAAGTACATCTCTCAGTAATCTCTTCTGTTTTAGCACCTCTCACCTCCATCGATCAATTTGGAAATCAAGTTTTTTGTAATTAAACAAAAAAACGAAAAAACTTTGAAATATAATCAAGTACGTTTTACGCATTTGGATGACAAACTAATTTAGATAATATACGAAGAGGACAAAACCCCAGCATCATAACGCTTAACTTATGTTTTGTATTGTGCCACATTTTATCGTATAAAGAAAATTTACTATCCTGTTAAATGTTTGTAAACTTTTAAAGATAAATAAAATAAAAGGCAATACAAATATTTGATGAAAATGAATTATTTATCTGAGTTTATATTAACATAATAATTTGATATGATCTAGGAAGCCAACCGGTACACTCTTCTGAAATGTTAACACATTATTTGAAAGTGTTTCTCATGTCAGAATGTAAAGTGTTGAACATTGATAACCAGATCTTTCCAGCATACATTCTGTTTCGTGTAAGGTTGATATTTATATATAAATATAATTATTGACAAAAGCAATTTAATACGATGTTGTTATACGTTTGAATTATCACCTTACTTGAATAACGTGTTTGAAATGACTATAATATAAGTGAAGAACTTTGGTCTGTAAGAAATTATAAATTATATATGGGAGTTATATTTTTTCTAAAATGATTCAACCGGTATAATATATTGCCTGTTGTCATTTTAATCAAAGACCAGAAAATGTAATTTATGTTGTTAATTGTTGTAACAATTAGTAAAGCATTTACATATTTTAATTGTGTAAAGCCTACATATTCTACTGGTCCAAGAAACACAATTATTCGCACTTTTTTTCTAACGTGACCAATTTTATGGACTTGTATGTAATTCTAGTCAAACAGTAACTTTATTAACCAAAATTATTTTACTTTTCCTTACTTATATATCCGGAATCATTTAAATATTTATTTCGTTTGATCTTGTGTTAGGAATGCTTTCTCAGTTGTTAAATTTTTAAATAATTTTGTTTAAAGAGGTTACTGACACCAGATCGATAATATTTAATAAGGAAAAAAAATCTAACAGTAGGGTGTGTCGTGGCGTCACTATGTAGATACCATTAAGCGGTTTGATATTCGGTATTCATTATTAGTTTGTTGTATTTATGTACATGTGAAGAGTTCGAATGAAAACGCGATGAATCCAATTCGTGTAAATTGAGACATGAAACAATAAAATGGCGAATATATTAAATCTAGCCTTTGACAAAAATCTTATTTTAATTGAATACAAACACAAATGATGCAGGTATCATTATGTAAAACAGGATGCTGGGGTCTTGTCGAGTGTTGGAATGTAACGTTTTATGCAGTGATAGTTTCTTTAATTTTGAAAATGGCGTTTATCGCGTTTTGCATTTGAACTCTTCATATATAAGTATATATATACGTAACTTTTTTTTGATTGTCACCTACTGTAAAACAAATTGTGCAATTCCATATCAATATTAGTACTTTAAAGTCTGCTTCTTTACTTTAGTCTGGACAATACATGACAAAGATTGCAAATACGCTGTTTCATTGGTAAATATTTACTACACATGGTTTAATTAGGCACAAAAGCGTGTTATTGAATTTGACTTTTTTTCATGCCATAAATGAGTTTACAAAATGTTGAAAAAGAGTATTGTATAATTCTGATTTCGGAAGATATGCGGATTCATAGCCCAAAATAAGAAATTAAATCCTCACCGAAATAAGTCAAAGACAATTATTTACTTCTATTTTAATGATTTTAATTAGGAAAATATTAAAACTTACAAAATTAGATTTAAAAGGCGGTAAAATAATGTTATTACTATTCGATAGTAATGAAATTATTTTAATTAATCATAGTAATAACATTATTATACCGCTTATTAATCTAATTTTGTAAGTTTTTATATCTTCCACAAAATAATAATTTCCACTAAGACATTAGTTATTTCACATGAGGGTATGTGTGATCACATTTAAATCAGATAATAATTCTGAAGCTACAATGAAAATACTGTACATAAACGCATGGTATACTAACGTATACAACGGGATTGCAACACATTTGGCATTATACCCTCTAGTTATATAATGGGTGCTATAAGCACCACGCATCAACTAATAATACAACGAATTATTGTTATTATTATTATGATTATTATTATTATGATTATTATTATGATTATTATATGCACATACACTTTTGGCAGCCATGTAACTCTTGATTCACGTATTTTGTCTTTTAGTCCTAACATTTGATGAGCGATGTTTACTTTTTTCGTGGTCGAAATCTATCTATCTATCTAACACTTATCGTTTGACCTTGAGATCGTAATTTTTTTTAGCTCTTTACGCTAAGTTGCTTCATGCTTTGTCTAAAGCGATTTGTATTAAACCCACAAAGAAAACACATAGGCATGACTACGAATAGGGCATTGGAACACATGAACGGAATCGCCTCTCATACTTTCACAAAACGACGAAATCAGAAATAACTATATAAACGCCAAGACAAGTAAACCCCTGGAAAACAGTAAGTGTAAGTTAAGATACCTTCATGTAAAATGAAAATAATAAACTATTAAGAAACGATTAATTACAAGTGTATGCAGCAAAAGAATACAAAGACAGACACGATTGTGTTGGGAATTATACACATTTTTTGCATCTCAAACATAAAAAAGCTAAATAAGGACACAACCGGAATGTGTTTGGGATAAAGAAAATCATAAACTGACTTTGGGCACTGAAGTAAAAACGAAACAAAATTATCCAAGCAATGAGACAAGGTGTGATAATAAACATGAGTGAAAATAGGCCTCATGAATTATTTCAACTAATTCCAAAGAAAGCCGACGGTCGTTATCAGCGATAAGTAAATGCGATAGGCTTTAGCGATGATATACAATTATTTAAAAGGTTATTAACATATATATGGTTTTATAATTCATTTTAGTATCGTGGTAGTTTGTTTGTTTTTTTCGACAAAGTATAGTCTCGTAATTTGAACATTTACTTTTCCAATATGTTTATTAAAATTGCTCATCCTTTAACAATAGCTTGCTCAAGTTATTACAGGTCGGGTATTGTAAATGTTTCTATATTGCATGTGTGTTTTGAAAAAGTCACAAAAAATGCGTTTAATCATATTCAAAGTCTGGGTTACAAATTATTGTTACACTCAATTTGATTTGGCTTCATTATTCCCCGAGTCTGCGTATAATATATGTTTAATAACTACTTATTCAATAAATTCTGAGGTGGGATCTTATTATTGCATTAGTGATAGTGTTTCTTATCTTATTTAATCAGGGAAATTGTTTTTTCATACATATTTTTAATTATGCGTCCGGAATTTCATTAGGATGATCGATAAGGCCATTAATTACTTTCTCTTAGTTCTCCATTCATTTCAGCTAAAACATCAAGGCGTTTCAATATAGATCATCCTGGATGAGTTGCATTTCGTAAATTTCAATTCTATACATCAGCAAGACCCGTGCCCCGTTGTTTAATGACTGAAACCGAAAACAATTATTTAACTTGGAAAAAAAATGTTTCGAGTATCAATCAGCCATGTGAATCATTTTGATGTGTTTTATGCTTAATTATACATTTTTGTTCGGATCAAGTTCTGTGTGTTCCCTATCGATGCATGGGACAAGCAGTTATTTGCTCTATCGGGCGCCAGCCCTTCGGGTAAGTTTAGCGTCTTAGCTGGTCGAGTGACTGAGTTACCCCCTCCAGTAATAGAAATAATCGAAGATGCCCACTCACCACTGATGTTGTTGTAGTTTTACATTTATCATCCAAGGACACCACCCATTCTCCAAAATCATAACACCTGTTTCGATTTTTATCTCAGATGCAACTCCTATTTAAAGATTGGTCTGCTTTTTTTCGATTGTGAACAAACCGGGAAACGGTGTGCGGTCTATTATTTAGAAAGTGTTATGAGAGAGACAGACAAACAGTAATAGGGGGATATGACAAACGTAGCATTGCGACTATTATAAATATATGGCAAGTCAGCTACACCGTTGCTGTACATAACAGCAACAGACTTTTGCCGTAAGTTAAAACCTCGATAATACAAGGGCAGAAGGTGGAAGAGAGATTGACAGAAACGTGCGATGTGGCAATCGTAGCATAGAGAGCATTATAAAAATATCGCATGTTAGCTACACAAACATCCTTACTCCATTCCCCTAAAACAATCAAATGGTGTTCGTTTAACAAACAAAAAACAATATGTAGCTCGAAATTAAACCTTAAATGGTTTAATCGCTGGCGAGCATTGGCTTGGTAATGTTTTTATGTGAAATAATATATGTAAAATAATTGTACTAACTCACTAATATCAATTTCAATGTTTATAACACGGATCAAAAGCAGAATAATCTCGAGATATTTTATATTATTCGCTTAAGAAGTAGTCGTGTTTGGCCAGGGTAATGTTACATTTGTTAATATAGCTGAATTGCTACAAATAATATACTATCTATATTAAGAAATGTAGTACTTTATTATCTGATGAATAATGCAAGTAAAAGTTTATATTTAGTCATAAGAATTATTTTTTATTTGTTAGAATAATTTTTAAATGATTTGTTTATTATGTAGGATGTAATAAATTTAATCGGTCTACGATAAAACATTCCACTGTGTATTTTGTTGCCAGGCACGGTGTAGGAGAATGACGGTTGAGTAGAAAATGTATATGGAGGGAATATGGTTGATACCCTATTTTTGGAAAACGTATTTGGGAGAAGCAGATATTTCTGAATAAATATAACAACAGGTGTATGTATAAAAATGTAAGAATAGGTTCGTGCACCACACGTTAGGTATTGTTGTAGGCGGTTAGTGGTAAACATTTGCATATGAAGTGTTCGGTTATCTTACTATTGTGAGTGAAGTTGCTGGGGAAAAATCGAGTGTACTTAATATATTAGATGACGTTCCAATATAGTTAAGTACTCTAATAAATAAAAAAAATGATTGATGAATTATAAGATATGAATCATACCTAAATATAATTTATTCGCTTTGATAAAACGAAAATACTATCTAATTGAGATAAATAACGTGTATGTTTATATGCGTAATTTTCAGATCTAATCTTAAAACTGTAGAATCAAAAATAAACATTTTACCTGACTATGCAACAGTGTGATGTCTATAAGAATAACAATCGATTTATAAACAAAAATGTTGAAAATAAAACTTACATGTGCAATTTACATTATTTGATATAATATGTTCATTTTCTTGTTATGCAATAAATATCTAAATTAAGTAATTTACGAAAAGTTAAAATCTGAATGTAGTATAATTTACAAATTTATTTAGAATCGAGATCCGTAAGAGCTAACATAAGTTTTAAAAAATAATAGGAAACACATCACTCAATACTTCCAGGGCCTGTCACATAGCTCGTACCATTAATACATATGCCATATAGTGTATATAAAGTACTACCCTTAAAATGGCACGTATTACATTTCGAACCTAATGGGATTATTTGTTTACTAATTGTTTTAAAGTTAAACCGCTGTTGCAAATATTCGAACATATAGAAAGAGATCAAACATCTGACTTTCGTGTAATGTTGTTTTCTGATGTGACAATATACTGTTGAAGCAAATAAATGGGGTTATGAGTATTATTCTGGCATTACTCAATAATAATAATAATAATAATAATAAACAATATTTATACATGTATGTTTTGGACGAGATGTTCGTACTTGGTGCGTCTTGTAACTGCTTAAACTTTACTCATCGATCTGATTTGTGAAAAGCATAACTTACCTTCAAACTTACCCTTTCACAAACGTTCCGCAAATGGCTATTGCTGTGTGTTTGAACATATTAAATCCAATCACAAAACTTTGCTTGGAACACATATAATTCAAAAGAGACGACGATATAAGTATTTCGTGGATATGTTATGTTTAGTTTATACATGAAATAACGGAAATTAAATACTGATCAAACGGTAAAATAAAACGTATCTCTATAATCAAAAAGTGTCTTACTAATTTCATTTTCGCTAAGATTCATATAGAATCCGTACATATTAATAGGGTCTTAAAAAATAACACTACTTGTTTTCATATATATATATTTAAATACATTTTTCGTGGTACAAAATTTAATGACATCTGAATTTCGTGTAATGTTCTTTTCTGATGTGGCAATATGCTGTTAAAGCGAATAAATGGGGTTATGAGTATTGTTCTGGCATTACTCAACTGGAAACAATTGTAAAGGGATGGTATTCGTACACCACACGTGGTCGTACAGAAAAAAATGATGCTAAGCACTGAGGTCGGCCAAATTAGGCAGTTGTCACAGAAAAAGAAAACTCGTTACGGTAGATTGTAAATTAAAGGTGTCTGAGGTAGCAGATGGGGTGAAGTGTATTCTCCATTTTGCATGAATATTTGTCAATGAGAAACCCGTGTTAAAAGTGGGTGCCGATAGATCAATCAACTAGTCGACGATTCAGACCGATGTTTGCAACTGTTTCAACGCAACAAAAATAAGTTGTTGCGTCGGTATGTAACATTGGGCAAAAATTTGCTCTGCTACCTGACTCTGAAGTTGACTCAGCAGTCATCTGAGTTGACAGCAGCAGAGTAAATCTAGATAAAGATGAAGACATGAGCGAGAAATGGTTTAGCCATCTGTATTTTATGATGCGCTGTGTATTTTGTTCATCCGTTACTTTCTCAAAAGAGGAACGAACAATAACGAATATTGTGTATCATGCTTGGTGCATTTAAATTAAGAAACCACTTAAAAGGGTTAATAATGAAAGGAAGAAGTGATAAATGAAATAACAATGCACCATGTCTCAAGTCGACCGTAACGATGGAAAAACTATATGAATTTCACTTTCAATTGCTTTCGTAACCACTCTTATTCTCTAGATCTGACTCCCTGGAGACTACAAAGCATACGCAAGATATGTTGTACATATTCATTACTCAATAATACGATACTGAATGTAATAATAAATATATGAAAAGAGTTCAGTTTATAAAATTCGTACTCTACAAAGATCTTTATTAAATTACCATCATTCAGGGGAGTATCGGCATGAATGAAATAAAACAGATTCAGATCAAAAGTATATTGTGTTGAATTGAGTTTTTTTGCGATCAACGCTACATTATAACCCTTACTCACCGGGAAATACCTCTCGATATCGTCATATGGTTAACAATATGTATAACAATGAAATGAAAAATGTTTAAAAGGTGTCCGAAATTATACATACCTATTTAAGGTCTTCGTGGGTCACAAGACATGGCAAATAATAACAACGATCTATAAGACTAGTAAAAGTAAAATAAATTATTGGATTGAATAACCATTGCTTTTCTTTCACTATTTGTTTATCTTCATCATTTCAGTTTCGGTCCATTCCTTCCCTTCTTTGATCTTTGGTTAAACGATATTACATTTCTAATCAGAATGTTTCTCGTGCGATGTCTAAAAATTGATTAAGTAAAAAAGCTTGTTCATTTAATGAAAGTGTTTCAGACGAAACAAGAGCGTGAACACATAATTCGAAAGAAAACGGCAAGTGTTCAAAACGCGCTTGACGGCAAATGCTGAAAACGACAGTGGACTTTCAAACTACATAGTTGGATGTGACTAGTGACACGTTAAACCTAAACAGCAATGATAAAGAAAACCATACGCACTTTCGAAGTTGATATAATGAAGAATAAGCAGATCTCATTTCTGTTGGTACATTCGACTTTCACTGTTAATCTTCTTTGTTTATAAAACACAGTATAATTCCATAGACGACAGTGAGACCTGAAACTACATAGCTGAATTCACACCCCTACACGGTTAATTCAAACATCAATGAGAGTTAAATAAAACAATACAAACCATTATTAAAAATATAGATATTTCATTTCTGTTAAGTTAATCAATTCGCACTGGTCATCTGTTATCCTTACGTACTACATACGAGTATTATTGATATATTTTTCGTGTTTTAATGAAATAATGACATGTTTTCACCCATTACTTTAATGTTATAAATCTAAACTGAGTTAAAGAGGAACAGACACGTATACTATTAATTCAAGTGGCTAGAGGACACTATTTTACATTGTGGTGTATCTCCAGTAAATCTCGTAAAATGTATGTTCGACGCATTTATCTGGAAATATACATATTTCCATGAGATTCTTATTTTTTTTTTAGATTAAACTAATAAATATGGATTAAAATTACTTAATTTCGTAAATCCTTCCATATGAAAATAGGGCGTTCTGTGAACAAGTAATGACTAATAAAAAATTCAAGATGGTGTTTCTAATCTAAAGTTTCAAAACGTGCAATATAATAGTTGCATTATTGTGTCAGTGTATACGCATTATTAGTGTATTTCGATGTACATAAATATATTCATTATACATTCACATATGACCCCTCCACACACACACCCACAGCCATAGCCATACACACATGTATACGTTATATAAGTAATACGACGTTCTGTATGGATTTCGGGGCACAACTGCAAGGTCTAAAGGTGGGTCATTTTGAATAGATTTAGTTTATATCCATTTCCTGTGAAGTGGGCAATAAAGGATTTTTTTTACGCGAAAACCTTAATACATCTGATTTTTGTCACATTTAAAAAATAGTTATAGAACATCAATTTAATGTTGTTAACACTTTAGTTTCGTTTGTTTTTTTTAATTATTAATAAGGACACGACTTCCCATGTAAAACTTTAAATACTTCAATAAGGCAAGATTCTCTGAAAGTGATTTCATTATCAAGACCCCTTAAGCTTTAGATTAATATTTTGGACATTTTCCAGAATAAACAGCATGCAATGCATTTATTAATATACGGAACAGAATTTTAGACATATGGTTAGTCGAATTGTTTCTGTATTTTAATCAACGTAATTGCACATAAAAATGGTGTACACTGTTCTATTCAGAGGATTTTAATTGGTTTGCGGTAGATATGTATCTAGTTTATAATATATATATATATATATATATATATATATATATATATATATATATATATATATATATCCAGCTTATTTTAGATAGTAGGAAACATTTAATAGAGAACATTAAAATTAAATAAGTAATACTTATTTATTATTCGGTACAGAAGATCAGTACATCAGTACCATTAGTTTCAAGTTCATGAGGTGTTACCCTCTCTGCTATCTTCCGATTTGTTGTCTTTTGGTAGAGAAAATTGAGGGTCTCCTATAAGCCACGATCGAATACGTTATTTGCTTTGAGGTGTTAAATTGGCATCGTCTAAATTTTGTGTTAAAGGAAAATATGTGAGTTAAAGAAGCTTAAGAAAGTCCAAAGGGTGAATCACATTTACAAGTTACGATTTAAATTTTAAAATATATTCAAAATATTTTTTACAAATACCGTTAATCAGTGTTTTTATCTGAGGTGTTATTTATTTTGAAGGGTTAAATTGGTTTTGTTTAAATTATGTGTTAAAGAAAGATATGTAAGGTTAAGAATTTAATTTAAGAAAATTAAAAACTAAAAAAGTAAATTTAAAATTATAATTGAAAATTTTAATTAAAAAATTAAAAATATGTTATCATTAAAAAAAATATTAATTTTAAACTCGTAAGTCAGTTATCCCTTACGGTGTAAACGGTCTAAGCGAAGCAACTCTACACATCTTTATTAATTTAATAGTTACGGTATGATACTAAAATGTAAAATATTAATATAGAATGGAGTATGAATTCATTATGAAATTAATAATGAAGGAGGTGTCTATTAAGTCTGTTTTACCGTTAAGGATAAGATTAAGGAAGTTAACTAAGTCTGTTTAGGAATTAACCAGTTGTTAGTCTAATGTTTTTATGCAAAACAGATTTTTATCTCTTAACAACCGGAAAATGTGTTTTTATATTTTCATGATAAAATTTACTGGTTTTAAGTGTTGGTAGTTAGATGGACAATGTAAAGTTAGTATATTGATATGAAGGTTATAATTGTAAAGAAAATTCCGGGGGGCAATAGCAGGTGGAATATAAGATGCGAATATAAGTGCACATCTGTATTGTATAAGGTTATTTTGAGTTTTTTTTTGGCAGGGGGTATCGAATATCATTCATGTGTACCGGTCAGTTCAGTTCATAAGAAATAATTGTGTCCTATGTACACATTCTTTAAAAATGTAGTCCCTGATGTTTAAACAGTTTTTATTTTCGTCAATAATTTCCCTTAATATGTAATATTTTTATGCATCATATTAAGCCATCTATTTATAGCTGGAGAGGATCATGGTCTTCTTTCTATTAGAATCCGTGTTATGGTGAAAGGTGCCCCCTCATCTTTGTATTTCCATATCTGGGCTGTAAGTGTTGTGTTGACCTTATCTTTGCATTTAAACGTATACCTGTGCATGACTCAATCTCTAAACGTGCACTGATGTCCACTAGAGTAAACATGTTTATTGGTTACACCGAGGTTATCCATATTATAGTAATCAGGAAAACATTCTGGCCATTCTATAAAAAGCAGAGGTGGAATAATTAGTTGTAATCTTTTCGCAAGTAAAATAATTAGAAAATTGCAGAATATCAAATTGCTAGTCTTAGATTATAAATATATTTTAGCGAGTATTTGATGTCATTAAATTATATAAGAATACACATTATAATAGGGGTGGGACGTAATGGGTGAACATTTCCGATTCATGCGAGTAATATTTTTTTGGTTTTCATTTATACATAAATAACACTAAAAAATCAAACATTTGGAAAATATTGCAACATTCAGAAGGCGCAGGCCAAAAATAGCCGTTACGGCTCCACGGGACTCAACATCCATCATTTTTCGGTGAAAAAGTGGTTTCATGCGACATTGCAGATCCTAAACCATCCTCAAAAGTTATGAATGGGTATAGATGGTTAAATCTGATATAGTACTTTAATTTAGGACCATTTTTTGGCTGTGAAAAAATGAGACATTCTGTGAACAAGTAATGACTAATAAAGAACCTAAGATAGTGTTTCTAATCTCAGTTACAAAACGTGCAACATTATATTTGCATTATTGTGTCAGTGTATACACATTATTCATGTACTTCAATGTACATAAATATATTCATTATACATGCACATATGCCCCCTTCAACGCACACACACACTATATATATATATATATATATATATATATATATATATATATATATATATGCGTTATGTAAGTAATACACCGTTAAGCATGGCTTTTTCGGCACAACTGCTAGGTATAAAGGTAGATAGATTTAGTTTATATTCATTTCATGTAAAGTAGGCAATAAGGGATTTTTTTACGTGAAAACCGTAATACATAGTTATAGAACATCAATTAAATATTGTCAAAACTATTGTTTAATTATTTGTGATCAATAAGGGCACGCCTTCCCATGTAGAAATTAAAATACTTCAATAAAGCAACATTCTCTGAACATTATTTTCTTCTCAAGAGCCATTAAGCTTTAGATAAATATTTTAGACATTTTCCCAGAATAAACACCATGCAATGTAGTTATTAAGAAAAGGGAACAGAATTTTAGACGTATGGTTAGTCGAATTGTTTCCGTATTTTAATCAACGTAATTGCACATAAAATGGTGTAAACTGTTCTATTCGGGGGATTTTAATTGTGTTGGTGTAGGTATTTGTCTCATTTATAATATATATATATATATATATATATATATATAATGATCATATTTACAAAGAAATGTACAATATCCGCGACACTGGCATGTCCATGTTATCGATCAACAGTTATTATGAACTGAGATCTCATCAGGCAGAGTTAAAATCCGATCTTAACCTCAGATCATATTTGGAGAGAATATATATATATATATATATATATATATATATAATCTTCTTTAAGATGGTAGGAAGCATTTAATAGAGAACTTAATTAATTGAGAAAATTAAAATTAAACGAATAATACTTATTTATTATTCGGTACAGAAAATCAGTACCATTAGTTTTAAGTTCATTAGGTGTTACCCTCTCTGCTATCTTCCGATTTTTTGTCTTTTGATAGAGAAAATGGAGGGTCTCCTATAAGCCACGATCGAATACGTTATTTGCTTTGCAGTGTTAAATGAAAAATATGTGAGATGAAGAAGCTTAAGAAAGTCCAAAGGGTGAATCACATTAAAAAGTTACGATTTAAATTTTAAAATATATTAAAAATATTGTGTACAAATACCGTTAATCAGTGTTTTTATCTGAGGTGTTATTTATTTTGAAGGGTTAAATTGGTTTTGTTTAAATTATGTGTTAAAGAAAGATATGTAAGGTTAAGAATTTAATTTAAGAAAATTAAAAAAGTAAATTTAAAATTATGATTGGAAATGTTAATTAAAAAATTACAAATATTTAACTATCAAAAAAAAAATACTGATTTCAAACTCGTAAGTCAGTTATCCTTTACGGTAAAACGGTCTAAGCGAAACAACTCTTTATATTAATTATTAATTTAATAGGGAAGGTATCATATTAAAATGTAAAATATAAATTTAGAATGAAGTATAAATTTATTATTAAATTAACAAGCCGCGTGTGCGTGGTCCCCCTCTGTATGTGACTCGATGTGGCGACTGTAAAATGCAATACATTTGGGAAATTTGGGGCATTTTGACCCCCCCCCTTTGACCCTCTGAGAGTGCAAACCAGAATGTTTCTTAGGTCAAGGATGCTCATTTCATATCCAGAACAATTGCCTCTACATTTTAGCCAAGTTTTTAAAAAATTAAATAGATGTATCAAGTGTTATGGAAAAAAAGGGTCATGTTTGCCATTGTGGGGGCTTTTGACCCCCTGGGGGCGCGAACCAGATTTTTTCCAAGGTCAGCGATACTTTACATTAGAAACAATTGCCTCCACACTTCGGCCAAGTTTCAGAGAAATTGAATAGATGGATGAAAGGTTATCGAGCAAAAATGTCATTTTGTATTACCCGCTGGGGGGCTAACCAGATTTTATTTAAAAAATCGGAGAATATCACTTTCTAACCTGATCAAAGTTACGACTTCATGCAAAATTTTCGAGAAATCCAATGGATGGTTGCGGAGAAAAATCCGGACGGAGGGACGGACGGACGGACATGCCTCAAAACATAAGTCCCCCGATTTTATTAATCGGGGGACCAATAATGAAGAATGTGGTTATCAAGCTTGTTTTACAGTTAAGAATAAGATTAGGGTAATGACCTAAGTTTGTTTAGGAATTAAACAGTTTTTAGCCTCATGTTTTTGTACAAAAAAAGTTGTTTTTTCTCTTAACAACCGGAAAATGTGTTTTTATATTTTCATGATTACATTTACTAGTTTTAAGTTTTGGTATTTAAATGGATTATGCTAAGTTACTATATTGATATAAAGGTGGTAATTGGAAACATATCCAGCGGAGAATAGCAGGTGGAATATAAGGTGCGAATATTATTGCACCTCTGTATTGATATAAGGCTATTTTGAGGTTGTTTTTTGGCAGTGGGTATCGAATATCATTTATGTGTACTGGTCAGTTAAGTTTATAAGAAATAAGTGTGTCCTATGGACACATTCTTTACAAATTTAGTCCCTGATGTTTAAATAGTTTGTATTTTTGTCAATAATTGCCCTTAATATGTAATATTTTTCTGCATCATATTAAGGCACATATTTATAGCTGGAGATTATCATGGTATTCTCTCTATTGGAATCCATGTTATGGTGAAAGGTGTCTTCTCATCTTTTAATTGCCATATCTGGATCGTAAGTGTTGTTGACCTTATCTTTGCATTTAAAGGCATACATGTGCATGATTCAATCTCTAAACGTGCAATGATGTCCACTAGAGTAAACATGTTTATTGATTAAACCGAGGTTATCCATATTATAGTAATCAGGAAAACATTCTGATAAAATGCTCAACCAGCAGTCATTTTACTTGAATCGTTGATTCGAAATAATCCGACAACCTCATTATACACTTTTTCAGCTTGAATACAATCACACCGTCAGGGCCCTGCTAATATAATAGTCTGGGATGGCCATCTCCCAATTTTGAGTACCAAACAAACTAACATATAAATTAAGTACCGAATACAGAAGTTGTACACTGTGTATTTTTGTTAACCCAGTTATTTATTTTAGTCTGTATCCTTGAAAGAGAAACTAACCTCTAGCTTTTCAATTTTCTAGTCTCTTCAAAATACCAGACCGAGGGAAGTTTGTAAACCATGACGTTTGAACATCTCATTTGTTTAGAGAGCAGTTTATATAGCATATATTGGCGAAGTAGAATCCGAGTTCTAAAAATTGACGCGTCGTTTTACAGAGTTATGTGTATAATCTCTTACTGCATGACACACTAGTTGTTCATGTACCTTTTCACGGTGCAGCGATCACGGCCCACACTTTTAGTAAGTATCGTCATAGATTGGTTCATAAAAAGCCCTAGGGCGTTGTTAGACATCTCAATTTCATTAAAATCTCAGTTACGACCCATCGTGCAAATAAAGTCTAGACAGTCAATTATCCCAAATTATATTAACATGAACGTCATTATTCACTAATGCGTATGTATGTCAAGCATTTTCGACTTGCGACTATCAGAATATTTCCATACTATATTCATATACTTTCCTTGAAAATTGCTTGTGCTGTTACAGAAGAATTATATGCATATAACTTAAAAATACAGGGTGTATATATGAGTTAAACAGTCCTGAATTCATGAGAATGATGTTGAAAATTATTGTACTTTTTTGTACGCTAGCTGCAGTAGACGTACTAACATTACTGAGTGTCCTCCAAGCCTTCCCCTCTATGGCTAAAGTGTTTATGTGTTCTAGGTTCATGTCTGTCTATTCACAGACGTTGTCGAACTATTTTTTGTCAAACTTTCGACGGCAGTCCGTATATTATGCCTTCAACTCATATGTTTAATACGAGCACACTGAAAGGCGTAATATGGCCAAATAATCTGAAAAAAGATTAACTGTTCAGTGTACCAATTCAAGTCCGTACAAGACAGCTGGAACTAATAGATACAAGAACAACATCGTTTTGTTTTGAAAGCGTCGTCTTCAATTTAAAAACAAAACATATGTATTTATAATAAAAACAAAAATAGCGTAAAAGTTTTACTTTCAAAAAATCAATACTAGAACGACGTCGTTTTGTTTTGGAAACGTCGTCATCACATTTAAACAGCAAAACTGTAAATTTTAACTTAAATATATAAGACTTCTTTGAAATGCAAATAATACAATACATATTTACACACTCACACAGGACTGTAACCGATTACATTGATGGCTGCAGTGGTAAAATGTAGGTAAACTAATATCAGTTTCCTCGGGGTCAGCAGAGCTCTTTGGCTTTGGTAGCCTGCCTAGGAGAGGACTAACTCTAATTTTCAAAATGCTAAATCCATGGGAGTGCAGCATTGTAGATAGTAGAGAGAGGCTGATGAATCTTCAATGGGCAACGGTTAGCTATACCTGATGTTAGACGGGGGACTTCCTGAAGTCAACAGCAACTATCAACGAACAGCTGCATCTGGCTGGTAGGAGTCGAGGCCACCGGCGTGTATTTACTTTCTACAGTGTTGTCTGCCTATATCCAACACAAAGCGTCAGAAGTAGAGCAAGACTAAGCATGGCGCTATCGCCATTTAGCAATATTTTTGCAAATGTCTTTTCCGACAAAACAGCGTCTTCCACTTCGCCCTAAGCCAACAGGGCTGTTAAAACAAACATAAAACAATGTCCAATAATAAGTTTAAATTATATATATATTCGTGTATGTGTGTGTGGAGATATATATATATATATATATATATATATATATATATATTAGTAAATCTATATTCATGTTAAGAGAAATATTGATATTATTTGCTGCGTTTATGAAAATAGTACTCAATATTAGGGATATAAAATTCTGATCTGACTACGTAGACCGCTAAATGTGTATTGTTACTGGTACTATTTCTGTTTTGTCAATATATATATATATATATATGTATATATATATTTATTATGATCTATATTAGTTTGTCAATATATATATATATATATATATATATATATATATTAAGATCTATATTAGTGACGAAACATCGGATTTTATAAATGTCCACTTCATTTCAGCAAAAGATTGAATCTCATACTTAAAGTCAA
Organism: Sepiola atlantica; assembly: GCA_963556195.1. NCBI lineage: Eukaryota > Metazoa > Mollusca > Cephalopoda > Sepiida > Sepiolidae > Sepiola > Sepiola atlantica. The sequence continues at coordinate 22,176,292 of OY744524.1, read as the reverse complement.
AACATATTACACCGAGAAATAACGCTAATAAATAAAAGCACTGTAACTAGATGTTTTAACCGGAAATTATGAACTCTTCTGATTTCCTAAATATGTCTACAGACCTCCACGCGATAGACCTTGGGGTGGAAGAGCGTCAGTATGTCTAGGATGCTCAAGTATATCCAGCAGCTATCTACTGAAGCATTGAAGACTTCAAAACAGAAACATGCTTTCACTGGAACGAACTCGTTTCCTCAAAAGTTGGGTGAAATAGTTTCTTATTGTAATCAAGGGAGGGGCGAGAGCGCTCTATCCCTTAATAGACTTCAAAAACGGCCTATGCTAGAAATCTCATTTCTTTGATCAATCATAACTCAAAAACCAATAAACCAAATTAGTTAAAACTTATCAAAAACAATTTTTTTGCTAGGTTCTATAAGTGTGTAGAATGTCAGCATCATTAGTAAAGGCAACCCAGAGATCCAGAAAGGTCAGGCATGATTTTGTGTTTTTCGTGGGTACGTACGTATGTGCCACCCTGTATTTCATCAACTATTTGATGGATTCAGCTGATTTTTGGCAGAGATAGATGTTCTAGGGTCTGGTAGATGGCATTTTAATTTCAGTTTACCATATACCTTAGTTTTCCAGAGAATTCCAAAAAACCTAAAAAATGACCATTGTATTGAGGCATAGCCTTTACAAAAGTAGTGACATTCCATGATAAATGCCAGTATACTGAAATCATATGCCCTTAATAGGGTTAAGATAAAAATTCATATACACTAAATGTACAAAAGCAAGGAAATTCCCAAATGTTTACACTTTTATTGTCATTAAGGGTATGAGAGCACAACAGGGCTATGTATTTTACTGGTGGGATTTTTTCTTCAGCGCACCTCACACTTCATCCACTCATGCATAGAGATTTTTACTGTAGTGATGTGATAATGAAATGGTTTGGTTGATATGTAGTCAAACCCTTAATTAATGACAATAAAAGTGTAAAAATTTGGGAATTTCCTTGCTTTGGGACATTTAGTGTATATGAATTTTTATCTTAACCCTATTAAGGGGATGTGATTTTAGTATACTGGTATTTATCATTGAATCTAATTATAGTCAATAAAATATAAAATATCAAGCGTTACATGGCAGGATGCGTTAGGGAAGAATCGCTTTTCTTACATATTCAGTGCTTAGAGAAAATAAATAAGGTTCCTTACGTATTATCGTACGTACGGGTTGACGGAAAAGTCGCTCTTACAAAAAATGAACAAATATTCTATCATTAGCTACCACGTACAGGGCCTGTGGACGAGTGGTTATAGCACTTGTCATTGTGCTGGACGACCCGGGTTCGATCCCACTCACGGCAAACTCCCTCTGCCCACCCAGCAGTAAAGGGGTACCTGACTAAAACTCAGGGACGGTTCAAGGCAGGGATCGACTCCGCCTTCCATATGCTGTGCCCTAGACACGGTGATTCTTAACAAATCACCGCCGCTACGGCCATGGGCAGTGTGCGATGTCGGCAACGACACTCGTGCGCGTCCAGGCTATGCGACCTTTACCTTTACCTTTTTACATGATACACGCTGTAATGCCAGACTGAGATAGACACCAAACCCTTTCTGGAATACATTCGAGAATGTTGACAGCTATCAAGAGAAAACATGCAAGGAAACCTATCGCCTATAACAAATATGTATATATATATTAATATGATTGCAATAGTTATTATATTTGTCAACAAATTAAACGGATGTGCAATACCGAATGCAACCGGGGAGTATAATATATAACATAAACAATAGTTATATCAAGCAGAATTCTTCGAAATTTAAAGTTTATATCTGTCGATATTTGAAAATCATCCATACTAGTACTATCGTAGTGTGACGATTAAGAACTTATGGAGCTATGTCTCTGTACCTGCATATTTATAGAAAACTGCCATTTTAAATGGTAGGTACATTTAAACCATGAGCTATATGAATTAGTGTGTGAACCAGATTAACAATAACAGTGTAATACTAATAACATACTGTATTACGTAAGAAATCATGGGGGGGGGGCAGCTGAAATCAGTTAAAACATAATATCAGTATAACTTCTGATTGTAAATAAACATTTTATTGATGTAATACTTCATCAGATTGACCGCATGTGTTTTAATATTTCTGAAGGTAAACCATTTTTGAAGTTCAATTACTTTTTACAGTTTACATTGTAAACCTTTTTTTTATGAATATATTTTTATTTTTCAGTTTAAGAATATAACAACTAATGTTACTGAAAATGCGTAATACTTCATGAAATACAAGATAATTTTGAAAGCATTCACACAAGTAAAACAATATTTTCATATGGAAAACAAAAGTAATACACCAACACGCAATTGGGATAGAAGGGATATATCTCTACTAAACATTTTTACTCGAGTAACATTTTACACACATTATTAAATATATATATTCTCATGTAAGATTTGAATGTACACGCACGCACACACACACCCACACACACACATCCAGTGTAGCAGCAAGTCCTGGGAGCATATACCAGAAAGAACAGTTGGAAATAATTGATACACAATCCACTACGACTATACAATCCCTACAGCTAGATATCTAGAAAACAGAGCTGTTAAACTTGACATCGTAATATAGGGCAAAAGGGAGAAAGTAGCAACCCTAGTTTAAGTCAGTGCTCCTAATGATGCAGGATTGAACACAGCAGAAATGGAAGATATTACGACATACCAAGGTCTTATGTACGACATGAAAAGACATTGGAATCTTAGGAAAATCTCCATCGTACCAGTAATTATAGGAGCAACAGGACTAATGAAAAATAATTTAAAAAGCCATCTGGCGAGTATACCCGGTGAACCGAGTGCAAGTAAAATACAAACAACTGCACTTAAAGGGACGGTTTGAATTTTTAAAACATCTATAGGCTAGAGTGTCTGAAATAGTCCGGGAATGTATGACACCTGGTAGGATGCCCCAGCTCCAGCAAATACAGTAAGATAAAAAAATAAAAAATAGAGAGACAGTGCCCTTTGGCTAAGATCAAAGTGTCGTATCTGTTCAGATAAATACTACACCCTATAGACCGGTATCGTCATGGCCTTCGGAATTTGATTTCCGCTGGTCTATGAGTTTGTCATTTGCAGTTCTAGGAGGTCTACCCTCCCAGGCTTTGCCTTCTCACCATTTGAGAAGGGGTTAGTTTATTGCTAATCGCTTGAAAAACCCATACGGGGGGCTGCCTAGACATTTTTTGAGGGTCACGGGTGCTCTTCCTCCAGGGTGCTGACTGATCAAATCCAACTTTCCGACGTTGTGTCACATTTTACTTTGTGGGAGGTAGATAAATACCCCCACACACGTGTGTGTGTATATATATATGTATATATATATATATATATATATATATATATAACATATAATATAATATATATATATATATAACATATAATATAATATATATATATATATAACATATAATATAATATATATATATATATAACATATAATATAATATATATATATATATATATAACATATAATATAATATATATATATATAACATATAATATAATATAATATATATATATATAACATATAATATAATATATATATATATATATAACATATAATATAATATATATATATATATATATAACATATAATATAATATATATATATATATATATAACATATAATATAATATATATATATATATAACATATAATATAATATATATATATATATATAACATATAATATAATATATATATATATATATATATATAACATATAATATATATATATATATATAACATATAATATATATATATATATATAACATATAATATATATATATATATATATATATATCTAAACATATAATATAATATATATATATACACATATAATATAATATATATATATAAACATATAATATATATATATAAACATATAATATATATATATAAACATATAATATATATATATAAACATATAATATATATATATAAACATATAATATAATATATATATATATTAATAACATAATATATATATAAACATATAATATATAAACATATATATTAATAACATATACTATATATATATATATTAATAACATATAATATATATATATATATTAATAACATATAATATAATATATATATATATTAATAACATATAATATAGTATATATATTAATAACATATAATATAATATATATATATAACATATAGTATAATATATAACATATAGTATAATATATATATATATAACATATAGTATAATATATATATATATATATATAACATATAACATAATATATATATAACATATAATATATATATACCATATAATATAATATATATACCATATAATATAATATATATATATATAACATATAATATAATATATATATAACATATAATATAATATATATATAACATATATACCATATAATATAATATATATATAATATTATATTATATGTTATATATAACATATAATATATATATATAACATATAATATATATGCCATATAATATAATATATATATATATATATAACATATAATATAATATATATATATATTATATTATATGTTATATATAACATATAATATATATATATAACATATTATATATATACCATATAATATAATATATATATATATATAACATATAATATATATATATATAACATATTATATATATACCATATAATATAATATATATATATATATATATATATATATATATATAACATATAATATATAACATATTATATATATACCATATAATATATATATATATATATATATACATAACATATAATATAATATATATATAGTCTCGGAAGTTCTTTTAACCTTCAAAACTGGGAAAAAAAAAAAAAAAAATTTTTGTTTAAAGATTTTAGTCTAGTAAGTCAATCAATCTACTGCAATCACTATTTTAGTTTACTTCCAAGAATATACTCTAATATAAATATATTTTTATATATGTTTTTATATATAAGGGATCGTCAGTTGTTTACCATGAAAACTCTTTCGGGATTTTAAAAACAAAACAGTATTTCTTTATCATGGCATCCCAGCAGTGTTGATCAGACACCACCTCCCTATTTAATAATTATTTTTTAATTTAAAAAGTTTACAAATATTTAATTTAGTTTTGCCTCCAGATTTGTTTTTCTAAAGTATTAAAATGTAGTTTCCTTACCTGTGTTGTTCCTTTCAAAGTGGGTATTTACTGTTTTACAGAACATCTATTTTATAGAGTTAGATGATTCCATTATAATAACCCCCCTTTTTCCCCTTGGTTATTTTCTTTGTCTACAAATGTTTTAAAATTAAAAATATATATTTATAAAAATATTTCATATATACATATATATATATACATTTATTCATTTATTTTATCATGGACTATTTACATATGTTATACATCTTTATAGTAGAGTTTTGGATTTCTTTTATCAATTTCTTTTGATTTATTTCATATAATTTAAAAGCGTCAGGATAGCGTGTTATTGCCTTATTTAACTGTCTAAATATTTTATTTTTATCTCCACCTTGTTTAAGCATTCTTATTACTAATGAAGTGACTGGAGGTATAAAATCCATTAACCTTAAAGTAACGCGGGCTATTCTTAGAAATTCGGACATTATACTCCCATAAAATATATACATAGGACAGGTACTACTTTTATGCGGCATACGAACGATATGAAAGGGAAAAGAATTTCTTTTATCAAACATTTTATAAATAAATCTACCATCCTCAATTTTTATATCTAAATCTAGAAAGGTAGCATGTATTCCTGTATGTTCACAATTTAATTTTAATTCCCTAGGATATATTAAATGTTTAGTATTTTCAAACTCCTCTCTATCATTTATACAGACCAGGTCATCAATAAACTTCCTGCAGCCGTGGTAACTATACGTTCTAGATATATCATTTTTTATTAATGCTGACATATATATGTATTCATATCTATGTAAATAGAGATTTGCCCAAAAGGGGGCAGGGTCCAAACCCATAGGAACACCTATTGTTTGTATTAGTGTATTATTTCCTATTTTAAAATAACTTTCTTTAATCAGGTGACTTATAAGTATTTTAAGGCCATTTTTTGAAGTACTAGTTTTACTGTTTTTAGTCTTACACCAAAAGGCTTTAGATTTTGAAAATTCTATGTATTTACCTTTACCTCCGGCAAAAGCTAAATCTATAATGTTACCTAATTCTTTAATTAGTTCATTATGTGGTATTTTAGTATATAAGGTACTAAAATCATATGTAGAAATTGACTTAGCCTTTTTACGGGAATTTATATGATCTAGTTTTTCTTTTATTGGATATGAATTATTTACTACCCAAAATAGGTTTATATTACTATAGAACTTTCTTTTATTATGAAAATTATTTATCTGATTAATTATTAATTTAAACACATTTGATATAGCCTTACTCAAGGGTTTAGTAATACACATTTTGGAGGCAACAATAAAACCGGCCCCGACTGGTTTTTTATGCATTTTCGGTATCCAATACATACATGGAAGTTTATTATTTTTCTCATCTAATTTTAGTCCTAATTTTTCACAAATAATGGTGTTATTTAGAATAATACTTTCTTTTTCACAATTACTTACTTTATAAGTATCTGATTCTATACCTATAATTCCTACTTCTGACAATAATCGTTGTATGTAATATTTTTTACATATAAAAGCTATATTATTTGCTGCCTTATCAATAGGAACTATTACAAATTTATTTTGAAGTATTTGAAGGTCCATAATTAGTTGTGAATTTCTAAGGAGAGGATTCGTCTTTTTAGGATGTTTAAACATTTTTAATGTTCGACCTTTTTATTTACGAATCTGAGTATATTATTTTTCCATGCGTCAAATGTAGAATCTAATATTTTGTGTTTTTTTGCCATGGATATACTAAAGGTTTCTAATGCTTTATTTATTTCTTTTATACATTTTGTATAATTTAAACATTTAGGTTCTCTGTAGTTTGGACCTTTTGTAAGGTATTATATTATATGTTATATATAACATATAATATAATATATATATATAACATATAATATATATATATATATATATATATATTATATGTTATATATAACATATAATATAATATATATATATATAACATATAATATAATATGTATATATATATATAATATAATATATAATATAATGTGGGTGTGTGTAAAAGAGAAAATTGGAATGTCTACTAGATACTTACCTCGAATGTCTAGGTTATCTCTGTCCAGAAGCTTTTCAGGGCAACTTTACATGCGGATACTTCCTACTGCAAGTAACCCATAACTAAATATTCAAAATAACAGTATTCGAGCACAAATAACATCCCCCGGTATGGCTAACCCACACTATTTTAAGTAAGCTATGCTGACACTTCTCTAAGTGATGTCGCCTGTAGTAACAACAGTTCGCTGGATACTCCACCAGACTAGAGTAATTGTTGTACTTGTGTCCTGGAAGACTTAAGTAACACAAGAAAGAGATACTATACCATAGTTAGCTGGTGAATTAGTGAGAGGAAACTGAATGTTCTAAACTTCATTAAGACAACGTTTTAAATATTCAAATATCTATGAATCTCATATTATAATCAATATTAGATCCGAATAAGACCCATTTATTTCTGAGATGCAAGTAAAATGAACTAATATATATATATATATGTATGTATATATATGTATGTATATATATGTATGTATATATATATTTATGTATATAGATATGTATATGTGTAAATGTATATGTATATATGTGTATGTATGGGTGTATGTATGTGTATATGTATATATGTATATGGGTGTGTGTGTATCTATATATGTATATATATACATGTGGGTATATATATATACATTTGTGTACATATGTGGGTGAATATATATATATACATGGGTGTATATATGGGGGTATACATATATGGGTGTATATATATATACATGTGTGTATATATGTGTGTGTATGTATATACATGTGGGTATATATGTGTGTGTATATATACATGTGTGTATATATGTATGTATATATATAGATATACATGTGTGTATATATGTATATATATACGTGTGTGTATATATGTATATATACACATGTGTGTATATATGTTTATATATACATGTGTCTATATATGTATATATATATATACATGTGTGTATATATGTATATATATACATGTGTGTATATCTGTATATATATACATGGGTGTATATATGTATATATATACGTGTTTGTATATGTGTATATATACATGTGTGTATATGTGTATATATACATGTATGTATATATGTGTATATATATACATGTGTGTATATGTGGATATATATACATGTGTGTATATATGTATATATGTATGTATATATACATGTGTGTATATGTGGATATATATACATGTGTGTATATATGTATATATGTATGTATATATACATGGGTGTATATATGTATATATGTATATATATATACCTGTGTGTATATATATATATATATATATATGTATCCATGTGTGTATATATGTATATATATACATGTGTGTATATATGTATATATATACATATATACACACATGTATATATATACATGTGTGTATATATGTATATATATACATATATACACACATGTATATATATACATGTGTGTATATATGTATATATATACATGTGGGTACATATGTATATATATACATGTGGGTACATATGTATATATATACATGTGTGTATATATGTATGTATATATATACATGTGTGTATATATGTATATATATATATACATGTGGGTATATATGTATATATATACATGTGTGTATATATGTATGTATATATATACATGTGTGTATATATGTATATATATATACATGTGGGTATATATGTATATATATACATGTGTGTATATATGTATATATATATACATGTGTGTATATATATACATGTGTGTATATATGTATATATATATATACATCTGTGTATATATATACATGTGTGTATATATATATATACATGGGTGTATATATATATGTATGTATATATGTATATATATATGTATGTATATATGTATATATATATATACATGGGTGTATATATATATATATACATGGGTGTATATATGTATATATATATATATATATATATACATGGGTGTATGTATATATATATATACATGGGTGTATATATGTATGTATATATATATATGTATATATATATATACATGGGTGTATATATGTATGTATATATATATATATATATATATATATACATGGGTGTATATATATATATATATATATATATATACATGGGTGTATGTATATATATATATACATGGGTGTATATATGTATGTATATATATATATATATATATATACATGGGTGTATATATATATATATATATATATACATGGGTGTATGTATATATATATATATACATGGGTGTATATATGTATATATATATACACATATGTGTATATATATACATGGGTGTATATATGTATATATATATACACACATGTGTGTATATATATACATGGGTGTATATATGTATATATATATATACACATGTGTGTATATATATACATGGGTGTATATATGTATATATATATATATACACATGTGTGTATATATATACATGTGTGTATATGTGTATATATATATATACATGGGTGTATATATGTATATATATATATACACATGTGTGTATATATATACATGTGTGTATATGTGTATATATATATATACATGTGTGTATATGTGTATATATATATATATACATGTGTGTATATATGTATATATATACATATGTGTGTATATATGTATATATATACATGTGTGTATATATGTATATATATACATGTGTGTATATGTGTATATATACATGGGTGTATATGTGTATATATATATACATGTGTGTATATATGTATATATATATATATACATGTGTGTATATGTGTATATATACATGGGTATATGTGTGTATATATGTATATATATATACATGTGTGTATATATGTATATATATATACATGTGTGTATATATGTATATATATATATACATGTGTGTATATATGTATATATATATATACATGTGTGTATATATGTATATATATATACATGTGTGTATATATGTATATATATATATACATGTGTGTATATATGTGTATATATATACATGTGTATATATATACATGTGTGTATATATGTATATATATATATATACATGTGTGTATATATGTGTATATATATACATGTGTGTATATATGTGTATATATATACATGTGTGTATATATGTGTATATATATACATGTGTGTATATATGTGTATATATATACATGTGTGTATATATGTGTATATATGTACATGTGTGTATCTATGTATATATATGTTGGTATATATGTATATGTGTATACATATGTATATGTATAACTTAGGTTTCTGTATATGGTCGTATTAACACGACTTATTATTAAGCTAATAAACCTATCATAATGGATTTCGGAAAGACCTCATTGCGTAACGGGGGTCGTAATCTAAGCGATATTTAGTTTACTTTAATTCAAATCGGTTAGAAAGTTTTAAATTCCTTTGTGAACATTTAGATATCTCCGGTGTTGTGACATTTAAAAAAAATAGAATTTTTTAACCTTAAATGTTAGTTTTTTTTACATTTTATATGATCTAATGCGGCATAATATGTACAAAACATTCCATTTGAAAATTCAGATCTTTCAAATTTTTATTGAATTTGATCTATACTCATAAGATAGCAATAACTCCAAATCTACTAAATTTCAATTCTTTCCGAAAGCCTATTTACGCTCAGGAATAACATGTTTTACATGGCATTGAACCGAAATCATGAAATCGGTTTTTATCAAAATTAGACATGAAATTATTATAATTATATATTTATTTTATTATTTCTAAGGAACATACAAGTATGGCCAAACAATTATGTGCGGGAAATTAGTTTTACGCACTATATAACGGGTATACTTATATAGTATATATATATATAAATATATATTTATATATATGAAATAAAATATTAAACTAAATGTATACTTTTAGTAGATAGAACCTATAGTGAAATGGTTTAAGCTCAACATACGAGATAGAGCAATTATAAAGATAGATGAAAGAATAGGGATACACGAATAACACATTTATTTCAACTTCGACTGTTCAATGCAAGGTGTACATTTACCCACTGGACATACCCCATACCTTTTTACACGCACATTCTCACTCTCCATTACTTAATATTATTTCAAACTTTGAATGTGTTCTATTCCACTGCCATCGTATCTATCTATGTAATTCCTCTGATAAGATGTTAATCTTTGAAAAGCCTTTGCTTCAGGGAAGAATAATAAACTTGTTTTTACCGAGTACACCTTGCATTGAATAATCGAAGTTAATCTTAATATATATATATATATATATTTGTTATGAGAGATATGTGGGTGTGATGTAGGTCAATTTGTCTCATTAAACTTATATATAATAGTTTTCTAATAAACAGTCAATCTGATCTAAGTCAGAATGTAAACTAATTTGTATATTACTTTGTAAGAGAATATCTAAAAATGAGCATTACATGTTATCTTTTTTTTCATTGTACGATAACCTAATTCTATTTTCAAATATGTTCGATATCATGGATATATGCTTAGTAATTTAGGTGAACATTGTATTTCCGATCAATTAAGTTCTGGGGTTGAGATTCTAGGTCTCCATGATTTTTCCCATCAAAATCGTTATGCCCGTCTAGCTAGTGTTTAATATATAAATAACTGTCTGTGGATTCTCTACTTTAAACATGAACAGAATCGCATCTAACATATCGATAGCTAATTCTGGCTTGAATATTTTACAGTTTTTATTTGTATTCTCTTTTTTTACACTCAGAAAATACAATTTGTTTTAATTTATTTCGTGAAAATACTTATTTCGGCTAGAAATATTTTTGGAATGAAAGCATTTTGTGTGTAATCTATCATTGTGTTATCCAACTGTTAACTTGCAAACTTACAACAACTCAGATATTACTTTTCACTACTTATTTTACATAAATAACTTTATTTTTATACATATTTATTTCTGAAAAATTACTTAAAATACTCACTGTAATATTGTAATAATTACTCATACAACCGCATGAAATTGAATGTCAATTGTGTTCTAATTATACGTGCACATTGGATCCTTATGTTAAGTCTACGTATAAAACAACTAGGATTCTAATTAACATAAGAATCCAATGGCCACGTTTAATTAGAATGCTAGTTGTTGTATACGTAGACTAAACATAAGGATCCAATGGCCCGTTTTAGTCTACGTATAAAACAACTAGCATTCTAATTAAACGTGGTCATTGGATCCTTATGTTAAGTCTATGTATGAAACAACTAGCATTCTAATTAAACGTGGTCATTGGATCCTTATGTTAAGTCTATGTATTAAACAACTAGCATTCTAATTAAACGTGGCCATTGAATCCTTATGTTAAGTCTATGTATGAAACAACTAGCATTCTAATTAAACGTGGTCATTGGATCCTTATGTTAAGTCTATGTATTAAACAACTAGCATTCTAATTAAACGTGGCCATTGAATCCTTATGTTAAGTCTATGTATGAAACAACTAGGATTCTAATTAAACGTGGCCATTGAATCCTTATGTTAAGTCTATGTATTAAACAACTAGCATTCTAATTAAACGTGGTCATTGGATCCTCATGTTAAGTCTATGTATGAAACAACTAGCATTTTAATTAAACGTGGCCATTGGATCCTTATGTTAAGTCTATGTATGAAACAACTTGCAGTCTAATTAAACGTGGCCATTGGATCCTTATGTTAAGTCTATGTATGAAATAACTAGCATTCTAATTAAACGTTGCCATTGGATCCTTATGTTAAGTCTATGTATAAAACAACTAGCATTTGGAACGAACACTTTATTGTCTTCCTTCTATAATTTAATAACAGAACGAAAGTGTATACCGATAAATATAAAACAAACTTTCTTTCACATACATATATTAAGAACAAAGTAATACCATTTCCAATGAGCTAAACAATAGTTTCATTAATTAAAATATATTTTTCTTGATTACTTGCGAGAAATTATTCTTGTCCTATTGAATATTACAATAAATGTTTTTATTTATTTAAGAACGCGAAACAAAATATTTACGACGTATATACTAAGAGTAAAAGAGGTAATACTATTTTCTTAAAACATCTATATCCATGACACTACAAACTCAATATTTCATTCTGAATAGCCATGTCAATTAAGTTATTCAGAAGAATGAAATTTTAATAGAATATAAATCGCCAAATATAACATTTACCCCAAAACTTATACTGTCAACGATTAGCAAGCGAGATAATTTTTTTGTAAACCCATGTTTTGAATGATGCGGTGCGTACGTTCATTTTGTATTTCGCAGCCGAAGAACATAAAGTAACATATGTGGTTTCAAATGTAATAGAATGTTACATTTTACTATCGTTGTTATATTGAACGTTGATAGTTACAGAAATTAAACGAATTATGATAGTAGTATGGGGGTCAGGTGTAGCAGCAGGAGTTGTGTTGGTTACTGGTGATCTTCCGGCCACGTGGGGGATAGTCACTTTTTTATGTGCGTAATATATAGATTCATATAACTATAAACTGACTCGGAATTACATGTCATTCAATGCGCTTCACATTTGTTACCTTCGTCGAACATATATATAGCTTTTGAATTGGAGAAACATGCAAGAAAATAAAATATTCCATTCGAATGTTATGTTTCCTCTAAATTTATTCATGATTTTTCTTTTCTTTTTTGTGATGTTTTTTTTTTTTTGAAGAATGGTTTAAAAGGAAAAAAATGAATAAAATATCAACCCGTTTGGGTGTCAGAATTATTTCTTTAAATAGAGAAAAAAATACAGATATGTGATGATAATGAAACACTAAAAATCGACTCACGTGTAGATTCTAAGCATTTTGTTCATCAGGAAGCCTCTCTCTTTATTTTCTGTCTTTTTTGTTTGCATTAAAAAAGAACTGGTGAGAGAGAATCATATTTATTAATGCTTCCATATACTTTCTTTTTTTTGTAAAATGATTCTATTCGTACGAGAGGAAAAATCAGTTTGTATATGATTGTGACAATCTTTTCTTTTTAAGTTTTTCTTTTATTTTATCATATAGTTTTCAATGTCTTTTTCAGTTTAGTTTTTGTTCGGTGTCATTTCAGTTATCAGCCTTTTCTTTTTTGTCCAAACACAAACTACAAACACACACAAGAAACAAAATTAAAATGAGATATTTTTTAAATAAACATAAGATAACGACAATGATGCTCACTGATAAGGTCTATTGTTTTTTTTCTTTTCCTCGTACTGTTTGTTCTGATTTACAAGAAAATAATAACCATGAAAGTGAGTGTTTTTGTGTCTTGTGAAAATGGGAAGGAGAAAAAAGAAATAGGACAAATTATAACGAAAATGGATAGGAGATAAGATGCATTCTCTCATCTTCAAGAGAAAATTCAATAAAATTATATTATAATAATTATTAATCATTTTTTTGTGTGTTTACGGCTTTCAGTGTCTCCTCGAATTTTTATTTATTCACCGAATTAATAGCAATTCGGGGGAATAATAAACATTTCTTAAAAAATCATTTCGTGTTTTTTTTATGACGACAGATTTATTTCCATTTTGTCTTCCAATTTGTCTTTTTTCAAAATTTAAACATCTGATCGTTTCTTATACATCAATTTCTTCATTTGTTTCTATTTTCTCCTGTTTTTTTTATTGTTCTTTTGCATTCCTTTGGATTTTGATTAATCCCGACGTGACACATTATAGAAAACATAAGGGAAACATGGACCAAACATACGGCACTTGCATCCGGATACAATGAACACGATAGCCATTTCGATTTTGTCTTCTCTTTATGCCCACAACAATGTTTAAAATTTGAAAGCTGGTCAACACGGCGTTTCCACATCTTTTTTAATAAATGTTGTTTCACGTACATAGAAGATTTATTTTGTGATTGGAATATGTGTCTCGCTGTTTACATATATTTACTTAGTTCTAACGGGAATACATATGGGAAAATAAACGTATGCACGTTTCGACATGATACTATGTTATCATATACTAATCGATTCATATATATATATATATATATACATATATATATATATATACTAAATAATGTAGATCTTTGAAAATCAATATCCCATTAGATAGAGATTATAAATAATAATTTAATGTACTTGTTCTTAAAATTAAAATTTTGTTTAACGGTACTATCAGTCATAAAGAGTGTCTGCGTATCATTTGTAAAACATCTAATGTCAGGTGATAACGTAGACCTACAGTATGATGATAAAGGTACATACATTTTATTAATTATACATACAGTACGTCTATATATGTATTATGTGTGTATATGCAGTGTATATATATATATATATATGTATATATGTTTTGTGTATATATGTATATATGTTTTGTGTATATATGTATATATGTTTTGTGTATATATATATATATGTTTTGTGTATATATATATATATGTTTTGTGTATATATATATATATGTTTTGTGTATATATATATATATGTTTTGTGTATATATATATATATGTTTTGTGTATATATATGTATATATGTTTTGTGTATATATATATGTATATATGTTTTGTGTATATATATATGTATATATGTTTTGTGTGTATATATATATATGTTTTGTGTATATATATATATATATACATGTTTTGTGTATATATATATATATACATATATATATATATAGCAGGTATTTATACCTATATGTAGTTACGCGTATACTTGGGACAATTGAACATAATTTTTTTTAATGACATGCATAGAGTAATTGCTTTCAATTATATGCATATATATGTATATTCACAGATTCGCTTTAAATACATGTATTTCGATATTTGTATATGTGTATATGTAATATATATGTATATTTGGAAAAGGTTTCAATCTATAATACAGCCACTTAATCATAAGTTAACTGAAAACATGTTCATCAAATCGTATATAACAGTTATTTGTCAAAATACCCAAGTGCTCTCGTATACAATAATTATTTTCAAGGTATTAAATAACCGACCATCTCGGCTATGACGTAACTAAAATATAAACTATGTATTAGATTCACAAGCGGGCTAAATTAGTATCATCACTGTGATAAATATAAAGTATATGTATATATGCGTGAATATGTACTTATTAGTAGATAAATCTATGGCTATGAATAATAAGAATATACGCTAAAACATGTATTTTCCTAAAACGCAATTTATGTACAAATATTTGTTGATCCAAGTTCATATAAGGTTGACTTTTTACGTATCCGATTAGTTCTACAAGCTGGTAAAATACACTAGAGGATTCCAGTTAAAAATACTACGAACGTAATTATACATATATATTTGTCTATATATCTCCTAATATAAATATGTCGTTACTTCCTTATATATTGTGCGCATACCTGTGTATATGCTTGTAATGAAGCAGGTGTTTTGATGAGAAATATGTTTCATTTTAATACTTATATTTTATGTAATCAGTTATTGTATTTTTTCACATACACCTATATATGCTAAGGTATGCAGTTTATTGATGAGCACACGCACATCCATAACTTCTGATCAATAATACACGTTTGCCTACGTGTGTGCGATTATGTAATGCAATTAAATATTTCTATTAGACAAATAATTATACAAGATTGTATTTTTAAGTTTAATATAGTTATTAATTCATTTTATATTAGTTCGGCAAGAATTTTGAAGATTGTGTTTCGCTAATTATTTACATTGGAAAAAAAGTCGACCGATTTAAAAGTCGCTAAACTCATATCTACCAGCTCTATTGACGATAATGATGATGCAGCAATACATCCGGTGATTGAGAACCATCAAAATTATAGAACAACATATATGTGATGCTAGTAATTATATATATATATATATATATATATATACATATATATATATATATATATATAATTAAATGCACACCTAAAACAGTCAGTTTAATCCATTGTGCTTATACGACATTACGTACTCCACGAAGTCGAATTGTATATTTGATAGCGAGAAAAAAAAGGTATGTGATGGCCAAGTGATATAAACTAGGTTTTATATATATATATATATATATATATATATATATATATATATATCATTCTCTAATTACATATATAATAAGTATGTTATAAACTTTAATCATCTCATAGAAGTCGGTATGATTTCAGACGTAAAAATATTACTAATCTCTAAGTCCTAAAACATTTATGTCAACCGAACGTGAATTCGTTGACTGACAGACATCGAATTCTTTGTTTGTTCTCATATCTTGTTTTAGTCGCTGTCTTCTTTTCTTCGATAAACAAACTGATTACTTATCTGAAACGCACTCGGCAGTTAATAATACAGGAAACATGACATGCCCATTGTTTTATTTTGTAAATAGAGGTTCAATGGGAGGTTTTGTTTTGACGCTCGGTGATTCTTACGTCGCATTTACTATTTGCAATATATCTGAACATTTTCACCAACCCTGTAAAGAATTATGAAGTCTGTAAGTTACTTGAGACATCACGTCGATATCTGCATCCATAATTAAAAGTTATTTACAGAATTAAAATTTGCTTCGTCTGATATGCTTAAGTTTGAAATATTTTTGACTTTGCTGATATCACAGCAAGGTTATCGCAATTAGAGTATGCACGGAACGTTTACTAGCCACCATTGTAAATCAAATATTATTAACACATAATCTTTCCAGAATTATAGATTTCATATTCAACGTTTAGTAAGTAAGGAGAACTCATTTTTTTATATAACGTATTATGATTGTGAAATAAAATCGTTTTAATTTTTTTCCATATAAGTATCAGTCGATACAACTTGTATATCGTAAGAGGATGGGCAGACAATGATTTATATAGATGTAAATACGTGAAATACATGTTGTTGCCCGATTATTTTTATGTTGAACGCAATATACGCGTATTTCAAGCCAACATATTCTCGTTTAACAAGTTTTATGCACATAATTTAAAAGCTTTTGCTCTATTCATTTTATTTAATTTCTCAATTATTCTCATATATGCCTTAATATTATGATTGAAAGCTACCGTGATGTAGATACCTCGAACTTTTGTTCCACTTATCATCATTCAGAGAAGGTTTGAGAAAATATCGAAAATATTGAAAAACTACTAAACCTCTACGGATTCTTTCAGATGAGGATTGATTAATTTTGACTAGTATTCACATTTTTGTTTTCTTTTTCACTGGGTTTTTTCCGACGTAACCTCTGAACTTCTTAGGGTTTCAAAGTTCGGAAAAGTGCACCTAAAGAGTTTCAGTCGTTACATAGGTCGAAATAATTTAAAAATAATTGTCCGAATAATCCAGATAGAAACATACTGAATTATTTCAAATTTCAGTTTAATTTATAAGTTACTTGTTTTGTTTTTTCCACATTTTAATGCACTTTTATTAAGTACGCTGCGCACTATGTTCAACAAAAGTAAAAGTCATACGTGTATAAATATTTGTTCAGTCTTTTTCATTATTTTGTATTTGATATTTAAAGACATCTTGGAAAAACTAAAACATAAAATTTACGGATTTTAAGACAAATTTGTGTTTATTAATATTTTGTTTTTATAATTTTTTCTTGGAAAAACACTCTTTTACTTAAGTCAAAAGCTATTACGTCTCTACGATTACTAAGATATTAAATGGTCATCTACTTTTCCCTGATTTGAATATATAACGAAACTCAGAATAGTTTTCTTCCTGTGTATATATTATTATTTATTAATATATGTGTATTAATGTTTTCAGTAAGTTTTCCATGTGTTCAAAAAGTGAGTTATTTATTTTAAATAGCAATAGGTTAAATGTCTGCAAAATTCATAACATATATTTCTGAACACCTATTTTCTCATAGATTGTAATGTTTTCCTTGAGGAATGTAAACAAAATAAAGCTGATTCCAAAAACGTATGATTGCTTAACAAGATTGATCTACAAATAAAATAAACTGTCGGCCATCAGATTGTTAATAAATTCGTTGGTTCTTACTGATATTCTAAACTTCATTGGGATATATTTATTGGTAGAATAAAATATATTAAATCATTTTAATGTTTTCTTACAATAACTTGTAATATTACTTACATTAAACGAATTAATAATACGGTTAGAGAATGTTTTAAGAGCATATATATATATATATATATATATATATATATATATATAACGTCTTTGTAAAATGGTAGGAAAAATCCCAGCAGAGTGCTCGATTAATTAAGAATTAAAGTTAAAAATTAAGAGCATAATATTTATTTATTCTGGTACAGAAAAATTAGTACAACATTCGTAGCGTCGGTTTCAAGCACGGAAAGTCTTACCCATCCGGCTCTCTTCAGCTTCTGATGACAACAGAAGCTGAAGAGGGCCGGATGGGTAAGACCTTCCGTGCTTGAAACCGACGCTACGAATGTTGTACTAATTTTTCTGTACCAGAATAAATATATATATATATATATATATATAATTTGAAAATACTCTGCAGTATAACATTTGACCTTTCATTATAATCTTACATATGTTTTAAAAATTAAATATAATATAAATAGTTCCATACAGTTTAAGTATGTGTATATATATATATATATATATATATATATATATATACAAATCACAAGATTTAAAATATAAAAATTACATTAAAAACATCTGTCTACAAATATTTGGAAATGAAAAAGGAAAACCAAAAAATGGATGTTTTTTTATGTGTACATCAACGTTTCGTCTTTATTTATAAGACTATCAGGATGATAAAATAGAGAAAAAATGTCATGCAAGCACAGATACATGTAGGGAAAAATAGAATGAAATAGTGGCCAACTGCTGGGTTGACGTCCGTATTTATTAGAGAAATAGAAATATTTCTCCAACAAATACGGATGTCCACCCAGCAGTTGGCCACTATTTCATTCTATTTTCCCAATATGTCTACCCTACATGTATCTGTGCTTGCATGACATTTTTTCTCTATTTTATCATCCTGATAGTCTTATAAATAAAGACGAAACGTTGATGTACACATAAAAAACATCCATTTTTTGGTTTTCCTTTTTCATTTTCCCATATATATATATATATATATACTTATATATATATATATATATATATATATATATATATATATATATATATATATATAACTCGGTTATCTATGCATAACATCGAGTTTTTGTTTTGCAGATTTCAAATAATTTCATGAATATTATTTCCAAAACTCTTTGAAAGAGCATTTGTTTGAAATCTGCAGAAAAGGCTCGATGTAATCCATAGAAAACAGAGCCAGCTATATATATATATATATATATATATATATATATATATATATATATATAATGTGTGTGAATGAATAAATATCCGAGCAATTGCATTTAATGAACTATTTGTCAAGTAGATATATATTGTTTAGCATGTCCGTGTGTACATGCGAACTAAAAACAAAAATTCAAAATATTGTCACGTAATGTTTTCTGATTGAAGGTTCTATACACCGTGATCTATGTTATGATATATATTTATATATATATATATATATATATATATATATATATATATATTATATATATATAATGTATAACATGAAAATAAACTTCTCAAATTCGGAACCCAGCCGAATAAAAAAACAGAGGATACTGAAAAGGCCAAATATTCTGTACATATAGAGCGTTATAACAAACAAAAATTATAATGCGGCATATCTTTACATTTTGCTTCATTTGAAGTGATAAGACAATCATCAAAACTGCATTAATAAACGCCTGAAAATGTTGTATTAAAATGTATGAACACTGTCAAGGGTGGTTTGATGCACGATCGATGAAGGGGGTAGTTAATTGCAGTAAAATTGTAAGATGCGCCAGATTCATTATTGTTATATATATATATATATATATATATGATCACTTTATTCCGAAATGGGCAATCTTGGAAACGCCGGTCGACTGTAAGCTTTCTTGCATTGTTCTTTGTGGACCTATAGAAATAGAAAACACGAATTATTTGTGTTCATAACATTGATCAGCTCCGAGTTAGTCTTAATCGAAGGCTATTTCGTCGCTGATGTGTACACTTATTTCGCTGACTCTCTTCGTGTTTATCTATCTATTTCGTAATATTGTCTTTTGTCTTTTCTTTTTTCTTTGTTTTATATTCTTTAACTGTGTAGTTGGAGATGATCGTTGTTGCCATGCCAACAATCCTTATGCTCTTTGACTGTGTGGATGATGATCGTTGTTGCCGTGTCAACAATCCCTACGCTCTTTCACTGTGTGGTGGTGATCGTTGTTGCCATGTCAACTATCCCTATGCTTGATCCTTGTTTTCCTGGTCCTCTCTGAGTCGTGCCTTCGCGCGTTCGTTCAACTTCTTGCGTTTCATCCGTCGGTTTTGAAACCAGACTTTCACTTGTCGTTCTGTCAGTTGTAACTTACAGGAAATCTCCCATCGTTTCTGGCGCGTAATGTACGAACTGTTCAGAAATTCGTTTTCTAACACCATCGTCTGATAGCGTGTGTACGGTTTCCTCTTCTTGCGGCCTTTCGTTTCTGAAAGAAAAGAAACAAACATGAATTATAATTTGATATTCATTTGCGCATGGTTGCGTAATTGAACAGACATGTATTAGGAGACAAGAAAAAAAATAAAGTGTCCTATGTATAGTTTCACAAGCTGGATCCAGTGGAATTCCACGAGTGCTTACCTACTGTGTTCGTTTTCCTTCTACCTTAAACATAACTTTTATCTAAATATGTCATTACATAAAAAAAACAAATATTGTATCCATTTATTTATTTAAAAACAAAACACGTAAAATAGTATTATTTTTATTCTAAAATAACTTTCGTGGGAATGTCATTACAATAAATGGAAAAAGTATCATTTTTATGCTAACAACGATGATATACTTCTATTCATGACAATTCATTTGACATTAGAATTATTCATTTTTAAATAGATATAATAATAGTTTTTTGTCAATTACCGAAACTAGATTATAAATTATTAAGCAATCGACCCATCTCATTGTTTAAAATAGAGGTTAGGGCAAGCATATTATTGACATGAAAGGGTATAAAACAAAGCATATACATGTGTGGCTACATGAGAGTTTGAATTACCTACTACACACAGTACTAGAGAGTAGTCGGTCTCCGTGTGCAAATGTTTGTCAGGACAATATAACATGAGGATAATCCCCCATACAAGTAAACCATGACCAAATATAAACAAATATAGTATTAAAACTCAAATAATATCCACTCGGCATGGCTACAACTTGTTCATATGAGAAATGGTGCCCCTTCTCCAAGTGACATTACCTGAAATAACACCACTGAATACTCTGCGAGACTAAGAAAACACTAGAAAGTTATACGATGAAATAGTAAAAAAAGTTAAAATTATTGTTTTTCTTTCCCCAATTTACCAGTTTACTAAGTTAAGAGATAAAATAATTTTAATGTAACATACGAATAGCTATGTATATCATACATAGATCAAGTGTTAGCCCCATGAAATTGCTCTTGATTTCTAAGAAATTGAAGTCAAATGAAAATATATATGTATATATATGTATATATGTATATATGTATACATATACATCCATGTATACATATATGTATACATATATATATATATATATATATATATATATATATATATATATATATGAATGTATATGTATATATGTATATATGAATGTATATGTATATATGTATATATGAATGTATATGTATATATGAATGTATATGTATATATGAATGTATATGTATATGAATGTATATGTATATATATGTATGTGTATATATATATATGTATGTGTACATGTATGTGTAGGTATGTGTACATGTATGTGTAGGTATGTGTACATGTATGTATGTGTATGTATATATATAAGTATGAATGCATATATATATAACTATGTATATATGTAAGTATCTATATATGTGTGTATGTATATGTATGTACATATATATACATACATATATACATATATACATATATATATACATATATACATATGTATATATGTACATATATATGCATACATATATACGTATATATACATATACATACATATGCATATATGTATATGTATGTATGTATATATATATGTATATATATATATGTATGTATACATATATATGTGTGTATATATATTCTTTTATGGATTCACATCAAATCTTATAAGGAGATCTACTTTTTTATGCATCAATTTTCAGTATTTACTTGAACAGGGCTAGATACTGAGTAGATCTAGGTAGTAAGTTATGGAAATATATTGATAACAATTAAGCTCCACAGAGGCGTCCGCCTTTGATTCCCGTAGAGTATCGTCAACATGTGTGTAGCTGAATTACAATAAATATATTTTCATAACTTACTTTCTATAATATTACATATATATATATATATATATATATATATATATATATTAATACTTTTATTTATTATATACTACTTTTTAATATGATTTTCTAAATGCGTTTTTATATTATTAAATTGTTTCTATTGTGTATCTTACAATATATCTTCTATAAAATAAGTAACAAATGCATTTTCTGAAACGTTTAGAAGACTCAGTCAGTGACGTTTGGCGCAATTTTCACTTCGTTGTATCTACTTCTCGTAGCGCCAAGAGACACTTTTATTTGTAATCCCTAGAGAAAATCGACGTGCCTACTCATTAGTAATGTTATTCTTAGCAGATACATCCGCTTTTCTCAGCAATACTGTTGACATATACAATACACAGTCATTGTTGCATTATATTAGTTCCACAGAATTCAAGACATCTCCTTCACAATAATTTCAACATATCCATTGTAACCTTTGTTTTGAAACATCATAAAATATTACAACAAAATGCTTTGCATCTGATTTTCTGGGAAAATAATTAAGAACGTTTCTATAAAGCACAATCCTAATTATCTGCTCACCTATCTCTCAAACGCTTTCGTATCATAATTATCATATTCTGCTGCCAAATTTGATGTGTCGTCTTTATTAAAATAGTAATGGTAGTATTGTCTTACAGAGAAGTAGGCGAGGCGTGGTAGCCATCAGAATTCGGGTTTTAAGCAAAGAGTTCAATCTTGGGAGATTATCAGACGTCCTAATGCCAGTGAGTATTAGCACACATATTTGACATAATTCAATTCTCTGTTAAGCTTATTAATCATATTTCCATCGTAAATTTTGAAACACTTATAAACTTGTTAAGGGTCTTGTTTTGCTGAAATCAACACATTCCATCTCTTGGCCATCTTTTTTCTGTGGTAATTTTCATATGATGATAACGAATTATCTACATAATATAACACAATATGCATCAAATTGCATTCCATAATTCAATTCGAAATCTCAAATGTTACCTGTGGAATATATTCGAAAGAGGTAAAAAAAATAATAACTATTGATTTGTTTTTCTATCCAGCGCATTTCTAGACTAATATATATATATATATATATATATATATATATATATGATGTTTACAGATAAAAGATCATAAGCTGCATATGTTTTGTAAAAAAGTAATTATATAAAAAGTAACAAAACGAAAACAAATACGTCGATTAGAACTTATTAAATACACCACGTGTCCACTTGAGCATTTGGCTCATAATAATGAGATTTGAATAATATACGAATTTTTATAAGTACACATAATACGTATGAATATGAATCTATAACATGTAATATATAAGTCTCAAATCAGCGAAAATCCTTGCATTCTACTTAAAGGTGATACTTTGACAGAAAAGTAGCATTACATTTTTAATATATTCACCATTCAATTTTGATTGTCAGTAGAACCTGGATATTTCAGTTCGTTTTTATCAGTAATAACAAGTAGCATGTGCATATATTGACATTTAAAAAAAATCACTTCATTTTTCGTGACTTATCAGGAGGCATTACCGATTTTAACGCGAAATGAACTGCGCTGTATTAGTACCGGCTACTTAAAGAGAATATTTTTGAAATGGTAGCAAATATCCTCATCAGTTTTTCTTTATTATTTCACTCCTGCTGGAGGATCTCCTCCCTGGTTTCTTTCCACCTTGGTGTCTCTCATTCAGGGGAGTGTATCATAGCAAATGTGCGTAATATATTAGCCATTCGAGAAACTCTATATGATGTTATATGTATACATTTTACAAAAAAGCTATACGAACTAAATGACTTTTTAATCAACTTTTTATAGTGCAGAGGGCACACAATAAAAAAGGACAATATTGGGTTCACTGCGTACTAGATTTGTTCATGAGTAACGACTGTTTATCATACATAACATCTAATAAACATTTACTTGATTCTGGATGCATGCTGACTTATTGAATTTGTCTCCAAAACCTTCTATTTCGCCGGGGACAAAAGAAAAAACAACTTTCTTTTAATCACTGCCGTTGGTATTCACACTTTTAAATGAAACCATTTAGATTAGCATTTGCTGTTGGTTAATTTGGACTGCAATATTGAATAAAGTCGGAGAATAATGACGGGTTTGGTATCTGTCTATAACCGGAACTCGTTCACATTACCCAAGGAGATCATGCTATATTATCAAATGTTTTCTAAATATGTCAGAGGTAGTGTACGTTATGTTCAGGACGACATGTGGGATTTTCGGCAAAACGTTTTTGTGTTGTCCATGATACCTAAGGTATCAATGGCTAATATAATTATTGTATAATATTATATGGAATAGCAATTCTTATGCTATTAAAAATATAATGTAACATTCTTGTTTGATTTACCTTATAACTCCTCATTATACTATATCACAGTATTTGTAGGGCATTATATATATATATACATCCACATGCTTGTTTTACAAGTACTTCCACAGACTGTGCTCCCACGAGCTTACAGCACTTGGATTCCTTTAATGTAAATACCCCCGACCAACTTACTAGCAGTAAGATCCCACCATATCACTGTTCACGCACTAAGATGTCGCAACCGTTCTATTCACATAACTTCTTTCCTAGGAACAGTTGCCATCGTAATTCCGTCTCCTTGCTCTCCGATTGTAGCAAAATGTAAATGTAATGTAGACAAATATTTCTGAAAAACTTATTACTTAAGATGTCCAATAAATCTGACACCTCAAATGTAGGCCATACCTCGAATTTGGCAATATGCTTTGTTTGCGCTGAAATAAAGTATTTAACAAGGCGCATACTGCCATTCACACGCACCTGTTTTACCATATCTCCATATAGTTCTTGACCTTGAAGTAGCATGTTAGCCCCTTATACCAAATGGCTCCATGTCTTGTCAATGTTATCATTGTGACTAGACCTTGCTTATTCGAAACCGAGATCTATGTGATTTGTGTCCGATGGTGGCCTTACTGAGCATCCAACGTTATTGTCAGTCGAAGTTATTGTATCGTATGCAAATATAGCTCTTCATTTAGGTTGTTTAACAGTACTGATAACCGAAAGTACTCAATTCGTGTTATGGAAAATATTTATCTAAGTATAAGTGTGAACCATCATTTCCTCTACCTGAGTGATCCATCTGTAATGAACATAGTGTTGAATTGTTTATGGATAGTTTTCTTTTAGTCCACGTGAATTGATACTTCATTATGTTATATGGATGTGATCTCATTTAAATGATGTACTTTACTGTCATAGATGTTGCTAAATAGTGTCGAGCGTGAAGTTTTATCAGTTCGGAATAGTGTTTTACATGGCAATCGATCTAGCCAAGACATGAAGCCACTTGATATAAGGGGCTAGAAATGCTACTTCAAGGTCAAGAACTATCAAATGATAGATGTTATATGTATAATTTTTGACCCAGACCACTGATATTATTCCCCCCCCCCCCTTTTGGCAGAAACATCGTTTATGAAATGTGAACACTAAAGGACAACATAAGGGAAGCGAACGTTACGAGGCTGCTTGAACTAAACCCAAGGTCGAACTTCTTATCTCCTTATTCATATTAACCACTGTTTAAACCTGAGAATATTTTGTAAACACACAACACACACACGCATATGCGCTTTCTCATATGGTCATCTAACACACTGAAAGGTAATGATGTTATGTGCTGATGTATTTCGGTTTAGGTTTGATCCAAGCCAGCTCCAGTGAAACTAAAATTATCGGAACATTTAATTTCATTCTAGATTTCACAGGGACATTTGTGACGTTATCTGAATGTCTTTTGATTTTTCTTTTATGATCTACTGTGATCTACTCGCTGTGATCTTAGTTTATTGCGTACGAATTCCTAATTCCAATAGGCAAGTTCTATTGAGAATTTTAATGCCTGAATATTCCGCATAAAATTTTCCGCTTCAAATTTTAACTTTTCGAAATGTTCAATTGAAAGCGAAAAATGAAAACACATTTCAGCAAACAAACACTAAAGACGCAAGTATAGAAAACGGTTATGCTTAAAAGGATAAATCATTAATATGGAAACGGGATCGTTATATCTAGTATTTGAGAACATATTTTAATAGTCTCTTTGTGGTATATCCAATAAGCGGTATCAGTTTAAGCCGGACGTATATTACATAATACAAAATTGTATTTGTTTTGTTTTTTTCATACAGGGCAGATCACACTGATCCAATGTTTAGTTTTTATTTCAATTTATACCATCTTTAAATAATATGGAATTACAAGCATTCTGTACATATATTAATTCATCTATTATTACACTATAGCTGTGCCAATAAACGTTTGTTTTTCTACAAGGCGTTTTCTTATATACTTTAATCACACCAAATACTTGGTATTCTGAAATCTAGTTATATTTATACATACTTAATAATCTGTTTACTATTTAAAGCATGACTCGATTTCACTGATTTAAATATTGTAAGTAGTCGTAACTTTGAAGTAACTGAACACATCACCTTTCATAAACTTAACTATGTATAACTCCCTCTTAACCTCTACATTTATAAAATAACAACTCTGATATTTATTTGTTTCTGTGGCCATTTAGGAAAAATAGGGATTCTTTTCTCAACGCTGCCATCTAATTTATATAGTGTATTTTAAATCCACAGACATTTATTTTACATGTCAAGATAACAAGGCTGTTCATATCCCCCATGAGGATATTATAGACAAAAAATACATTATTTTATGTCATGCAAGAATGATTAGTTAATGTATATGTCACCATTCATCAATTTTCAAATAAAATTAAAATATAAAATTGGTGTTATACTATTATTTTATTATTTGATTCGTTTAATAGTATGATGATTAATTGATATTATGAATGATGATATATACGAAATGAGAATTTGCATTGATAGATATAGGATTGCTTGTATCGTTAAGAACAACATTGAGAGCTTCATTGTAAGATGACCTTATCAGCTGTATCTGATTTTAATAGATGCGTATTGTGGAGAACGGGCCTCTTTTACTATACCAACCAACGTTCGTATGTTTAGAGACGCCGTGTTCCATGTGATGGAAACATTCCTGGTACCATTTTTATTTTAATGTTTCCCCTCTATTACAGTAGTCACCCTAAGTTTCCAAAGTTAGTCTGCCCTATTATGTTAAGTAGAGCGAAAGTGGTAAAATTGACTAATAGCGTTCCTATGTGTATTAATAGAAATTACTTAATAGCTCGGCGGAACTTCAAACCGTCGTGTCGACACCACTGTGAGAGCTTGTAAACACGATTTCAAAAACGGTGTAAGAAAAACAAAAGAAACGAAAATGAACCCTCGAGCCAAGGTGAGTTTAAATGAGTCATAAAACGAGGAGAATTCTCCTTTTTTACGTCAATATTTTTATTATCATTAAGGCCTATTATTTCGTAGAATTTTTATTTTAAATCTCGGTTTTTCGTCGACATTATTCTCTTTCTCCTCTGTATTTCTTTCTCTCTCTTCTGTATCTCTCTTTATCCTCGGCATCGCTCCCCCTCACTCGATCTCTCTCTCGCTTTCTCTCTTTCTGTTACATTTTTGAAGAGCTCTGTTGCAATTCTGTATTCCTCTCTCTCTCTCTCTCTCTCTCTCTCTCTCTCTCTCTCTCTCTCTCTCTCTCTCTTTTGCATCGCTCGCCTTTTCTCCTTCGCATCGCTCGCTATCATCTTGGTCTATTTCTCTTTTCTCGCAATTCTTGTGTCTCTTTTCTCAGAATCTCTCTCCTCCCCTCTCTCTCTCTTTAATCGGCATATATATATATATATATATATATAATCTTCTCGACATAGCCAGCTCTGTCTCTCTTCGTCCCTTTTCTCAAAATCAGCTGTTACAATTGCAAGGAACTCTGATATAGTTCTGCCTTAATGCAATTGGGTAGTTTGTTTGCATTTATTTACATCACTTTTTAAGTGGTCGTAATAAATTAGCCCTTAGAATTGTAGCTAATAACACTATTTTTTACTTGTTCTAATATTTGAAAATCACTAAAATAAAAGTGTGTATTGTCATATGCGATATATAATCGTATTTTTGTAATTTATAAGTTTAAGGGTTAAAACTACTTACAGTGCAATGGGATTCGGAATGAGTACTAAACAATAATAAAATGAACAAGTGAAATTAAATAGGTTGTTGAAAGTTGACTCGTACCGGGAAACATGTGAAAAAACAGTCTTGTTTGAAAGACACATGGCCTCCAAGATTATTCGACAAGACGTCCAGGAAGACTTCCCTAACTTCATAACATGTTACAAAAGAAGATCACTTCTTTAAAATGACTTATTTTTTGCTCAATTATTTAGTGTGTTCAATGAAATCAATTGATAAGTTTTTTCTTGTTAAAATTTGTTAAATATATATATATATATATATATATGAAAACAGTTATATGTAGCTATATGAATAAATGCGAAAGCTGGGTCTATATGTGTACGAACCGTAAAGTAATAACCGCCTTATTTTAAATTAATTCAACTTTACCTTATTTACCTACTAGAAGGTAAAACACAACTTAAGGTATGTGTTTGAAAAGCCAGTACACTATGATTAACGGACCCTGGCTTACAAAATATGTCTTAGAAAACCCTTCAGAATGGCACTATAGGGGCGCAACAGACAGTTAGCTATGAACTAACTGCTTCTTAAAGAGACAGCGCCGACTCGGAGGGTGGACCTCCTGAGATCGAACAGAATCGTGCCCCAACTCGACAGAGCAGGTCCAGAAGATGCTACAACGTTAAACCTCTATGTGACTGCTCGTCGAGGACGTATCCTGGACTGGTTAGTAAAAATTATTCCAACGTTACTCAATATATATCTTATGTATATACTATATAAATCTCATGGTTAACTGATGTGAATATAGGCTTTAGAAAACGGGATGTTATTAATTAAGCATCATGTGTTTTACTATTTTTTTTCATTCATTGATTGTTTTGAATTAAATATAAAAGATAGTTCTGTTTCGCAAAGTTATTTGATTGGATACACACATAGTTTGTATATGTGTTCAAATGTTTCCTTTCCTTACAAGAGCCGACTGTATTTTGAAAAAGCAGCAAGCGAAAAGTAAATTGATTTCATCTATTATTTCTACTCTCTGTTCTTGGCCTTTTGGCTTAGATCAAAATGTAGTATCTGTTCCGATGAATACTGCATCCCATAGACTGGTATTGTCTTGGCCTTCGGGGCTTGATTTACGCCGGCCTATGGGTCGGTCCTGTGCAGTTCTAGGAGGTTCACCCTCCCAGGATTCGCCTCCCCTCTTTGGGGAGGAGTAAGTGTATTACTTTCTGCCCGAGGCGCCCCTACCGGGGAATGCCGACGGGGCTGCACAGGTAATTTTTAAACCCCACTTTCCCGACCTTGGGTCATATCTTACTTGTGGGAGTAAGATAAAAACTGGCCTTATGCCTAACTCCTGGAGAGGAGTAAATCAATACTCTCTTTACAGTCGAGATTACTAGATCAATAAATCTGTTGTAAACACAAAATATTAACATGTACGTAATTCCGACACAAAGTTCTGAATAAAATGAATATCATTTAAAACTAGCATAGCTACCCGGCGTGGCCCGGGGAGTAGTAAGTAATTTATTTTTATCAATAACAATTGATTTCCTACTGTAAATATTACTGCAAGAAACCGACACAACTAATGGAGCTAAAACTACAAAAAATAAATGAATAAAAATAGATAAATATGATTACAAAAAAAAACCCAAAAAACAAATACGAGAATTTAATCTCAATATAAGAACAAATATGCCAGTAAAATCATACAAAAAAACACGAAATGAGTTTTAACCCCATAATAATCTAATATCTCCCTTCCCCCTCTCCCTCTCTCTCTCTCTCTCTCTCTCTCTCTCTCTCTCTCAAATCTAGAAATTGGAGCCTTCCGCCATAGAAAGGTTAATTAAGAAGTCACACAAATATTTAGAACAAGGGAATCAGTTTTCGTCTCTATTAACAGTGTAATAATGTATTTCCTTTTTCTATTATCAGTTATTGAGATTAAGCCTCATATTCTTTGCTTATGAAAAGCAAATTGTCATATATGATTATTATTCCCTTGCTTTATTATAAGTTAAGATTTAGCCTTACTTTCTTTTCTCCTGAAATTAAATTTGCATATCTGAGTATTGAAAGCGAGACGGACACATAGGCTGACTTTATTATTGGTAAAATAATATTTAAAGTAGCGAAGTGAGCGCAGCGATAGCGAGCTGGCAGAGGCAGCTACTATTATATATATATATATATATATATATATATATATGACACTCTCTTACATGTATTTTGATTACAAACCTGAAAAATGAATCTAAATAGATGCATTACCTGTATTTCATCTACTAAAATATTCACTTGCCAAAATGTATGTTATGATTTTGTGTATAATACCATCAAATTTATTAATTGTAAAATACATTAATTTGAACTTACCAGCAACCGAATTAACGAGTAATTTGTCACAAAAATGTATTTTCGTTAAAGACCCTGAGGGCAATAACTCTGTGAATAGTTTCGAAATTACTTTCCTAAGCGAATAAATTTGAAGATAAAAAAAATATCATAAAATCAACAAAAAAAATCGATATATATTCGTTATGGACGATCGTAGGAGCACACAGGGGTTCTTATTCATTTCCGGCAAACGCCAGGATGATTTCTAGTTTTCAATGAAATGTAAATGTCGTTTAGGAGTTTCATCGAAAACTCAGTGGCTAAAATGTTTCTCATGGTGCGTCAAAGGACAAAGCTTCGTCCGGCTCGCTGTATTTATTGGACAGTCGAAGAATATAAGTCGAGACGTTAAGATGAATGTACCTCTCTCGAGGTGAAG
Source organism: Sepiola atlantica (assembly GCA_963556195.1). Classification (NCBI taxonomy): domain Eukaryota; kingdom Metazoa; phylum Mollusca; class Cephalopoda; order Sepiida; family Sepiolidae; genus Sepiola; species Sepiola atlantica. Next base: position 22,143,797 of record OY744524.1, on the reverse strand, counting down.
CGGTGTAACGAATATGTGGGTCTTCGTTGGGCACTATCAATTCGATACAATGAGGTCATTGTTAGATTCTCAACCGGCGTCTCGTTAATGTAGACAGTACTTACCCATTAGATTTACAACATCATTTGATGTACGGCAAAGGTGATACCGGCACAGATTGACAAAACAGCGGGCTGCGTTCGAGTCCTGACATGTCAATACTCAACCTTCACTATGAATCTTAGCAACATCGTCACATGCGGATTACTGGGTTAATCATTTCGTTTAAATAAAATCTAATAACATTAGCAAATTATTTTCCCCAGTATTTTCTTCATGCATATGAACTGTATTAATTTCACTATACATCATAATTCTTGTTTGTCGCTCGGAAATAACTTGATTGGCGTTCAGATTCTAAATTCGAGTTTCACATTAAAATATGGGATAATAATTGTCAGTACAGAAATGACAGTGTAACACACATTTATATTTGTGACAAAACTGAATAAATTAAGGAACTTAGCGTCTTATAACTCAATAATATCTATTTATAAAGCCTTAAAATGATAATTTTAAAAGTGATCCAATTATAGTTCTCGTACATTTAATGCGCATTGTGCTTTTTGGTGTAATCACTTAAACATTGTAATTTCATAAATTTTAGGTTTCCATATTTTTTATTTATTTTTACTTACTATAACTCGTTGACACTTTCAACTTGTTACAGAATATATAATTGTGTCATTTCAGCGATGCGACTATCTCACAAACACTCGAGGTGATTTTTCTTTAAATTTAACATCCACTTGTTACCAGACGTAACATGTTCATGTCTCTGTTGCTAATGACACTCCATGTGTACCCATTCTCATTATAAATATACATACATCGTATGTGACACGTTAGAATTAACCCAAACAAAAATACATGTAACAGATTCTTTCAGTTAATTATACACATGCGTACAACATCTTCCCTCACACATAAGTAACACACTAAATGTTGTTATTGTTAACAATACCTCCTCGCTTCATCATTTTGGCTTTCAGAAGGGTTTCTCTTCCAGCTTCTCTATCCATCCACGTAGCATTTACTAAAATGGAAATTACTATTTACTGGTTTTAGTGAGATGAGGACCATCATGCACTCCACATATATGAATGTACGAAGCAAGTTCGGAAACGAATTTTTTGAGACCTCAAACATTTCTATGTTAGGAGATTTTGTACTGTTTGTCTATGATTGTTTCCTGTCCATTTTAATATATGTACAGTGTAGCTATTTTAAAACTAATTAGGCGCTTGACTCCAATATAGTACTCTATTTAAAGAAATATAATTGTTAGTTAAATATAGTTTTTTTTTAAATCAGTCGATAGAAATAATTTCAGATTGAAAAATACCTCGAATAATATTGATGTTTCAAAGTTACTCTTCATTATCCTTGTGTAAGCAGCACATTTATCTTTTTAAAATACTGTATATTATTATATACAGTATTGATATATTTATTCAACTCAATTTCAGATTAAAATTTAAGTTTTCACTTATATACATTTTTTTCTTTTAAATGTATAGTGATATTCTAATGATAAATGTTATGTTCGAGTTCATGACTCAAGTCAGTTTATATTGGATTTTCAGTACAATGAAGTCATAGTAATTTATATCGCATATCACACAAACTCCATCATGTTGCCCCATAAAACAGTAGATATAACATATGAAAGAAAATAGAAAAAAACATCGATATATGCAAATTGCAACAAGATGTTAGATCATATTTTAAAGAGATATACTTATATAAATTCACAAGTCAGATTATAGCAAATCCGATGCGTTATTTAACAATTAATAAATAAATGTTATGTAATGCAGTTTTCTGTTGAACTAATAACAGTGCAAACCTGGAGTAAAAGGAACAAACATATATTGTGTATAACAGTTCGACAGTGTGTGACGGAAATAAATGAGATCGCAAAAAAGGGGGCATATACCGAGGGCGGGTGGTTCGTTCAATTAAAATTGAGATCGTGTACTAAGGAAAAAATCTGTTAAGTGCAGCTTGCGAACATTAAGACACATATAACCACTTCAGGATAATCTGCATAAATTAGGAATTATTTTAACTAGACTTGTATTTCCTTGATATAATAAGCGGTGACTCATTAGCGTACGAAAATTAAAAAAATCCCTTGTTCAGGTCACATACTATTTATTGTAATATAAAGAACCAGGTGTTTTTATTTTATATTATGAACGAAAAGTTCGCACCCATGTTTCCCTCTAACTCAATTGGCATGTCTCAGTTATTGTATATAAAATAATATTGAACTCCGGCGTGTAGGTTTTTCGTTTGAATAATACCATTTCATTTCATTACTGTGAAAAGAGAAATATTCCTTGGCATAAAACTGTCAAAACTAAATTTTGTTATAACTCTGGTCATCTTTCTTTTTGACTTTTCTACGAATATTATTGTTTTTTTGTTTATTATAGTTTAAAATATATGTATGAATTCCGACTAAACATATAAAAAAAAGAAAGAAAGAAAGAAAAGCAATGAGGAAACAAGTACAAAAGCGTGAACACAAACAAAAAAAGAACGAAAACGAGGAAGAGTGGTGTCGGGGTGTGGGGTTGTAAAAAAGTTGGTAACAAAATAATAATCTCACCATGAGATCCTTGGGAATCAAAAAGATGGTCGCCTGGTGAAAAGGGAAAGAGAGAGAGAACAAAATATAAGCAAACTCAAAGATGCAAATGAAATCGAAAAATGAAAATAAATGAGAAAAATGAACGGAAAATTCGTGACCATAAGGCACTGTTAAACTGAGCATGAACGTTAGTATCTCTACTTCTAAATGTGTATACGGGCGTTTGTGAAGTGAAAAGAAAGGGTATGTTATGCATGCTATTTTGACTACCAACTATTCATTAATTTTTGTATAACAAAATTAATGGAAATGCTCAAAAAAGGCATATAATAGTTTACTTAATTTGATTTTGAATTTAAAAATTTTACGTAACTAACCATACAATTTCAGATAGTGAAATTAGAATGAACATATATATATATATATATATATATATATATAATTATAATAGAATTAACGATCAGTGAAGTATCGTAAAGTGATCTATCGTGATAAATAAAGCTCAATACGTTGAGTAGAGCAATCAATTTTAAAGAAGGAAATATGACGATAAAAAATTGCATCATAATTCTACGGAACTATACACAAAACAGAGACACACATTCCTACGGACTAATTGTGATATTTTGTAACCCTCTGCCTTTTATTTGAAACCCTGTACACACTTTTTAAAAACTTTCTCGAATTCTACAAAATTTTGCTATTTTGTTATCTGCACCATAGCGCCCCCTTTTGTCTCCGGCAATGGCTACTCAATACTACTACCATTCTCCCTCTCGGCCATTTATTTCTGCATGCCCCAACCTTTTCTATTATTTCTTCAATTTTCAAAGTGAGATAGAAAGGTAATATTTATTTATTATAAATATCACATTACCGAATGTTATACTCTGACGAGAAGAGTTTTATCTTTGAAAAACCATGGTTTAAGGATCAGTGTAACTCCGTGCTTCTGAACTTTTCGATGTAATAAAATGTGTATCAATTTTATGTAATTGTATGCATTTGTTTATCTTCATCTTTCCTTCTTTAAAATATTTTTTTTTTACTTTAGGGTTCCACTGGGTATATAAAAATGCAAACTAATTATATACAATATTTTTAATTGTTTGAAAAATGCACATATGTTATGCCCATGTTAAAAGCAGTCAGCACATTTAGGATGCTAATCAAGCGATGAGTTATTATAAAAGTCGCGACTAATATCTGTAGATAGATGATTTAGAATGTGAACAAAATTATTTTCAAAAATATAAAATCTAACTAAAGTAAAATTGTATTTTATATTAAGTGTTGAGCGCTACAATCGAATATTAGATACAGAACCACCACTTGAAAGTTTGCATCAATAGATCATGAGATAATTTTCTAACATTGTAAATACAACGAGTGTATGAAGTAGATCCGATGCTGGTTTTAGAAGAAAATCCGAATTAATTATATTCCAGAACGATGTATTAAGGGTGACAAGATAGATGGAACCCGGGTATCCCCTATCGAGCACATTAATCTATCGTATCTATATAAAACAATTTTTATATCTACTGGGTGGTTTAGGCAAATATCTCGATTTCAAATTTATTGTAAGTTATCGAGATTCTGGATAAGATTCTTGTTTATCGCAAAATTTAAACCGTTCACGCGATTCCCTGGGCGTTTTTAGAAACATTTTGCAAAGTTTGATGCCCAGATTAGTATTTACATATACTTTAAATAATTTTCGGTCTTCTCGTATCAATTGTTGAAACAATTATAATTAACACATTACTTATATTCCTTTTTAAAATAGAGAGTTATTTTCCAATCAATAAGAAACATTTTATAGTTTTGTAAAAATATTGATATTAAAATTAATCGTAAGATTTAGAAATATGCATGCTAATTTACTTTCACATACGTATTTGGTTCGTATCATTTTTTAACTCAAAAACCTAGACATCATTTCAGCTTGAACCATTTATGTAATCACAATATTATATCATTTCGTAGGTCATGGCCGAGTAGACGAGATAAGTTATGTTATATTCAGTTATTATTGCTTAAACTAATGATTAAACTTTCAACATCAGAACGGCTATCACTTAAAACTGATTGTTAACAAAGAAACTTAAATATTTCGCCATGTACATGCATTAAAGTAGAAGATTCTCTCGTTCGGAAATATACACTTGGAAAATGCGTGGGTTTACATCGACAGAGACGTTGTGAATAATAGTTCGAATAATCCAAACAAAAATGTCGTTTTCAAAATTATTGATTTAGTATTAAATATATTGCATGATTTAAATCTTCATTAGAATGTAATCTTATATCATAACATAAAAGGTAATCGGTGAAATGAATTATTAAAAATGATATATTAAATAAATAATCAATAAATATAGTAAATATTTTCATTACCGCGAAATAAGGGTTCAGCTAAGCAGTATAGCAAATGGTCGATATTTCAAAATAATATCTGAAACTACTTTTTTTTTTTTCAGATTTTTTTTTCAATATGTATAGAGATTAGATGAAATATGTAAAGAAATAGTATTTACATACGGGATTTTAGATGGTCACCGATGTTCATAAAGTAGAAATCTATTAAATAAATTAAACAATGAAATTAAACAAAGTGTCAGCTATTAATAAGAAAAAAATACAATATATTTTAATAAAGAGATAACATATATAAAAATCTGTAATTTTAAAAGTGTATTCTCTATTTATACAACATCTAGGTCATTAAATATATTGTTTTATTGACGAAATTTGTAAGGTATATATATTTCTTGAGAAAGTCATTGAATACAGACGAAACGTCCATGAAGTTATCAACAATTTTCGATGTCATATATATATATATATATATTTTTTATTTATACAAATATATAGATATCATGATGTTGAAAAAAAGTAGTGATACTTTTATTTTGGAGCCCGTTTAAATGTCTTATTTTTTTAATTGTGCAACATAACTATTGTAGAGAGTAAATGTCATGCAATTAATAAAACGCTGGTTTCTTTGTTTGCACATAGCTAGACGAAAGTTATGTTAGCAGTAGTAGTGCGTATATAAATAAAATAAATTCGATTTGAATTTGCATTCAGTATTCCCGATTCCAGAAGCAGTTACCTTATTCATTAAGCAGATCTCACACAGACAAATGTTAAACACAGCTGACAGTTAAAAATAAAATGCAGCAACAAGAATTAGGGGTTAGCAAAATTTAGATAGTAGTATAGTTAGTGAATTAGTGTAAGGTTGATCATAAAAAACACGGACTGCATGCAAATTGTCTGTTATATATTATATATGTGTAGTATAAAAATATACTCATGGCAAGGAAGCTACAGAGAAATGTTCCCTTTTAATTTCACGCAGAAAGTCGCAAAATATTATATATATATATGCAGGGTGGGCAAAAATAAGGGTCCTATTTTTTTAAATTCATAACTTTTTTATTTATTGATTTAAAAATTTTTTTTTTTTAGAATAAGTAAAGGACCCCTTCCGAAGCAAGCATGAGCCGTATTAGCCCTAAGGAACGTACCCTCATTTAGAAAACATTATTTTTGCTTAAAAAACTCAAAACAGTGTAAAAAACAATACTTTAGTTTTTGTAAGTTTTAAGAAGTGTTTTTCGGCTAAAATTTGTTTTGTTTATTTCAAAAAATCTCGGAAGGGTCAGTGTAGACTGACCCTTCCGAGAAAGAAGTTTGGTGAGTTTAACTTTTATTTTGTGGAAGTTATTCAAATTCAAGTTATTCAAATTTAAAGATAGGACCCTTATTTTGGCCCACCCTGTATATATATATATATATATATATATATATGTGTATTAGTGTGTGTGTGTGTGATAGTTTAATAGAAGTGTCGTATACATAGGCTTTCTATTTTAAAGAAGGGGGATTAAACATATACTCATAATATAAAGATGACTACAAAATGTTTTATTCATGAAATGTATATATCTCATGAAATGTATACGTGTTATGTACTTTATTAATGTATGTATCGGCTGCCGCCCTGCAAAATGGAGGCATTAGAAGATAATACATAGATCAACTACTATTTTTTTTCGATTAAAGTTTACAAGAATCCAACGATTGTATTAGTTGTTTTCGTTCGTCGTTTCTTTTTTATATAATATAGTGGGGTATCTATCTCTGAGAGAGATCCCTGTAAACGTGCACACGAACATAATATATATATATATATATATATATATATATATATATATCAACTTTCAATTGTATACATGCATATTTAACTAGTTATGTATCAATAATTTAATGATATTTATTTTAGAAAGTATAAAGAGAATACAAAATATGCATTATCTTATTTTTTCATGAAAATATATTTAGTAATGTGTCAATGTTTAGTTGTGAACGCATTAACATAGTCACTAAATATTAATAGTATATGAATATCTCCATAAGAAATGATGAAACCAAGTTGTAAGAGAAACTTATAATAGGCAATTCATGTTTTATACATATCTTGTTGCATACTGAAACTTACATATCCTAGTACATACGAACAAGGAGTTTTAATTATTATATAAAGGAACTTCGTATTCCTGGCTGTATTTTATTTACTTACAGGAGGTTAAATAGATTAAAGTGTTTCCGTAGAACGAACTGGATTCGAACCCGGCACACCCAGGTCCTTAATCGGCCTCGTTAACCACTTAACCACCACGATCCCCGTATTTCTGGCTGTATGTTGTCTGATTAATCCTCATGTACTACAAAAGGTACACTTTTACATCATCAAATTACATATAATTTTGCGACTGATTATGCTAAACTAAGTACTATAGTCTGTTTCTTACTTTTCTTTTGCGTTCTTGTTTCTGTTAGATTGCACAAATTGAGAAAAGGACTAGTGTACAACAAATGTTACATACACAAATTGAACTGTCTATATTTTCTTATCAAGCTATTGCTACTAGACTAATACCTGGAACGGAAGCATCGGCGATACAAAATAGCAGTCACTGTATTGCCAAAAACACGTTCTCTTAGTAGTGATGAAATAATCCATTATTACTCTAAAGAGACAGCTTTGAGTTATTCCGCAACATATACACAGTATAATTTATGTGATTGTGTTGTGTAATGTGCCAAACATATTTATGTTTTCAATATAGTTTATCTGTTTAGAAATAGAACAATTTTTCAATCTTTAAAGTGCGTTTCTTTTATATTTACACATCGTAAATACATAATTTGCTTCAATAATATGTAATAAATTATTGAACCAGTTTGAACCCAGCAACTATTGGTCATTTAAAATTCGAGGAACTGTTGGTCTATGTGGGGTTAATATTTAGTCGTATACGAACTGCATAGTTTGACTTGTGTAACAATATCAATGGTAACATTATGCCAAGTAGAGAAAAGTGTGATAAACCCAAATGGAATTGCTTACTGTAATAATGTGAAATAAATATTCTTATTCTCTTTTATTGGGTAGCATTTTCTTTTTAATGCAACGGATACAGTGCTTGGCTGCTGAGCGCATTCGGATGTGACTCGCCTTTCGGGCTTCGAATCTTGGCATGGATACACTCGCTACGCGTAGGCACGCTGATTTGTTGGAGATGCCGCAGCAGCTGTATTTGTATAGCATGTATAGGTACAGGTAGATAGTAGTTTTCCCTGCAAATCATTCATACATATCTAAAGACAAGGGCTCATAAGAAAAAAACTGTTTACATTTTGATGTGTCAATAATTTAACTAGTTTTTCCCAAACACTGATTCTATCTATAAACCATTCTATTTTTTGTCGGAATTGTTAATTTGATTCACACTTAGGATTTAATATCACTCGTATTAATTATGCCTCCGAATCAGAACAGGTACTCACAAAAAGGTAAAGATTGGATCATAAATGTGAAATGCATGAGTTATTTGGTTACATCAAGGCAGAAACACACTGTATTAGGCAAAGGGAATGAATTATATATAGGTATGTGTGTATGTATGTGTGTGTGTGTGTGTGTGTGTGTAGGGAAACCGAGTGTCGCAAACTTGGGTTAATAAGAATTGTTGCACAAAGTTGTGTACCTGTGTATCGTGGTGTGTTCTGGGGTAGAATTGCTGACTCTGACAACAGCATGGCCACTGTACGGAGAGACATATTTCAGGATGAATTCGTCATGTAATATTATACATTCTACAATTAAACAGTAAAAACAGCTAAAACTTTAAACTATTTTTTTTTTTTAACCAATGTTTCAAAAGTTTGTTTTTAACGAACACATTGGGAAACTGTTAGGGTTATATTTTTTGTTTTTTCTAATAATATTATTATTACGTCAAATTTATGGGAATTAAATTGCTGTCCCCACTTTGATAAAATAAACATACATTGTTATAAGGAACATATTTGAAACTATTATTTAGCTCATATAAATGGTATGTGAGGGCTGAAGTACTTACATATTAATTTACTTTTATCTGTAGATTCCGTAGAGTTTCAGTATATTTATATATACACATATCTGAGCACAAAAGACAGAGCGCTACAAACACATTTATATACATTGCTAAATATAATTATGAATACATGATCAGTTAAATAAATATTAATATACAAACATATAGAGGGTGAGCGGGAGATTTATAGCATCTAACGAATTAACTTTTATAACATCAATTCATTCAACGATACTCGTTTGTAAAACGGCGATTATTATACTATGTTTTGCTTAAATGTAGCCTATCATGATCAACTGCTTACTTTTACGTGTAAGATCGGTCTTAAAATCTGTGTATGAGTAATATATATGTATCGATCCCCAAGGTGATATAAACTTCTTTTAATTTTACATATGTATGTTTTTACAGATTTTTAAACCTATGGTAGTAAAACATCAATTATAGTCATCAATTTTATATGAGTTATACCTCTTCCTGATTGATTAAAGTGACTATTTAAAATATACAAATATTTATAGTAATCATAAGTGAGACCAAGCCACGATGTTTTTAAATAAAGTGTGGCTAAACATTTTTATGTTGCCAATAACGCAGTACAACAAAAACAAAAATAAAATCGGAGTCTAAAGCGAAGTTTTATTTGGCGGATAAAGTATTATTTTGGTATGACTATATATGTTAGATAACTGAATAAGTCTACTGTCATAGACGTTGTAGCCTCGAACATTTTGTGAGTGATGTTAATTTCACAAAACTACAAACACAGACACATATATATATATATATATTATACATAATGTATGATATATATATACAGGGTGGCGCAAAAGTCACGCATTAGTTTGAACCTGTAACAACTTTCACATTTAATCAAATTCTCTCCTTATTTTTCAGAATATTACAGATATAAACATTGATAATTCATCATGGAAAAATATAGCACTGAACAACGAACCAAAATTATTGAACTTTACTTCGGAAACCATCGTTCAATAATCTTAACCCAAAAAGCCTATCGTCGGCATTATAAGGTCAGACAATCTCCCAGTCAGACCACAATTGATCGTCTTGTGGTCCGATTTCCGCAGCAGGGTTCAGTGAGTGATCTTCCACGATCTGGCAGATCACGTTCAGTATGGACAGCGGAAAATGTAGCACTCGTTGAGGATAGCATTGCTGAAAATCCAGAAACCTTAACTCGAAGACGAACCACTCAGATTGGGATGTCCAGAAGGTCACTTCAAAGAATATTGCGTGAATTGCATCTGTTTCTATACACAATTCAATTAGTACAGGCATTACAACCCACAGATTTGCAATTACGCGTAGCTGATACTGTTCACATTCAGCAATTAGCCAGAGAAAAAAATGAGTTATTCCATGAGCTGATAATGAGCGATGAAGCCCATTTTCATCTGAACGGGTTTGTAAATAAGAAAAACATCAGAATATGGGCCATTGAAGATCCAAGAACCGTTCATCAGCGGGAATTACATCCACTAAAATGTACCGTATGGTGTGGTGTTACCTCGGAAAGAGTGATCGGTCCATATTTCTTTGAAGACGAAGAAAGTGTCGCGGTGACGATAACTGCACAGCGATATCAACAAATGATTGAAATTTTTTTAAGGCCAGCTGTCCAGGCCAACTCAGAAATGTGGTTCCAACGAGATGGAGCAACTGCCCACACTGCCCGACAAAGTATGGCGCTCTTAAGGGGATTGTTTGGCGAGCGCTTAATTAGCCGATTTTCAGATTTTAACTGGCCTTCACGTTCACCGGATTTAACAGCCCCTGACCTTTCCCTTTGGGGTTATCTTAAGGAAAGGGTATATGTGAACAAGCCTACAACGATTCAAGAGCTTAAAAACTATATCAGACATGAACTCCAAGAACTAGAGCCAGTTATTCTAAGGACTGTAATAGAAAATGCCCTGACTAAAGCCCGTATTTGTGAGTCCGAAAATATTGCCCATTTTAAGGATATTATTTAAAAAATCAACTGCAATACAATTACCAAGTACATGACTTATTTATCAGAAAAACCTAGTAAATTACTTGAAATGTTGCAGTTTCTATCCCCTAAACAAACCCATGCGCCACTTTTGCACCACCCTTTATATATATATATATATATATATATTATACATGATGTATGATATATATATATATATATATATATAATACATAATGTATGATATATATATATATATAATACATAATGTATGATATATATATTTATATATAATGTATGATATATAAATATATAATATATATTTATACATAATGTATGATATATATAATACATAATGTATGATATATATATATATAATACATAATGTATGATATATATATATAATACATAATGTATGATATATATATATAATACATAATGTATGATATATATATATATAATACATAATGTATGATATATATATATATAATACATAATGTATGATATATATATATATAATACATAATGTATGATATATATATATATTATACATAATGTATGATATATATATATATATTATACATAATATATGATATATATATATATATTATACATAATATATGATATATATATATATATTATACATAATATATGATATATATATATATATTATACATAATGTATGATATATATATATTATACATAATGTATGATATATATATATATATATTATACATAATGTATGATATATATATATATATATTATACATAATGTATGGTATATATACATATTATACATAATGTATGGTATATATACATATTATACATAATGTATGATATATATATATATATATTATACATAATGTATGATATATATATATATCATACATTATGTATGATATATATATATATATTATACATAATGTATGATATATATATATATTATACACATTGTATGATATATATATATATATTATACATAATGTATAATATATATATATATATTATACATGATGTATAATATAAATATATTATAAGTAATGTATAATATATATATATATATTATACGTAATATATATATATATATATATATATATATATACATATATTATACATTATGTATAATATATATATACATGTATTATACATTATGTATAATATATATATACATGTATTATACATTATGTATAATATATATATACATGTATTATACATTATGTATAATATATATATACATGTATTATACATTATGTATAATATATATACACATATATTGTACATTATGTATTATATATATACAGATATTATACATTGTGTATAATATATATATACACATATATTATACATTATGTATAATATATATATATACACATATATTATACATTATGTATAATATATATATACACATATATTATACATTATGTATAAAATATATATACATATATTATACATTACGTATAATATATATATACATATATTATACATTACGTATAATATATATATATATTATACATAATGTATAATATATATATATATATCACACATATATTATACATTACTTATAATATATATATATATATATATCATACATATATTATACATTACTTATAATATATATATATATATATCATACATATATTATACATTACTTATAATATATATATATATATATCATACATATATTATACATAATGTATAATATATATATATATATCATACATATATTATACATAATGTATAATATATATATATATCATACATATATTATACATAATGTATAATATATATATATATATATCATAAATATATTATACATAATGTATAATATATATATATATCATACATATATTATACATAATGTATAATATATATATATATATCATACATATATTATACATAATGTATAATATATATATATATATATATATATATATATATATATATATCATAAATATATTATACATAATGTATAATATATATATATATCATACATATATTATACATAATGTATAATATATATATATATATCATACATATATTATACATAATGTATAATATATATATATATATCATATATATATTATACATAATCTATAATATATATATATATATATATATATATATATATATATATTATACATAATGTATGATTGACAACAATGACCGTGCCAAAAACAATTTTATTAATCCTAAGACTTAAGTGTGAAAGCCTCAGTAGTGTCTAAGCGCCGCTGTTCAATATACTAGATTTGATTATAAAAGTACGCTTTGCCTCATTTCAATCCGTTTAGAATACTTTCATAGGCTTAACTAATTACCATAATTGCATTGTGGCTTCATCCCTTTATGTTAATGTTCGAATAGATTCATTGTTTAACCCAGGGATTAAGGTGTATTATGTTATTTTATATTGGTACTACGTCATTGTTTTAAATACATCAAATGGCTTCAGTTGTGTTCTGCAACACACTCCCATTGCATAAAGAATAATGCCATTCCTCATACATCTAAGACTAAATCAAATTTTCCATGATTTGGCACAATTCAGCGGCTCGAAATGCTTCAGTCAAGGTTGTACCTACACTGAACCTTAGATCGCACTAAACTATCTTGAAGATCTATTAAGTATCAAACTATTAGTTTAACAACTATTGGTAAAGAATAATCAATAGCTATCATTTATTTGAAATGATTTCATGTGCAGATATGTTAATTAACAAACATAACTAGTCATTATTTATCTATTGAAACCAGGCAATTATAATAAATGTAATCAATGCAATTACAGGGTCAAAAATATATATATATATATATATTATTTGATGCTTCACTGAGAAAATTCAGTAAAGTCTGGAATAAGACCTATGGGGGGGGTCCCTTCGTTTTTGTTTTCCTTTTTCATCCACTTTTGGATTGCACTGGACTTGATTCAAAACTGCCACATATTGCCGAATTGTTTGAGCTGTCTCTTGAACTTGTTTTTTTTTCTTCTTAAATAATTTCAACTTGGTCAAACCCTTGTGAGGTATTGTCAGTTGTGTAAGTCAATATCTTCTATTTCTATCTCCCTTGATTAACTGCCTAGGAAGGTGATTGCAAGGCAGCGGAACACGTGTAGGGAACTATAGTTTTACAAAAATATAATTAATAAAATAACATATTTTCGTTGTGATGAATCCTCTCTGGCGGAAAGGGAAACATATCTCGGTAAACCCTCCAATATATATATATATATATATATATATGAGAAAGTAAAGAATATTATTATTTGAACATGTGCCTCTTATTATATTTTGATCGGTGTATGAGTCGTACTTTAAGCATAAAAATAAAGCATTTAAAGAAATGTTTACATTGTTATTTTTCAGTATTTTGAACGCTGTACGTTATTTGTCAAGAATTATGAAATAGGCTTGCTGGAACGCATGCTGCTAACAAATAGAAAATATAAATAAAGTATAAAATCATTTTTTATGCTTAAAAGCTAGAACCCATACATCAATAATATATATATATATATATAAATATTTAAATAAATAAATTGCCATATCCATATGTTATGCTGATCAAATTGAACTTGTTTATTTAATTATACGTTGAATTTATACAGCACTTCTAATAATAACAATAGCATAATCTGTTCTCATTCGTATTAGCAATGTAGTTATTTACGAATTATAGTAAGGGCATGCACACATGTTTACTTTACTCGTAATTAAATGAAAAGCTTTAGAAAATTAGACATACAATGAAACGTCCGAATAAAAATGTACGACTACTCATACAAACACTGTGTTAAAAATGCATTCTAAATTGAATCTGGGCACTTCAATCAATGTAGACCATACACATACTTTCATATAATCTATCGCAACAAAATTAAACATACTTTTTCATTGTTAAAAAACTGTATAATACGAACGATTATTTTTATAATGTGCACTAAAGTGTAAGTCTGAACTGTAAATATCAGATAATGTAATTAAACTTGTTTTCTCCCAAGAAGAATACATACTAAAAGAAGCTGGGATATAATAAAAAATAAACAAACACTCTTTCATACTTTGTTTTTAGACAAAAATATACTTAATTAATTTTAAAGACTCATCGAAAAAACAAAATACATATGTTATTTGTTGCTTCAATATATATATATATATATATATATATATATCATGCGTTGTCCAGTTTACATAGGGATGTGTGAGTTTCGTGTTGCGGTCTAGACAAATGCACTAATAATAATGTCATTACGTATAAGAGGTCACCCAAACGAAACCCCTACTTATCTATGTAAGAAAAGAAATGACACACATATATATATATATATATATATATATATATATATATATATATATATAGAGAGAGAGAGAGAGAGAGAGAGAGAGAGAGAGAGAGAGACCAGTTTTGTATATATGTATACAGCCTTACGGGAAATATCATTGAGTGTTTCAAAGAGAATATGTAAACTAAGCTAAAATAATGTATAAATAAAACATTTTATATATCATATATATTAATAAGTGATTCTGATAACAATTATGTAGAATACAATATATATTTAATCATCTAGTATTTAACACGAGCGCGATACATAATGTGTTCCCTACCTTTATAAAAGATGTTATCTCATCGTAATGGTTTAATTACGGAAAACTTAAAACAAACTATATACAACTCTTTTTTTGAACAATTGATGATTTAATAGATATTGTATTGTACACAATTGTTATACTAATCACAAACTTACGTATGTTGTTGCTTTTCTCGTATATCGAGCATTAACTATTTATGATAGGTTATATGTTAATAGTATAATGTATATCTTAATTTTGTTGTTTAACACACACACACACACACACACACACACATATATATATATATATATATATTAAAATTTAGCAAAAATAAATATCATTTTGTGTATTTTGTAATGTATTTTTATTGCCAAATTAACATAGTTAGTTCTTACCTTCTTCCTTAAAATAAAGGTGCTCGTATGTGTGTATGTTAATACATCTTAGAGATGACCATGACAGTATTGGTAGACTAATATATATATATATATATATATATATATATAATTAGATTACCCGTGACAAGGCACACACACTGACATTGTGAGATATCTGTATATATATATATCTTTTTTCGTGATTAAAAGAACAAGTCTCTTTAAATTTCTAGTCCATCTATCTATCTAGTATGCACATTGTTAATGGTATGTCCACATCTACGATGTAAATGATATTGCAAAATAAAGCAATTAGAGAACAACTCGGTGAAAACTTTGTAGAAATATTTAGAAAAATTTTAAATCATAGACAACTTTTGAAACAACATAATGAGAACGGTCGTCAAAAATACATTAATAGCTAGGTGAGAGTTGTCTGTTCGGTTTCATTACGAATTACGACTCATTAAAAGTATTTCAATGGGATTTTTCATAACATCTTCATAAATCCCAGAACTAATGAATGCTATCATTATTTTGTATTATTAGAGTACATATGGATAAACACTGGAGGGGCAACACTTGATTCCCTCTGTTTTTATATCATAATATATATAAGAAAAATATGACCCTCAAGCTTGCGTTAGATTGTTTACATCAGAAGAAAGTGAATTTGCAAAGCCAGTCAAATATAAGAAGTGTATTTCTGCTCGCTATATTACATATCGACCTTCTTCCTCTCTCTTTCTGATTTTCCCTCTGGCTTATGGATAAAATAGCTGTACGCATTTTGGTGTTCTTTTTTTTTTTTAATAATGTATTATTAAAAAAAGTTTTTTTAAGTTTTTCGTTATTTATTGCATTCAGCTATTGATAAACAGAGACAGATAAAGTCCCGGATATAAAGGGTATACAATAAAATACAGTGAGGAAGACTTGAATTATTGAGAAAACATTTCTAGGAGAATTGTCAGTGTGTGAGTAAACTGCAAATTAATTTTTCAAAAATTGCTCATATATTAGGAAGTAATTTAAATATACAAGAACACCTCAGGGAAACATGAATTGATAAAGTAACCTTCGATAAATGATTTATATGATGATTATTATTATATTAATTATTAGTACTATTATAATATATATATATACATACATATATATATATATATATATATATATATATATATATATATTAAAAAAGGGTATTTAGACATATTATGTAAACCATTGTTTCGTAATAGTATTATATATATATTTTTTTGTTGTTGAAAAAACCATAACAATGGTGGTTTTCAATAAATAAAATTTATTTTAATCTTTGCTTTCGAGAATATAATTCTCCTTGTCAAAGAGTGTTTTCTTTTCTTTTTTTTCTTTTTATTCATCGTACGGTGGTAATGGACTTCTGGGTCAGAACATCACGTTATGTTTGCAAGCGAGGTTGCACCAATTTTAATTAAAAATGGTATTTAGACATATTTTTTAAACCATTGTTTCGTAATAGTATTATTTTTTTGTTTTGGTTTTTTCAATATATATATATATATATATATATGATAATATATTTAAAGTGAAACAGAGTATGCATTAAATGGTTCGTATTATCAGTGTTCATTACGTATTCGAACATTAAATAATCGTAATTTTTTCATGTGTTTAGTAAAATTTCTATTGATTAAAGGATTAATTTTAGACATTTACTTTCGTTCTTATATCATTTCATTATTGTTAAGTTGTGGGGTAAGTGGTCGTCCAACTGGGCAAAATATTAGTTTGTAAAGTGTTTTTGTCAGCATTCAGTTCAAATCAATCAAAATGTTCCCTTTTCGTTTTCACATTTCTTATTTTCTTATGTATTATTTGACGTAAGCTTCTTATTTGCTCAAAAAAAAAACGATGTATTTATATTCTGTTTGATCGTGCTAGATTACACACTCCTCCCTTTATTCGACTTTCGGTATCAGCCTCTTCTGTCTGTTCTTGTTTAATTTACTGACTTATGGTGGCCATCAGACTGAGATTTTGACGATTGACCAAGAAAGTGACAGACAATCTTTATGTCTTGTACGTTGTCTAACGAGTAGATATCCGCTTAGTTCGCGTGTTGGGTCAAAGAAAAGGTGACGGAAAGAACTGTTTATTTTATTTTCTGTTTTTCGTTCTGGCGCAAAAGTCACGTAACGCTTCCCGACAGATCTCAAAGATCAAATGAATGGGGACAGCCAACAAAAAAGATGTGAAGGAAAATTATCACGAATAGCGGCTTGTTCATTGGCAAAGGAATAAAAACGAAGGTTTGAGATGCATTCAGTAAAAATAGAAATGAATAGACAAATAGATACAATGGGGAAAAGAATAAAAAAAGATGACAGCAGTGGAATATTAAAATTATACACTAGTGAAAACATTTTAGAACTAGATACGCACAGCATGAAACACACAGATAAATTTCAAAAATGTCAATACGTATGCACGCAGAAAACATACATACACACACATATATATATATATATATATATATATATATATATAACGTCCTATGAAGTTAAGGGCGATTAATAATGCAATTTTCTGAATCTTAATCACTTAGGAAAGTGAGACAATTGAAATAATAGTAAGCAAAATAACAACGAACGCTACAATCACCAATAAAATATAATTACATAAAAATACATTTAATATTTAGGTGATAAAAATCGTACATATTTCTAGACAGAGCGTCTTGGTCCAGTGGTAGAACGCTGGACTATAGACATCAATATCGAAGGTTCGATCTCTAAGTTAGCCATGCTGATGACGGTTGTGAACCAGGATTACTTTTATGTACGTATAAACTAAATAAATAATATATATATATATATATATATATATATATATGAGTGAGAATAACTTTAACAATTTGGATGTCATCATACACCTGGTTTCCTAGACGAAGATAACAATTCATCAGTGATCTACTAATTAAGATTGAAATTACGAATACATCTCCGGTCAGCCCTAAAACAATGTGCTTAATTTCGGAGGCCTTAAAAGCAGCCGGGCTCTATTTAAAGATAAGTTATTGCAAATTATAAGTGTGAAAACTGTTAAATATCTCTTCTATTTAAGTGTATATATTTATATATTAATATTTCTATTCATACACACGTACAGATAATTGATACTGCCGTAACGATGTTTCGATAGGTAGCCATTGAAACTACGATCTCCTCCGACAAAAGAATATGTATGTTCTATAGTTGGTCATATTGAAGTAAATGTAAGTATATATTATATTAGATATATCATATTAGATATGATATTAGATATATCATATTAGATATATATATTGTTATATATATCATGTTATATATATCATGTTATATATATAATGTTATATATATTATATTATATTATGTTATATATATTATGTTATATACATTATGCTATATATATATTGTTATGTACATCATGTTATATGCATTATGTTATATATATATATATATTATATTGTATATATTATATACATATATATATATATATATATATCATATTATATATATGTATGTATATGCTAAAGCTGATTTAACAACTTGTTGTATTCTATATATTTTATCTCTAAACATATTTTCTGAAATAGTTCTCAGTAGTGTGATTGTTATATTTAAAAAAAAATTAATTGCCCTAGCACGAAGGGCAATTAACTAAGCTAGCGACTGACGGCTTTCTAACCTTTTGTAACCACTTGTTTTCCTCTGATAGTAATGCTTTATAGCCCTCGTCTTAATTTTATACAGTTTCTACCAATATTGCTTTGGTATTTCTATTATTCTATCTTTCTCACTGTCAACAGTCTAAGTCAATAAGTAAAGAAAGTAATTAAAGCTGTCGAATAGTTATAAACAAAATGAATATCACTGTGGTGGGTCGTGGGTTTACTTTCGGCAGCCTCGTAACTCTAGCTTCTCTTTTGTATCCTTTAGTACTCACATTCTATGTGCGATGTTTCGGACAAATGGTTAAGACTGCCGTTTTCTGGGTCCCAATCTAACACTTATGTTTTAGTTTTTGACCTTGAAGGAGTATTCTCTTTAGCTCCTTACCTCCAGTGGCTACATGCCTTGTCTGGAGGTATTTCCATGATTATATATATATATATATATATATATATATATATATATATTCGTAGCCGAAAGAGAAAAAGATATAAAAGAGGACATGTAAACAGCAGAAACCGGCTCATTTCCGATTTCAATTATTTACTTAAAAAGAAATATTAAACAGGATTTTCAAACACACTTATTCTGATTAAAACTATCGAACCCGAGTAAACAATGTGTTCTCTCCCTCTCTTATATATATATATATATATATATATATATGAGAGAGAGAGAGTACTAGAGCGTAAATGTTTAGCGAAAATAATGGCAGAAGAGCTTACCGAAAAGGGCGTACGCAGGTTTTAAAACTGCAGCTACTTTGAGATACTTTCACCTTTTTAGTATATTCTATATTTTCTATAAACTATAAATAACCCTGGAAGAAACTGTATTTATATTGGAGAAATAGATATGATCCATCAAATTATCTATTTTGGCGAGTCATTACACTAAGAAGACTGTGAGCGTGTTCTTACATTTATGTTGATCTCAAATATAGGAAAAATGTATGTGAACGTTATGAACTCTTCTTGAATGTGAATAGCAACGTTTAAATAGTGAATATTTTGTATACTTCTAAAACAAAGTCAGTTTTCGAGAAGACGCCTGCCTCGAATACATGGCTCGGCAACACTAAGATAGTAAATATCGGTTTCTGTCAAGTTTCTGGACAGAACGTCATAATCTGTTAACTGTGATTTTTTTTAACAAACGTTTGATGCAAAAAGTCAACCCGTTACTTATTAGAACTTTATTTTAGAATATTATTATTACTAGCAAATATATGCTCCCTCCGGTCGCATATTTTTGCTAGGCTGCCGCATCAGAAATGAAGGCTCACGCGTAAGCCAATGGAGCCCCAGTCATATTTCTGTGGTGGTTAGACATTGATTTTCTGTGTTTATGACAAAGAATATTTTTAGTTGAAAATAAAGAAAAAAAAAATTCGCCCCTACCCCGATTTTTGTTGTACCCTCGCCCATAAATAGAAAGACTTGTAGTTTAAAAAGAAAGAAAAAAATTTTTTGTAACCCCCCTCAATTTTTTTATATTACCAGTCATTGAAATATTTTTTAGTTATGAAAAAAAAAAAATTTTTTTGACCGCCTTCCCCCAATTTTTTTATCTTCCCCCCCCCCCTATACATGTAAATATTTTTAATTAAAAAGGAAAAAAAACAAACCTAACCCTAATTGTAACGACGGGGTCAAAGTTAGCGTGGGTCCTAAAATGAAAAGGCACCAAAAAATCAAATACAGTGAACGCGCGCGCGTGTGTGCGTGTGCGTGTGCGTGTGTGTGTACCTTTTTTTAATTAAACAATTTGATTCTACAATCAGTTGTATAGTTTTCCAGTACAATGTGTTAGTTCATTTTGTTGACATTAAAGAAAAAAAATCACATCTTTTTTTTTTAATAAATAAAACATGGAATCATAAATTGTGTTAAGGTCGTGAAAAAATGATAATATTGGATATGAAAGTATTAAGAAATCAAATACAGTAAACACGAAAAAAATTTTAATTCTCGGAAAGAAAAAGTTTACCTGAATTGTGTGTGGGTGTGTGCGTGCGCACGCGGGTTTTTATATAGTAATTTTTAAATCAATTATTATTTTAATTAAACAATTTGATTTAATAAATTTGTGTTTTAAAACATAATGGCTAAGAATAAACAAACTTAGGACGGTTTTAAAAATGGAAAACTGAGCACGGTGTTTGCCAGCGTTGTTGTTTACATGTTTAACGTGCCAGATTAACGTCGGCTGCTTAATCAGATCGCCATATTTAATTACCGGAGGGAGGGAGGGCATACTGATTCAACAGCCTATCGGCTGCTTAATCAGATCGCCATATTTAATTACCGGAGGGAGGGAGGGCACTACTGATTAAACAGCCAATCGGATGCTTAATCAGATCGCCATATTTAATTACCGGAGGGAGGGAGGACACCACTGATTAAACAGCCAATGACTTTGCAATTTTAACAGTACTCGAGTTGAAATGGTTTAGAAAACACGCCGGTTATGATGAAAATGGCTTTACTTAATTGTATGAATAATGTTTATTAATATAACCTTATCGGAAAATATTGTAAATACATATGTAAATTTGATAATAGCAGTTATAACTGTATATTTGTAAATATTAATTTAATTGAAGGTTTAAAGGAATGACTTATGTAAATGACTAAACCGATCTGGTGTCTAAGCGACTTTTAGTGACAGTATA
Organism: Sepiola atlantica; assembly: GCA_963556195.1. Lineage (NCBI taxonomy): Eukaryota > Metazoa > Mollusca > Cephalopoda > Sepiida > Sepiolidae > Sepiola > Sepiola atlantica. Next base: position 22,121,445 of record OY744524.1, on the reverse strand, counting down.
TAAAGAATTTCAAAAAGATTAATTTCAGTAAAATAGTCATACTGGAGTTTCGGCTTCAGACAGACAGACAGACAGACAGACAGATACATAAACTCTATTATTAATAGATATCGGGAAAGTTGTTAATAACAAAAAAATACGAAGGCTTAAAAACAGCTCCTTTTTGTACTTTCTCAAAAGGAAAACAATAAGATAATATTAACAAGGTATATCTCAAAATAGTAAGTTATACGCTAGGAGTATGGAGTATGCAGAAATACATTACATGAACATTAACAATAACAAAAACACATTTTACATAAAGAGTACATCCTTTATCTTTTCTTCTAAATATATTGTATATAGAAATTTTAAAATTCCGTTATAAATTATATATATATGGACAGCCAAAAAGTATATTATTGATGTATTCATCAACATTTCGTAATCACCATCAAACAACGAAATGGTTTCTACAATTTATCTCACCAAATTAGCAAACTTATCATGGTGGAATCAAAAATAACATAACCGGAATCAGCATCTCATACCACATCTTTTATTAATAAATATACACGCATAAGTAAAAAAAATCGGAATAAATAAAGACACTTACACATTAATATAATTTGTTAATTCATTTTATTTCAATCTCTTCTCGAACTGTTTCATACATATTGAACATGCATACTATTTGTTATGCTCATAATTATATAAATGATATTGTGTTTATCAATAATACACTAATACTTAAATAAATGCATTCGCCCATGATTTAAGACACTATGGATATTATATGCTCAATTTTTTTTCTTATATTATATATACATACACTTGTATGATAACTATTTTTATTAATTATTAGGTAATTAGTGATATACTAATAAAGAACTAAATAAATATAAATAATCACATTCATGCATAAATGAATTAACGAGTAATATTATTTCCAACCAACTTTGACACATATTTCAACATATTGCAAGACATTTATTGATTAAATATTGAGACACAAATAAAGAAATAAAATAAAAAGGAATAAATCAATACACTCACACTTGAATAAATAAACTAATAGGTATGATGCCCCCATCCCTTCTTGTGCCAAAACATTTCGTTTTTAATTAGAATTTGCGTTTCAAAATAATAAAAATCTCCACGCTTCTACATTCATATAAAAACAATTGTTTTTTTTCTTTTTCTTTTTTCTTTCACTTTCTCATTCAAAACATAACAATAAATTCAAACTTCCGTCCTACCGCCGCCACATGCACTATAGGCTGAGTTCGGCTGTGACCCAGACAAACTCACTAGCTAAAAATCGGTATGGAAATCTAATAAATCCAAGCCGCCACACAATAAACTTCTTGCGTCCCTTGAAATGTACATACTGCTGCTGATAACGGACTAACATAAATCGAAGTTTTCATTTTTTGCTTGATCTCAACAGCCATGCCGAAATTTTGACCATTTCTGACAAATCAAAATGAATGTGTATGATGTTTATACATTGTTTCCTCATCCTTAGGAAGTCATAAAAAAGACGACACGTTGATGAATACATAAATAATATAGTTTGTGGCTTCCCTTCATCAAAGTACAGAATCTGTTCCGATGGATACTACACCCATAAACTGGTATTGTCTTGGCCTTCAATGCTTGATTTACATCGATCTATGGGGTTGTCCTGTGCATTTCTAGGAGGTCCACCCCCCCAGGCTTTGCCTCCTCTCTTTGGGGAGGAGTAAGTTTATTGCTTACTGTCTGCGGCGCCCCTACCGAGGAATGCCGACGGGGTTGCCCAGGCAATTTTTAATGGCCAGAGTTGTCACCTTCTCGGGCGCTTACTTTTCAAGTCCCCATTTCCCGACCCGACCATGTGTCACATATTACCTTGTAACATCTAGTTTTTATATACAATGCTTCAAAAATGTTTAGTTTTTTACATTGGGGTTGTGATGTATAATGTTTTTGTTGGTGACAAAGATATCTTAATTGTGAATGGGGGCATTTATGTTCTTTTAAGTGTTGGCGAATCGAACGAGAGTCGGAGAGGTGCAATGTGAATGTTCGGTAAAGTGTAGTAATAGTTGAGCCAATGTAACAATTGAGGTTACTAATGTTGCCGATTCATTCTCATAACTTATACACATGGACTTAAAAGTTATATACGAATTGTCTGAAGGTTGTTTGGCGGGATTCTTGTACATTCTAGTACAAGAATCCCGCAAGACTTTAGATTAAAAAAAATGAATAATAAATACCACTCATACATATAATACTATTGCCCAGGAATGAATGAGTACTCTTGTGTATTACTATTTTAGATATTTAATAAAATATAAAAATGCTTATTTTGTTTATTTGTATTAATTTCAATTTCTATGCTATTCAATAAAATGTATTTGCTGTTCATGAATGTCCGGGGCGAACGCAGACTCCAGGTCATTGTTCTAAAAATAGTAATATCAAAGTAATGTCACTATTTGGTCCCTCGATTTATAAAATCGGAGAACTTATGTTTTGAGGCATGTCCGTCCGTCCGTCCGTCCGTCCGGATTTTTCTCCGTAACCATCCATTGAACTCTCTGAAATTTGCATGAAGTTGTAACTTTGGTCAGGTTAGAAAGTGACATTCTCCAATTTTTTTAAATAAAATCTAGTTAGCTCCTCAGGTGGTCAAAAGGCCCCAAAATGGCAAAAAATGACATTTTTCCCCATAACTTTTCATCTATCCATTTAATTTCTGTGAAACTTGGCCAAAATGTGGAGACAACTGTTCCTAATAGAAAAAAAAATATCGCTGACCTTGCAAACAATCTTGTTCGGGCCCCCAGGGGGTCAAAACCCCCAGAATGGCAAAAATTACCCTTTTCTCCCATAACGTTTGATCCATCCATTCAATTTTTCTGAAACCTGGCTAAAATGTAAAGGCAATTGTACTGGATATAAAATGAGCATCTTTGACCTCGGAAACATTCTGGTTCGCGCCCCCAGAGGGTCAAAAATGCCCCAAATTGCCCAGATTTATTGCATTTTACACTCGCCAGATCGAGTCACATACAGAGGGGGACCAGGCATTCGCGGCTTGTCTATCCCCACGTGATCTTCTACTTGTGAATATTGGTTGATGCTGGTCTAAGTCTTTGTTTTCTAATGAATGCTCGTGCAGAAACGCTACTTTTATTTTACGTTTATTCTACATCAATATTAAGATATTTTTTTTACATGACATGTTGAGTCGCTCACTGATCTTGGGTTAGATTGTTTGAATAAAGAGAAGTGACTTTACTAATCTACTAAACTTGAAAAAAATTAAAAACATAAAATGTTTCGGTTAAATCTCCCCTCTCCCTTGCAGCTATGTATTGCATATCATTCATAATTGTTGTGATATTTGATGTACCTTATGATTCATTATTACAATTTTTTTTTAAGTTAGTTTTCGCACCTTCTACTGTTGATAAACACAGAAATACACTATCAGAACGGGGGCATACATCATACAGCGAGAGAGAAAGAGTTATAGTCTGATATTCAATCTTAATACTAAGGAATAGTTGATATGTATTTTCTGTTAGTAAACTATATAGGTAAAAAGGCTTACGAAATCAAGTGTTGATTACATCAGATTAAGTATCATAATATATGTATACACATCTCCAATTCATACAGGATTCGGCTTCTTTTGGGAATATATGCTCTGAGGTTCTTATACTCACCTAAAGCATTGAAAAAATGACCAACCTCCCTAGACGCACTGTCATAAGTGTTGGCGCCATACACATTAAATACTGACCCACATCTTCTAGTGAAACGAATGAAGTGCGTCTAGGGAGAGGCAACCTCTTTGGGTTGAGTCGTAAATTTAAACTTCCTCAATAAAAACAAAGTTCTATGTCGAGCGCCTGTGAACAATATCTCTGTATAACTTTTTTTTATTTATTTTTTATTTTGAAGGAGTATTGCACCGTATTTAAGATGTGTTCAAAGAGTTCATACAAAGGTACACCGAAATGTATTCCTATGCATTTGAATGGTTTCCACCTAGTGGTTCACATGAAAATGTTGAAAGCAAACCTTTAACCAATCCTTTTCTGGCGCTTCTGACTTCCTCAGCCGCCGAATTTTAATACGTGTTTCTCCCCTTTGTGCTTTACTATTATTTTGGGGGGTCAGGTTTAGTGGCGTGCATGCGTGCTTTTGCGCACGCCTGACCATCAATTTCGGGTTTATTTTAACCGTAGAAAAAAGGGATCCGTTGTAAATATTTAAAGTGCAAACGTGTATGGAGACCCTGTCTAATAGGAAGTGATTAAATTCACATCGACGGTGTAAGAGTAAAATAAAACCTGAAAGAAAAAAAACTGTTTCCCCCTCTCATGATATTGTAACTGGCGGTTGAGTCGTGTATTTAATTCAGAATTCAACGCTATTAATTTGATATCATTCTAGCTAGCATTCTCATTGTGATGTTCACAGCGTATCAGTCGATGTACCCTTCAAATATTTTCGGTGGATCTTTTTGAACTTTGAAACTTAATAGACTATTATTTATATTTATAAATATTTCGAATTTGAGACTGGAAATCCAGTGTTATATATAGTAGGAAAGTATCCATACAAGGACGAGTAAAATAAATTCACCGAAAACGTTTTGCAATAATTTAAGTCGACTTACGATGATTAAAATAAAAAATATAGAGATTATAAATGCTATGTGTAGAACCCTTATAAAAATCTTTACACCATTTTGATTTTAGAAAATATCTCAAATTTAATGATTAACAATAAAGCGTATTAAGTAGAAATAGAAATTCAGGAAATATTGGTTATTTTTTTGTGTAATGCTAATTTTAAATATTTTAATTTTGCAATAGGTTTTGCCTAAATTATTCCCATAACACCTATCAAATACTCCAAATAAACTTTTTTTTTAAAATAAATATTAATTGTTGTCTAATATCTATTAACATTTCATAAAAATAGAGAGTATCTTAATTTGCAGCCGTGTTCTAAACCCAATACCGATGATTATGAAGTTTTGAAGTAAATCTTGTCATAGCAATAGATACACATATGCACATACCTATCTTTATATATGTATGTATATACATCAGTAGTGATACTATGCATCTAAACAGAATAACGTGCAAGATTCCTAAAATTCACACTTGGACTGTTAACACGGCGTAACAGGTAATAGCGTTGGTTAAAATCACTTGCAAGGATTGAAGTTCCAATCCTCACTATAGGTGAATAATATAAATTTAACACTTTTAACATGTGATAAATGGTGCAATGAGAATGATCTACATCCGTGGATTAAATAAAGGGTTTAGTTTTAAATTATTTATAGGTTTCAGAGTTCGAAAAGTTTCACCTGAAGAAGATCGGAGATTACATTAGCCGATAAGTTTTAAATATAACAATGAAAATCATAATAGTACTTCAAATCATAAAAAAATAATATTAATCAGTTATCCCCATCTAAAATATCACAGAACATTCATTTTAATTTCATTAAATATTAAATTGTAGTATTAGAATGTATCTTGTGCAATTTTTTTATGTGTGAAAATAAAGTTACATGCTCTGCATACTGCTCGTGTAAGTACCACGTATTTATCTACAATTCGTATCATAACCAAATGCTTGCTAAATATATGCGTAAAATATTTATATAAATACTCTATGTTAATATCTATAATAATTTTATCAGACCATATATTGTATGTGTCTGTTAAAGTTTCTACGTAACCATGTTAAGTCGGTTTTAATTTAAAGTGTTATTCAAATAATTAAATAGAAAAAGATGATAATTACTAGCATTAATTAAACGTTCATAATATATATATATATATATATATATTAATATATTCGGAAAAAATAAGTTTGTAAAACGACATCCACTCCTTTGCACTTGTGTAGATTTTAATGTAACTATTAGGTAAGATATTCTCTCTATTTTTTAACACTAAAATGTCATCTGTTATCTAGACTCAAAATCCGCCCGAGAATAAGAGTTAATGAGTGTGTCTGTCAGACGAGGAAACACCAGCGAGTGTACTAAAGAACTATGCGTGAAATAGGCAGACTTTTATTATTTAAGAGGACGGCTCGGTAAAAATATTGCACTTGAACACAAGCATGCTATAATCAGCCGGCAAGCATCACCGTGGAAGTGTGCTCCACAGACGGGGGAGTTCTTGGAAATAATCTTTATTCCTGTAATTTCGTGTAAGTTCTAGGTACAAGGAGAGAAAAGAAAATTCTATACAGTGTTTGAAGAAAACGCCAATTAGTTATTTATTAATTCAAGATATACACTAATGAGTGCTTTTATGTTTTAAGTGAAACATTCCATTGAAGAAAATTAACGTAGGCGTCTGCGTCTTACATTTTCTACGTAAATTCTTAAAATTACAGTCTATATAAACACGTATAGTAAATATATTAAATAAACGATACTTTACTAAAAAGAAGTTACTTAAATCCTAATATAACAACGTGTCAGCAATCATAACAAATCCAATAACTACAATAAATGTCACGTAGAATAAATATTTCTGTAGGTATGCACAAATGAAGGCGGTTTTAGTGGGTAATGATGTTGGCCTTTTTCTTAACTTAATATAGTTGTTTAAAATTTTTTGCTAATAGATTGAAAAAAATATAATTTTAAGCACGATGCAAATGGTAGACGAGGGTAATCGGCCATTTTGATTTTTGTTAACAGACAATTAAAAAAAATATTTATACACATCCGGCGAAGCTTCTCATCGAAAACATTATTTAATTGTAAATAAACAGAAGAATTCTCGATATAAATATGGTTATTAGTAGACTGAAACAATGCGAGCAAATGAATATAACGTCTACTTTATTTTTCATGGCATGTTTATTTACCTGTCGTTCGTGACTTAATGTAAATGTTATTTTATCTAATTTTATTCCATTAATATTTTTTAATAATTAGTAAAAACAAGCCGCGCATGCGTGGTCCCCCCCTGTGTGTGATTCGATGTGGCGAGTGTAAAATGCAATAAATTTGGGCAATTTGGGGCATTTTTTACCCCCATTGTACACCCTGGGAGCGCGAACCAGAGTTTTTCTAGGGTTAGGGTTTAGGGTTCAGGTTAAGGGTTAGGGTTAGGGTTACATTTTGGCCAAGTTTCAGAAAAATTGAATGGATGGATCAAACGTTATGGGAGAAAAGGGTCATTTTTTCCATTTCGGGGCGTTTTGACTCCCTGGGGGCTAACCAGATTATTTTTCAAAAATCGGAGAATGTCACTTTCTAACCTGACAAAAGTTACAACTTCATGCAAAATTTCAGAGAAATTCAATGGATAGTTGCGGAGAAAAATCCGGACAGACGGAAATGCCTCAACACATAAGTCCCCTGATTTTATAAGTCATGGGACCAAAAAATAAACGTCACATAACTCTCTGTATTGTAACACATAATAAAATGCAGCTTACCTTGTTTCTCATCCGCCGATTTGGCTTCCAATAATTCAATTGGTTATACTCCGTAAATTTCGTTATTTAAATAAAGAGTTTAACGTTTTTCAATATATTAATGTAATTCTATGTTATTGTACTGTTTACTAAATTTAACGTTTTAATGATGGAAAATAGATAATACACATTACAGTTTGTTTATTGTTTAAAATTTATGCACGACATGTTTAATATGTATTAAGATGTAACCATGAGAAATCCTTAATATTTTAATTTATAAATGTAAAACACAAATTCGTTAATAAGTTGATATGATCTCGCTGAACAGCGATATTTTGTTTAATATATTTATAAAGTTAGGTATGTTTATATATATATATATATATATATATGTTTTTATATGTGTAGGTATGTTTATGATTCCATCATGAACAACTAATTCGTTAATATTCAATTTGGAAATACATCCTCTTGACGTAATAGTGAACAATGTGGATTACACTTATATTTATTTACTGTCATAGAAAGGGAGAAAATACAGGGTGGAAACAATTTCTCGTATTTAAAATACTTTCGATTTTTGTGAAATCTAAACAATACATAACGACAAAAATTAATTAATATTCCCCAAATTATATGTTCCTTAAAGTAGTTTAATAATCTTATGGAGAATAATATGAACACGACCTCTAACTTAAAAATGTTGCTTTAAATTCGATCCAGAGTAATTAGACATAAATGTGGATCTATTCGCTGAATTTCGATTTCCTCTGAAGTTTTTTTTTATGCTTAAGCGTTTAATTTTAGACATTTTCTAGAATAAAAATCATGTAATTGATTATAATGAAAATTAGAACAAGGATGACAGACTCCAGGTTTAATATCATGTTATATTGTTTGTAACGTTCGTCAGTGGACGTCAAAATTGGTGCAAAACTATCCCGGAAATGTAATTTGACCGTCGGGACAGGTATTTTGCTTATATATATATATATATATATATATATATATATTTCATTCGGGCATTAAATAAAAGTAGATAGGTAAACGGTGTAAATAATATCCTTTTATTTAAATTTTAAAAATATAATTATATGTAAGAAGATGTCAAATATTCCAAAATATTTACTCATGAAGTTATCTCTGTTAGTTACAGACACATTCACATAATTCTCATCATGAGAATATGTACTGTTAGGGTATTGTATTGATAAATGTTATTAGACATCACGTTCTGTTAAAATAGTATTCAGAATTATTAATAGACATGCATAAATGCTTATTTATCATAATTATATAACCTCCACTACATCTGTTGCAATATTTGTTTCTTCGGGGGACACGGTAGCATCAAAGAAAACACAACGATAGAGAAAAGGACGTGCTCGAAAAATCTGTTTTTTTATTCATCACCATCAGCTAGTGTAAGTTGGGTATACACGCGCACACACACACACACACACACACACACCCACACATACACATACACACACACACACACACACACACACACACACACACACACACACATATATATATATATATATTTATTTATTGATTAAACATGTATTTATAAACAAAATACATTTGGCATTATTGTGCTTTCCCTAGTCTTATGGAGAAACCTCTTTCTTTACCTTGACGGCGGTTGGTTTTCGACTTTAGTCAACGTAGGTTATTTTCACGAAAACCAGACAGAGGGATTTACCTTCCAAACTAGAGGGAAACAGGACAATACCTTCCGTAGCAGTCTGCGCCCTGAATCTAGGAAAGGCTTGTGATTCCCACGCCAGTATTTTAAGGTAGGTTCGACCGTGGTGGGGGGTACCTCTCTTCGGGGCAAACCCACGACATTTTTTTCTTTATATCCTCCAAACCCGATTTGTGCTACGTAAGCGCTCCATCTTCCTTCGTTTAAAACCGCCGTTTTAATTTCTGATTTCGCACTCCGGGTGCCTTCTTCTTTTGGCCTCGTGCAGCTGACTCTTTTAAAGGTTAGCGAGTCGTTTATTTTACAATGTCATACTCCGAAATGAATTCGTCGACCTCACACACCTGGGCTCGTTCAAATGTCACCGATTCATTTCCGTTGTTCTTTTAGCCTAATTGACAATCTATCTAGTCTTCAGTATTTCTTCATTATTGCGGGGTCATGCCCTCAGCCTCTCCGTGACGTTTTATGCGTGATTACTCAACATGTCTGCATCATTAGATTACACATGCATCAATCAAAATAGGCTTGGTTTGGTTTGGTAGTTTTGTTTTACGGCATATCAACCCATTTTGGGTTATTTAATGCCGAATCTGGTCTTGTTTTCTTCTCTTTTTTGTTTCTTTCCCCTTTTAATATCTGTTTCTATTTAACCCATAGTTGGGACCCTAACAGGTACTACCACTCCGGGTCAGGGTGGACCTGGGAGCAATGGTAATTAAGAGGAGGCTCCACTTTCCCAAAGTCCGTAAGCCGGATCTCACCATCGGATGTAGTTTAAGGTCATATCCAGGACCGGGAGTAGGGTAGGAAAGATAAAAATAAAAAAGGGGAGGGAGAAAGGGAGAGGGGCTGTTGTTTTTGTTTTTGGTTTTGTAGAACATAATTAAGTTTTACAAACAAAAAAAAAAAGAAAAAAAAAAAAAACGTCAATGTAGGTGAATTTCGTCTCAGGGAGCCACAGGGCAGCCTGATCTGGTATCACCAGAAAATAGGCTTGTTACATACAAAAATAAACAAGCTGCATACATATTAAGCAATATTTCTTAGAAATTTAAGAACAGTTTTTCAATCTTAAGACTGTATTTAAAAAAGCAATGGTTTTAAAATAGTTGTCCCGTATTATGAGCACATATCAGCAATATTCAACTGTAATATTATTATGGGGGTGCAATGATCCAACGTTATTTTACTTTTAGTGTAGACACTTTATGATGAAACTTTAACAGATGCCATGTAGTTCGCACATCTATTTTTCATTTAGATAATGTATAAAAAGATTTCGTTCACATGATTGAATGTTTACTATTGTAACTTCATCACTGATCGATTTGATCCACATTAAACGAAAATGTCATTACGTTTAAGGATTCTTAACTGTCAGAGTAGAGAATGAAAGGTTGAATAATTTATTTTTAGTTTTGAATTTGTATGATTCTCTTTAAGAAATGACGTGAATGAACACATTAACTTTTTGCATCAACCTATTGTTTGTTAGAATATACATTTGAAAGTTTAAGTTTATTATTTTAGTGGTGTTTGATCATTTAATCATTAATTAAACCTATGTGTTATAAAACAAAACTTACTTTGTCGATTTGATCGGTATTTATGAACTCATTTGATTACTATTGCAATACATGAGGATGTACTCAGATATCTATTACCATACATAGTTTAAATTCGATAGAGTAAATGCTTATAAATACCATCCACATTCCAGATAAGTAGGTTCGAAGTAATGCATTGTTATTTAAAGTAAAAAAGGTAAAACGGTAAAGGTCGCATAGCCTGGACGCGCACGAGTGTCGTTGCCGACATCGCACACTGCCCATAGCCGTAGCGGCGGTGATTTGTTAAGAATCACCGTGTCTAGGGCACAACATATGGAAGGCGGAGCCCATCCCTCTCCTTCCGCTGCCTTGAACCTTCCCTGAGTTTTAGTCAGGTACCCATTTACGAAAATTCGCATGCCGTGAGTGGGATCGAACCCGGGTCGTCCAGCCCAAAGATTAGTGCTATAACCACTCGTCCACAGGCCCTCCTTGTGTAAAGTATCAACATACAATTCAAATTTCCTATCCGTTTACTAAGAAGAGGCCATGCATTGCAATAGTTTACATGTATTAAGTAAATTGTATTTATAAGATTTTTAATAGTTCGTTGTATGATAAGATTTTAATTTATTTTAATAAATACAATTCGATTGTTGATGATAGCTTGTTCTCTGTCAGTCTGGGGTATACCCCTGTGCTGTTCTAGGAGGAAAACCTGCGCAGGATTTACCTTCCCGCCCTTTGAGAAAGGGTTTGTGTATTGCAACTTTTGTTCGGCCAAAGTGCTCTTCCTCTAGGGCGTGTGCTTTTCAATTCTCACTTCTCCTTACCTTGCGTCTAATCTTCCCACCGTGGTAGTTGAATAAATTAAAAAATTCGAATAATAGTAAATCAAAACTCTATAATTAGAAAATTTACGTTAAGATAGGGAATACACACACACGAGATTTTGTATAATATATTTTACAAATTAAACGCTTAAAAAATGAAAACCCTGAAAACTGTCTTAAAATTATGCTTGCCCGTCTACTTATATTCAACTTAAGAGTTGACATTCATTACGTTATCCTGTATAGATGTGAATAACATTCTTGAACGCGCATCTTCCATTGACATGTAACAGCTACATTTGAGATATTGATTGAATAAGTTGTGTCTAAATCTGATATTTCCTGAAGGTTTTCCATCAAATTATATGACATGATATTAACACTTCAGCTTTTTCATTAACGAGTCGATTTAGAATAAAGTGTTGAAAGTTCACTTTTCTTTGTGTTACTTTTGCTTCTATTTTGTCACTGCATAATTAACATACAATATCAGAGGACTATTTACTGGCTCTAGAGACGATTGAAAGGCACAGTAAGGGTTCCTGCGCGGAGAGTCTATAAAGAAGCAAAGAGTGAGAAACCCTCACAGCACTTATCCCTAACCGACATTGTGTTAGTCCAGTATCAAAGATATTGTCAACAACTGGAAACGGCTGGGATAAGCGGTATTGTTATTCAAAAGTCTTTTGTTTCTAATCTAGTTACATAATCAAGGTCTGGGAGTCTACCTATTACTTAAGCAATAGCCGGAGGGGCATATATGGGTTCATGCCTTCGTTAAGGGCATTATAGAAATTGAAGCCATAGCCCCGACGGAATGCTACTACCGCATGTGGAGACATATACAGTTCGTGTAATGTTTTCTCATGGGATAACAAGCAGTGATTAATTACTTGTGGATTTTTTATTTCAATTGAAAGTATGGATTAGTTTTATCTTCCATTAGATTTTTGCGGCCCTGTAAAACCTAAGTAATCGATGGAAGATCAAGTTAATGTAGTGTCGATTTAAATTAAATATATATTCATGTGTATGTATATGCATACACACACACTTCAACGCTTATGATTATCTACATATTACGGCGATTCAAAATAATGTACATTTAGAATATTTGTTTTTTTGATTTGCAATTCATGCAAAAGGTTATGTGCACCATTTCCACTTCATGAACGCCAGTACACTCGACAGAACACGAAACCGACACGGCGAACCTACAGTCGGCCTCGGTATCGATTACACCACGTAACACACGTAACACATTTTAAAATGTGCTTTAAAATATTGTTGATTCACCTCTTTAGGAGGTCCTGAACGGATCTAACATTACTACGTTCGCTATGTTATTATCGTCCAACTGACAAAAATATAATTTATACTCTTCGTGATATCATCATATATCAGTTTATATCGAATTATGTATTACAATATTATTCTGCGTTTATATTGGAGGATTTTCAAAGTTACTAGACGTACCCCTGACCCGTTGGGTCACAGCCACTTCAATTATTTATTATATGTTGCTTTCCTACTACAATTCATAAATTGTGACATATTTGAAGACATTCATTTTGCATAGCTAAAAAATAAGGACAATTCTTCCTTTCATATTATATTTCCTTTTCGTTTTTACTTTTTCTTATTATATAGACGTATAATCATTCTATATAATTATTTGAGAAGACTGTTTACCACTTTGATCGGAATGTATCGGTAGATTTACTTATAGTTAATGTATACTCAACACAAGTTTCCTATATTTAATACGATTTTTTGTTTAAAGAAAACCATTCAATTACTACAAAAATAACTATTTAGTTACGGTGTGACAGGAAGTCTTAATTGAAAAATGATATTTCAATTTTATATTATTTTAGGAGACGGAACGTGGATAGATGATAAATAATAACAGAATGATACGAGTATAAGTTAAGACGCAATCATTTGTGTCTTCTGATTCAAAACCATAAAGCACGTGTACTAAAAAAATCAAGAGAATAATAATATAGTCAAATCTTAATAGTTTGGATGTAGTACAGAATACAACTTGTTTATTAAGAGCTAACTTTAAATTAAAATATATATATATTGACACGTTTAAGTTTATTTCAAAGATGTAAGAAGTGAGTCATCTGTACCCAAAGTATCAAATTAATTGCATTTACAGATCACATGCAATATTTAAATTGATGTAACCTTTACATGTATTTTTTATTCTCCACTACGCAAGTTATCATGAATAAAATAGCTAATTTGTAAAATAATTAGTACTATCGGATCCCTGTTGAAATTTAATGGTGCTTTCTACATCAATCTGTAAACTTTACTATTAAAAATAATATTCATTAAGAAATAATTAATGTCTTACAGGCTCAATACTATTAAACAAAAAACAATGACTCTTTCTTCTAATGTAAAAATAATTACGATTATCAAGTAAAAAATCTCCCAATAAATAAAACATAGGTTTCGTTTCATTTATTTATTTAAAATTGTATTAATTTATTTCATTTTTAAGGAATAAATTCTCTATTTTCTCACCGTAAGAATAATAGTCGACTAAATATGCTTTAAGACAATGAAATATATATCACGTTTTGTAAAGTATTTAAAATTGGAATCGTTTAGTTGACAGGACGTAAACATCTGATATTAGAACACTTCATTTGCAAATGAGTAAAATCGTTTTTATTTTTTCGTTAGCGACAAAAGAGTAATTTCCAATCATGATATATCAAGCGATCTCACTGTGTTAAAATATGTGTAAAAGACGATAATGTACGTACGAACATATAGTGTCTTAGCGTATTATTAGATATATAAGAGACAGATCGTATCATTATCAATTATCATTATTATGTAGATATGATATAATAGTATACGTATCCACCAATGGATCTGACGTGGTTTAATTGTTACAGGCATGGACGGTAGCTCGGCGTTTCCAGCTAAAGTTCTGTCGGCTGCTGCATTACTTACACCAACAAACTTAGCTTAATATATCTCCTATCTCCTCCTATGGAAGAATAAGTTGGATAAATTTCACTGAAGCCTTGTTTGTGCAACTTATCTACATAGAATAAAGCGTACGGTATGAGGCCATCTTTTCTGAGCATCCCTACACTGTTTCCAGTCGTTGAACTTTGCTACTCAACTTAAGCAATGTAATTCATAAGAGGTGCATTTGTAGATTCCGCAACCCTTGCTTAAATATATACTACCTGAATAGCAATGCTTCCATGAGGTAACCATTTTCTCGCGTAACTGTAAATAGGTGTTCTTACTGCAATGATTAATCATTAAAAATCAATTATTTAAAATGAGAAACCTGCAGCGAATTTTATTCACTGCGTTGAAATATGATTCGATAAATTTAGCGAAATACCCTGAATACGTAGGTGGCAAATAAACGGAACGAATGATTAAACCAACCTTGACCGAGGGCAATTTGTAAGAAAATTCGTGTTCGTTTTCTTTTGCTGTCTAATGGCGTTCGCTTATTGCGTTTCTCTTCGTATCGCTATTGTTTTTATTCACCTACCGATTCATATAATAGCTTCAAGCTATTATGGAATGCCGATGGCATTAGCATTGTATGTTAATGGGAAAATCTAAAAGAGAAGCGGTAAAAAATGGTGACTGAGAAGCAAGTAAATTGATAAGAGTAGCAAAGTCTTAGACACAACAATCTCTATATAATAAAGTAAAGTAAGTTTTTTTTACAATGATTTCATGTAAATCTATGTTCATGTAAAGATGTGGTCTCTTTTTTACTACGTTCTTAACAAAACAATAATTCTCATCGATTGTATCCATTTACATATTTAATTAGATATGTTATGTTGGTATAGAAAAGCTCCATATTCTCTGGTTCTATTTATCTTCCTCCCACAAAGTAAGATGTGACACAGGATCGGAAAAGTAAGATTTGAAAAACCAGCGCTGGAGAATTTGAGCGATCTGGTCATTTAAAAATTGCCTGGGCAGCCTCGTCGGCATTCCTCGGTAGGGGCGCCTCAGGCGACTGGAATAAACTAACCCTTTCTCAAAGGGGTGAGAAGGCAAAGACTGGGAGGGTGAACCTCCTAGAACTGCACAGGACGGACAACCGATAGACCGGCGTAAATCCAGACCCGAAGACTCGGACCATACCGGTCTATTGGGTGGGGTAAAAAAGGCGTCAGAAAGTGATAACGACTTAAGATTTCCTAGAAAGTTCGTACATTTTTATTATTTATTTTTAATAAATATCATATTTTTTTCAAGTGTATAGTAATAATACAGACGTTCTCCAGCATAAAGTGTTGATAGAGAAAAAGAGCGCTTACAATAATAGCAGTTCATTGCTGAGACGAAAATTCAGTATTATTAGCAGCAGCTGTGGATCGGGGTATATGCTTAGAATCGTATACTGTCCAGCGAAATAGATCAGAATAAAGAGCTACATACTGAAGAGAGAAATGACCCGTTTCAATTAACGGGCATCAGATGATTTTTTAGGGTACATTAAAAATAAATAGTAATAGTTTTGCAACAATTCGGTTCAATTACGTACCTAAACGATATTGTACTATTTAAAGTTATTTTTCAAAATGATGTTAAAAGGCAAAGTTTTAATATTTGGAAGAGAACATAATGAGCAAGATAACTGTACCGACCAACGCTGGCTAACTAATCATATGATGGACTCTCCCGTCGATATTTCGACGTATGAGTGCCACACCAGGGGCTGCCCACGAATGAATTTGAAATTGCAAGGAATGCGCAATCTCTAACAACCGCTCTCCTGAGTCGGCATTGCTTGATTCCAATGGCAAGTATAGTACAAGACGACTGGAAACAATGCCGAGATAAACAGAGAGCACATACAGCACCTGGTATTCCCAAATGGTCACCCATTTAGTACTGGCCAGGCTCAACGCCGCTTTACTTCGGTGATCTAACGGGAACCGGTGTGTCAACGTGATTGTTCCGTATAACTAATCATATATATACAGGGTTGGCAAAAATAAGGGTCCTATTTTTAAAAATTCATAACTTTTTTATTTATTGATTTTTTTATTTTATTTTAGAATAAGTAAAGGACCCCTTCCGAAGCAAGTATGAGCCGTATTAGCCCTAAGAAACGTACGCTCATTTAGAAAACATTATTTTTGCTTAAAAAACTCAAAACAGTGTAAAAAAACAATACTTTAGTTTTTGTAAGTTTTAAGAAGTGTTTTTCGGCTAAAATTTGTTTTGTTCATTTCAAAAAATCTCGGAAGGGTCAGTCTACACACACATAAAGTTTGGTGAGTTTAACTTTTATTTTGTGGAAGTTATTCAAATTCAAGTTATTCAAATTTAAAGATAGGACCCTTATTTTGGCCCACCCTGTATATAAAATGTTTGTGTGTGCACGCAATACAATTTAATGAATAGACTGTGTAGATAAAATTATACGCAAAAAGAATAATTAAACGTCATGAAAAAGCACATTAAACCAGCTACGACGAGGACTAATATTTCATTGTTTTCCTTCAAAAATTTCGTCAGTGGGTACTCATGACGAAGCTATTTTTGTGAGCGAAATATCAGTCTTCAGCACGGTTTTAATCCTTGTGCCTCGTTTTACGATATTAACAACTGAAAACATATTTTCTTTCTACCTCTTTGTGCAGAGCACGTTTTGTCCAAAGCAATTCCGATCGGTAGAACACATGACTACTAGATTGCCTCCAATGAAGAATACAACACGACCGTCTTCAAATCTAACGTTTACAAATAGTGCGTCATATACCGTATCTATAAGTATAAGTAATACATATCTATTCATTCCGGTAATTATTTCCAATCCTCTCATATGATGCATCATTAAATCGAAAATACATCCATATCATTAATCCTTATCGTTACGTGGATTTGGCTTGTTTTTTTTCTGAGTAAACGCTTATCAGAGTTATAGACGATAAAATCATATTTTGTCACTCATTTTCTTCATCATCTAATTATAATTAATCTCTGTATTGTTAAGCAATCATTATCATTATTTTGATTCTGTGTCGCTCATTATTTTTGCTCTGGTTGTGAGTTTTTAGTATTGTAACAAGCTCTAAAATATTTATGTGGATGAATATATTTATTTCTATTCTGTTTGTATCATCATTATGATTATTATTATTATTATTATTATTATTATTATTATTATTAAAAGTGGTGGTAGGGGTAGTAGTATCAACCTATAAGGGGAGCAATTTACACTGATAACAAATAACCTATCCATTAGAGAAAAAAAATCTAACCCAAATGAGAAAGTAGTATTGAATGAAAAATATAAGAAATATAAATACAAAAAATGTGTACGAAATAATCTACTAAATAAGCTGCCCGTTCGGTTGTGTCGACATTCCAGAGATATGATACAAGTGGATTAGTCGTAAATCAGCGAGATACCATCCTTGGAGGTACCACAAAACTGAACTGGGTCACCGATGGAAAAAGACTTCATATAAAACAACACTATCCTTTGTTTTTCATTGTTCGGAAGTTCAACTTACTTTCAAGCAATGATATTATAAAATGACACAAATAGTTCGCCACTTTTTACGGAAAACAATGTAGATTTACAAAAAAAAATTGAAATTGCGTTTTAATTTTCTTAACTTTATATGGTGCTTTATAGTAAAATGATAGTTGATATTTAAGATACTTGAAATTGATGACAATTAGCTTTATTTTGTAGCAAATTCACAATTTTCTTTATTTTCAATTTTTTAGCATGAAAACATTCTAATATTTGATTGATGCGGCTGTGCTTTGGAAAGTCGACGATTTTCTAAGTAAACTGAATAAACAATCATCCTTTTTTATGTAAAGAGCGATAAAAACGTATTGTTTTTTAATATCAGAATTAATAACCTGATCAAATTCAAATAACGATTTGTGTGTTCTATGTGCATGATGACACCCTTCCCCTTTATGTGTTTGGGTGGAAATATATTTGAGTGTGTACGTATTACGAGATAACAAAACGTTTGAGGATATGTATGGAATGTTACGTATATTCTTTTATCTTTTCTTTAATTTAGTTCTCCCACAAACAAGGCAAGGTGTCACTGTAGACGTAAGGGGCTACTGAGAATTAGGATAACTCCCTAAACTTTCAGCTTCAGTTGGAAGCTGTGCAGCGAGATGCTTTTTCACATTTATTTTTAATTTATGCATGTCGGTCAGAAAAAGAGTTGTAATGTGCTAAATAGGTATAGGAGTAATAGTACATAACATTCTTCAATGATTCATGAATCACCCTGGGGGTTACTCAAAGTGATTAAATAGTTTCACCGAAATTCATTTGAATAAATTTCAATGTAATTACACCCTATCTCACTAAATCTATCTATAATAGGTAATTTCAAATACTGAATACATCATAGCCACACTTAAAAATATAGAATATTATACAATGTAAAAATAATAATATATATATATATATATATGAAAGTTTTGGTTGTTGATAGAAAGTCAATAGGATCATTCAATAATAAATTACGAGTTATTTTATTTTAACATCTCTTTAAACAAGCGAATTCGTAATAACAAGCGGAGTTGCATAAAAGTAAGAATGTAGTCTTGAGGAATAGTATAATATGTATAAGAATAAAGTCTTAATTTTCAAATAGTGAAAAAATATTTATAAAAAAAAAAGATAGAGCCTCGCGGAAGTAAACCAAATATAATGAGTCTGTTAAGATGTGTAGAAAAGGATCAGCTAATATTAATGATAGTTAACAACAAGACGAGTGTACCGTATCGTTAGTAATTGAATATAGTTAATGGGGGTTCACTAATGTGTAGTACGTGTATTTAAAAATAGAAGAAAGGTATTTTAGTCGATTTTAATTGGCAATCGATATAGTCGATATTTAAGGGCGTTAAGTGTATTTAATTATCAAATAAACATACTGGTGATACCAGATCAGGCTGCCCTGTGGCTCCCTGAGACGAAATTCACCTACATTGACGTTTTTTTTTTTTTTTTTTTTTTTTTTGTAAAACTTAATTATGTTCTACAAAACCAAAACCAAAAACAACAGCCCCTCTCCCTTTCTCCCTCCCCTTTTTTATTTTTATTTTTCCTACCCTACTCCCGGTCCTTGATATGACCTTAAACTACATCCGATGGTGAGATCCGGCTTACGGACTTTGGGGAATGTGGAGCCTCCTCTTAATTACCATTGCTCCCAGGTCCACCCTGACCCGGAGTGGTAGTACCTGTTAGGGTCCCAACTATGGGTTAAATAGAAACAGATATTAAAAGGGGAAAGAAACAAAAAAGAGAAGAAAACAAGACCAGATTCAACATTAAATAACCCAAAAAGGGTTGATATGCCGTAAAACAAAACTACCAAAACTACCAAATAAACATAAGTTATGAATTAATTAAAATAAATGAAAGTATCCTTAGTACGATTTAGAAACTGATTATGTAATACCATTTCATGTTTTGTAGAGTTGTTTGAAATCAGATATGTTTTGTATTGTCAACAATAAGCTCATTTCTTTTAAGTTTTACACTTTACCAAATGTTATTCTTATACCAAGTAACGTGCCGCTACTACTCCCTTAAACGGACGTTTATTATTTTGTAACTTCCATTTCAACATATGTGCACGTCACTTACCTAGCGCGAAAGAAAAAAGTATTGTAATATTATATTAAAATAAGAGTACTTATATCGATCTGTACCCAGTTTTCGCGAGTTTCTAGTCGGAAGCTTTCGGCTATCCTACGCAAACAACCAAGAGATGACGAGCCGAATGGTACCAGACGACAATTTTGATAGGGTGCTGCGTCCTATGATTTTTAGTTATATTTTCAATAAATATTCTAAAAGAAAAAAAAACAAGCAACAAGCAAAACATAGCGAAGTTACTGTTATCAAGAAAATAGTTTTTGTTATTTTTGATACGTTGCTGCGTCCTATAATTTTTAGTTATATTTGTAAGACATTTTTTAAACAACAAAACAAATAAAACAAACAAAACAGAGCGAAATTACTGTTATTAAATAAATATGTTTAACCCTAAAACCTAACCCTAATAAAAAAAACGAGCAAAACATTATTATCATAGGACGCAGCACCCTATCAAAATTGTCGTCTGGTGAAATCGCCTAGTCATCTCTCGGGCGTTTGCGTAGGATAGACGAACGCTTCCGACAAGAAATTCGCGAAAATCGGGTCAAGATCGATATAAGTACCGTAATAAGAATAATAGGGAGCGGAAAATAGCACACAATTAAACAATGAAAAGTGAGTGTATGACTGGCATCTATAAAACGCAGGAAAACAAACTGAAGTAACAACAAATGTAGTTGTAGTAGTATTGATTTACTCCTCTCCAGGAGTTAGGCACAAGGCCAGTTTTTATCTTACTCCCACAAGTAAAATGTGACCCACGGTCGGGTCGGGAGAGTGGGGTTTAAAAATTGCCTGGGCAGCCCCTTCGGCATTTCCCGGTAGGGGCGCCTCAGGCAGTAAGCAATAAACTTACTCCTCTCCAAAGAGGGGAGGCGAAGCCTGGGAGGGTGGACCTCCTCGAACTGAACAGGGCAGACTCATAAACCGGTGTAAATCAAGCCCCGAAGGCCAAGACAATATCAGTCTATGAGGGTGCAGTATCCATCGGAACAGATACTACACTTGTATCTTAGCCAAAAGGCCAAGAACGTAAATGAGGATAAAAAGTAAAAAGAAAATAACAAAGAAACAAGGAAAAGCGATTTATTCAACAATGAATGTTATACTTAACAATAATAATAAAATGTGTGGGGTTGACGTTTTTAGAAACACGACGCGAGAGATGACCTCTAAGGTAAAATATCACGATTGTCAAATACTTGCTACGATTTTACAATATTAGTAAAATTGTGCTAGGGAAACTATGCTATAGAGTACGAAGGTCAGTCCAATTCTGTTATCGTTTAACATGCGACAGTAAAAACAGTAAACCAATAAAGAAATATACAGAAACGCTTTACAGTGTAGACAATAAAGAAATGACGAAAAAATATATCTTGACTGAGAAAAATAAATAAATAAATGGAAACAATAAAAAGCCAAGTTGATGTAGCACTATGTTAAAGATAGCGTTAAGAAACTTCTAATAATTGACAGATGTCCAGTGGGTCTGCGTGCTGTTGTCAGTCGAAGCTACGACGTGTCGCTACTGGATTGGACGAATCCCCCTACAAATGTCCCAAAAGCATGTGCCGTCATCTTGATTGGCCATAAAGTAAATCTGTGCATCCCACCATGCGCGTGTACAGACGCGCCTACGAAGTCTATGCACGTGAGGAGTCTAGGCCTGCGACCCGTCAGGATTAGAAAAAGATAGACAGATTAAGCGTGGAACCGACCACATAAGTGGAATGACTATGCTAAAACGTTTGAGAAGGATCCCAAAATAGACTGTTGGAAAAAGAAGCGAGGAAAATCTAATTGCAAAATTTATGGCGGCCGTAAAACAAGTTTTCCGTTACGTGAAGACTGACTCGGGGCAGCTTACTGACGTCGGCAAGTCGTACATCCGTCCTAAAGAATCAGAAAATTTCCGATTAGGGATTTTCTACGCTGTGGTAAAAAAAAAGACTTAAGAAAACTAACACGTGTACATTAGCCACCTTTCGATCGATGGATACCCGTATGGAAATGATTATTTGGTTTCGATAATTGCAAAAATATTGCATTTTCTTTTCTCTTGTTACGTGGATAGAATCTTTGAAAAAAATATGACCGAAAAAACTTTGCTCAAACATTAAGAGAATCAATGAGTGTTGCATCCTCACAGAATATGTACAATCTCAATTTATGATGAAAAAATCAATGCAATTGTAGTGGTTATTCGTATATAATTCTTCATAGGAAAATGAAAGCTCATGAAGTTATGTTATAATTATATCCATATTTATATACCTAATTAAAATTTTACAATTTGTCTTTTTCTCGATATATATATATATATATATATATATATATATATATATATCAAGATACCCACAAATAAACTTATTACATTATTTTCACACGATGACGGGTTTTGTAATGAATAAGGACCGCCATGGGTTCGAAATATTTAAAAAAACACTTTGAAGAAATATTAAAAAGTATATATTAAAAGTGGGTTCCTCGCTAATAACACCATTACATTTACACACTAATTAATTTATGTCGCAAATCAATTTTCATTCAAACACACACACACATATATATATATGTATATATATAATAGTTTGTTTGAAAGAAAATTTACGACATGTATATCATATACCTAATTAAAATTTTACAAATATAGTTTGTCTCTTTCTCGATATATATATATATATATATATATATATATATATATATATATATATATATATATATATATATATATATATATATATATATCAAGATAACCATAAATAAACTTATTACATTATTTTCACACGATGACGGGTTTTGTAATGAATAAGGACCGCCATGGATTCGAAATATTGAAAAAAAGACTTTAAATATATATATTTTTAATATTTCTTCAAAGTGGGTTCCTCGCTAATAACACCATTACATTTGCACACTAATTAATTTATGTCGCAAATCAATTTTCGTTCAAACACAGACACACACACACACACACACACATATATATATATATATATATATATATATATATATATATATATATATATATATATATATATATAAAAATATATATATATATTATTATAGTTTGTTTGAAAGAAAATTTATGACATGTATATCATTTTCTGGATCGCAGGTCTATTTAGGCATAGCACTAGAACGGAAAACCGATTATAAATTGTTTACTATACGGATAATGATATGATTATAACCGTGCATATATATTAGTATGAAATCAATGCAAAAGATTACATTTAGCATCATCTGATTGTTTACGTTTTGAAACATATGTATTTTGAAATATACGCTTTTTCCTTTAAATATCAAATGCAGGAACCATTAATTTTAGGTTATTGTTTAACAAAAAGTAATCAAACTGGACAGTAAATAATGCGCCGTTTCTTATTTTGTATGTGTGAATCATATTTGTGCAAGTAGTTAGTATCAATTGTATATCTTAAACGTTAAAAGTATTCTTATTTGTATCTGCTGATAATATGTGTGTAATAAGTTAATGTCAATTGTTTAGCTGAAACGTTCACACTATTCTTCTTATTTGTTATCTGCTGATAATATTTGTGAAAGTAGTTAGTGTCAATTGTTTAGCTGGGATGTTCAAGCTATTTTTCTGGAGAGTCCAATCAGATAATCACGAGGATATAATCCTGATCCTCCCAGCGCAGTCGAAAAATAATGGGAGACATTACTTTCGATGTATTAACGCTTCAACCAAATTTAAGTCATCCTCAAGCGTCCTTGTATTTACAAGGACGCTTGAGGATGTATTAAAGAATATTTATCTGGGATTAATTAAAGTAAAACGACTTGTCATAGTCGAAGTTTATTTAAAACAAATTTCATTTAAATGATGAATTTATCCGATGTTTGACTTCGTGATT
>OY744524.1:22075929-22089644 GCA_963556195.1 Sepiola atlantica | reverse complement strand
AAGAAGCATAAGAATATCCTTCTAAAAAATGAGACCCTTCGGTCGAAACCTCTCTCCTGCTCTCTCTCTCTCTCTCTCTTTATGTATCAAAATATTGTCATAGGCTCTCATAACTGTTATACTATATTTGATTATTGTAGCTTAAACGATGTTGGCAGGTATAATAATCCGTAAATGGCAATAATTGGTCGTCAGCGAAGGTGTCATAAATGATAAACAATGGTACACTACGTTGAATTAGGATAAAACTTAGTTTACACGTAATGGAAATACCACCATTAATTGTAGATATAAGAAACCCATGTACGTACCCAGAGAAAAAATCGCCGTAATTGTAGCCGCAGCAATCCTATCTGAATAAACATCCAAATATAAGTATGTGTTTTATTATTTGCGGTACATATACGCGTTATGGAAAGGCTAACAAATTAGAAAGTAATTCTGTCGAAAATTAAAGTGTGAATGCAAGAAGTAAAACTGATCGATGTTAGCCTAAGCTAAGTATTAACCGTGACTTGGTTAAAAAATAATTAGGGAATATGCGCTGATGTGAAAAAAAAAGTTTACTTATGCCCATAAAATAAAAGATAATTATTATTTAGACATATTATATACATACGTGTGTATTGTATGTGAATACACGCGTATGTAAATTAGATCAACAAGCCTTGAAAAAAGCACGCTTTGTCAAAATACTAAGAGACATAAATGGATTGGATTGGATTGGTTGGTTTTGCGGCATATCAACCTATGTGGTCATTTAATGCCGGAGTTTTTTTTAAATTTTTTATTGGGGTGGGGGAGAGACTTTTTTAGCCTTTCCTCCCTTTTTTATAAAATCGAACTAAGTAATTAAATGTTGTATTTATACATGGATAAGTATATTTGGGTAACTTTAAATTTCCTTAAATTTTCTTATATATCCGTAAGCCGGATCTCACCATCGGATGTAGTTTAAGGTCATATCCAGGACCGGGAGTAGGGTAGGAAAAATAAAATAAAAAAGGGGAGGGAGAAAGGAGAGGGGCTGTTGTTTTTGTTTTTGGTTTTGTAGAACATAATTAAGTTTTACAAAAAAAAGAAAACAAAAACGTCAATGTAGGTGAATTTCGTCTCAGGGAGCCAAAGGGCAGCCTGATCTGGTATCACCAGGACATAAATGGATATACAACAGAATCTTAAACATATTAAGAGCAGCGACAGCAATCTATGGATAGCTAACAAAGCGAATAATGAATTATTCTGTTCATTTTAAATCACTGCTTGTTAGAAAAAAAAAGTTAAACCTAACTCGATCTCAGAAATAAGCTTCATTTGGATAAGTGTTTGTGTAAAAATATATAGGAAACATGTCTCATAAAATAAATATATATATTTTCAAACATTGAAAAATATTATTATTAAAAATGGACACTTACCATTTGGACAAATCCCTTATCTTTTTCCACGATCTCTTTTTCACTCAATTGTTAATAATAATATTTTTCAAATGGTATTCGAGCACAACTGGGCTATGTATTTTAATAGGAATTTTTCTTCAGCACACCTCACACACTTCATCCACTCATGCATAAAGATGTATACTGTAGTGATGTGATAATGTAATGGTTTGGTTGATATGTAGTCATGCCCTTAATGACAATAAAAGTGTACACATTTGGGAATTTCCTTGCTTTTGTACATTTAGTGTATATGAATGTTCATCTTAACCCTATTAAGGGCATATCATTTCAGTATACTGGCATTTTTCATGGAATGTTACTACTTTTGTAAAGGCTATGCCTCAAGACAATGGTAATTTTAAAGTTTTTTTATTTTCTGGAAAACTAAGGTATATGGTAAACTGAAGTTAAAATGCCATCAACTAGACCATAGAACATCTATCTCTGCTAAAAAATCAGTTGAATCCATCCAATAGTTGATGAGATATAGGGTGGCACACACGTACGTACGTACGTACGTACGTACACACGGATAACACAAAATCACTCCTGACCTTTCTGGATCTCTGGGTGTCCTTGACTAATGATGCTAACATTCTACACACTTATAGAACCTATCAAATGAAAATTTTGTGCAAAGTTTTAACTAATTTGGTTTATTGGTTTTGAGTTATGACTGATCAAAGAAATGAGATTTCTAGCATAGGTCGTTTTTGAAGTCTATTAAGGGATAGAGCGCTATCGCGCCTCCCTTGATTGTATATGAACTTTTTTTGCAATATAGTAGGACAAATCCCAGTAGAGTTCTCAATTTATTTAGAATTTTTAATTAAAATTAAGAGCGTAATATTTTTTTTTTGGTACAGAAAGGTTGGTACATTAGAGTGACACATGCCTTTGCATTTCTTAAATAGGTGACACCATAAGCTGAAGAGAACTGGATTGCTAATTGTTTCTGAGTTTATTGACGGCATTAATGTTGTACTATTTTTGTTTGTACTAAACATAAATTATATATATATATATATATGTATATATAATAATAATAATAATAATAATAATAATAATAATAGAATTAACGATAAGTGAAGTATCGTAAAGTGATCTATCTCGATAAAGTGCAGCTCAATACGTTCAGTAGAGCAATCAATTTTAAAGAAAGAAAGATGAAGATAAATAATTACATAAAATTACATAAAGTTACATAAAATTAACACAAATGTTATTACATCGAAAGTTTACACGCAACGAGTTTAATTTCGATGTAGTAAAATTTGTATTAATTTTATGTAACTTCATGTTATTTAATGCAATTTTTTATCTTCATCTTTCTTTCTTTAAAATATATATATATATATTAGTACTTCATATATATATATATATTAGTACTTCATATATATATATATATATATTAGTACTTCATATATATATATATATTAGTACTTCATATATATATATATATATATTAGTACTTCATATATATATATATATATTAGTACTTCATATATATATATATATATATTAGTACTTCATATATATATATATATATATATATATATTAGTACTTCATATATATATATATATATATATATATATATTAGTACTTCATGTATATATATATATATATATTAGCACTTCATATATATATATATATATACGAGTAAAATGTTTGATCTTTACGCATATGTTTGACTACATATGTGCACATGTTTCAGATAGGTCTTCATTCAAAGTGTAGCACCATTAAGCCACTGACAGAATATTCTGAAAAGCAATATATACTAATTCAGCCACTGGGGTTTCAAAGAATTAACCTAAAACAACTTTAACCACAACATATAGTAACATTTATAAAATATGATCATTTTACTGGGGCATTCATTTATTATGTTAAGTTTCTCTAATTAAATTTCTATATAAGTGAACTAAACAAATTCAACATAATGATCCACTAGCAAGTAATCAACATACAACTCATCATGTTCCTTACAGATGCAAGTCTGTAACCTTCCCGTACTCACTATGATAACCCAACCATGCCTCACCGTCCACGGTTTAGCCCCTCAACGATGTCGGTCATAAATTTACTGATAGCGTCAACTGTGTGTGGTTGGCAGTGTAAGACTGAGGGCCTTTCTGTGTACGAAATGAGAGCACAAGGGAAAGAGACGCCCCAGCCTGAGTACTCGGCGCGCAAATTGTTTGTGTCAGGGTGTTATGCCAGGTCACCATTGTGTGAGGTTGTATCTCTATCTCTCCATCTCTCATATATATATATATATATATATGTATATATATATACATATATATATATATGTGTGTGTGTGTGTGTGTGTGAAAGAGAAGGGACCGGGGTATGACTATATTTTCATACAACTACTTAACTCCCGCTCGCGGACTAATCATTGTCAGTATTATATATTTTTAAGTAAATACTGATGATTTATATAATATCATAATTCTTTATAATAAATGTATACATACGGGAAATAGTTTATTTATATATATATATATATATATATATATATATTATTATGAGGTAATACTCTATGTATGTATTTTAGTTTTAGTATTCAACTTTGTAGCGTTCAATACATGCGTAGAGATCAGTTATAGCATAAAAAATATACAATTGGTAAATGAACGATATAAAAACGTTACTGTTTAATACGCGGAAACTTCGTAAGGATTATATATATATATATATATATATAATAAGCTTATATCTTGATTGCAGTGTTCGTTGTACTTTTGCTTACTACTATGACGATTTATTGTCTTCATTAGTGATTAAGATGCACACAATTGCATTATTAGTCGCCCTTAACTTTACAGGACGTACTTTTTATTAATATATATATATATTTTATTAGTTGTATACGTACATCAAAAATGTGTGTATGTATAAGACCAATATATATATATATATATATATATATATGTATATATATATGTATATATATATAAACACTTTGGCGTAATTTTATAAACGATACTGATACATATACTTATATATTTTTATTTCATGAAGATGACTTGCTTTAATTAAAATACGGTGAGACTAGATATAAAGCTGTGGGTTGGGTTTTCGCAGTCTATATTACATAAATTGGCTACAATTTACTATCATGTCATGTGTATTCAACGTATGTTTTCTAAAATGCCCGGATCATGACTTATTCTTATTTATTGTCAGCAATCTATTGTGTAGACGAAGTATAGATAACTGTCTCATTCACAAGAATTAATATTGAAAGGTGTCACTATCACAGCTTATATAATTATGTATGTGAACATTTTTCTACACATGCTTACAGGCTGAATGAAACGATTCGAAAAATATCTAATATCGATTTTTCAGATGATAGATACTTTCCGTTAACAATCGAATCAATTACCGGTTTAGAAAATATTTCAAAGAGTATATCCAAGTTTGGTCAAATATGATTAGTAAAAAAGAAAAAAAATACAATTATTATAATATTTCTCCGTT
Organism: Sepiola atlantica; assembly: GCA_963556195.1. NCBI lineage: Eukaryota > Metazoa > Mollusca > Cephalopoda > Sepiida > Sepiolidae > Sepiola > Sepiola atlantica. The sequence goes on along the minus strand of OY744524.1, from coordinate 22,084,709 downwards.
CTAATCGTCATCTGTTAACTCTCTCTTTCTTTCTCTCCCCCTCTCTATCTACCTATGTGTGTATCTGTCTCTGTAGTTCTCTTTCTATCACATTATTGTTCTATAAACAATTGGACTTGTTTTGGTTTGTCTTCACAATGGCAGCCACGATTGTTTATTTATTGTTGGTGTGAAATTGTATTTCTTGTCCTGGAATAACATTTTATCTATGGTATTACTATAATAGGGAAAAAATAAACCGCCATAAAAACACGTCACAGGTTGATAATCGTCAGACACGTCGAAGTGGATTTTTTAAATAAGTACTACAATACTCCGGTTAGACAAAACACTGAAAGAACCTAACATCATAATCTAACTCATCAAAAACGTTATCTGTATTTATTTTTTATTTATTAATAATGTTGCTTAATATAATTTGCTTTTATTAGAGTGATGTTTATTTTCTTTTTTAGATGTCATTAAGGAATCAAATAGAATTGTATTACATATTTACTTCATTTTTTATAGTATCGGGCCTATCAGACATTTATATTTCGAAAAGAAATATTATTATCGGTGAACTATAAAGATGTATATAGCAAGTATCGAGGAATGTCAACGGTTCCTCGCTAATATATATATATATATATATATATAAATCTACTATAATTATATATGAGTAGAATATATATATATATATATATATATAAATCTACTATAATTATATATGAGAAGAATATATATATATAAATCTACTATAATTATATATGAGTAGAATATATATATATATATAAATCTACTATAATTATATATGAGTAGAATATACATATATATATATATAAATATACTATAATTATATATGAGTAGAATATATATATATATAAATCTACTATAATTATATATGAGTAGAATATACATATATATATATATAAATCTACAATAATTATATATGAGTAGAATATACATATATATATATATAAATCTACTATAATTATATATGAGTAGAATATATATATATATATATATATATAAATCTACTATAATTATATATGAGTAGAATATATATATATATTTCTACTCATATATAATTATAGTAGATTTATATATATATATATATATATATATATATTTCTACTCATATATAATTATAGTAGATTTATATATATTTATATATTCTACTCGTATATAATTATAGTAGATGTATATATATATATGTGTGTATATTTTACTCATATAAAATTATAGTAGAGGTATATATATATATATATATTTATATTCTACTCATATATAAGTATAGTAAATTTATATATATATATTTATATTCTACTCATATATAATTATAGTAGATTGATATATATATGTATATATATTCCACTCATATATAATTATAGTAGATTTATATATATCTATATATATTCTATCATATATAAGTATATTAGATTTATATATGTATATATTCTATCACATATAATTATAGTAGATTTATATATATATATATATTCATATTCTACTCGTATATAATTATAGTAGATTTATATATATATATATATTCTATCATATATAAGTATAGTAGATTTATATATATATATATATATATATATATATATATATTCTACTCATATATAACTATAGTAGATATATATATATATATATATATATATATCACATAACTTTACGAATTTTTCGTGTATAAAACAGTAGCGTTTTAATATGGTACATTTACCATTCGCATATAGTTATGCTATTTCTGATCTCTACTCATGTATAGCCCGCTACTAAGTAAAATACAAAAACTAAAATGCATACATAGTGTTAGCTGATAATATATATATATATATATATATACATTAACTATTTCATGTATCTATTACATTCATTATAAAGAAGTGTGATAGTACTTTATATATATATATATATATATATATATATATATATATATATATCATCAGTATTTACTTCATGTACATAATACTAACAATGATTAGTCCGCGAGTGAAGTAGTTGTATGATAATATAGGCATATACCGGTCTATCTCTCATATATATATATATATATATATATATATATATATATATATATATATATATATATATATATGAAAGTAATACAAAACTACGCTATATTCGCGAATTTTTCCAGCGGTGTCTTAAATGCAATAAGTTAGCGCAGTTACGTTTTGAAAATCCCCATGATAAATAAGTTGTCTCTCGCTGACATAGATGGATGTATTTCATAAGTTTTCTTTTATCTTTATTATTATTTTTGCTGGTGTTTTAGTACTAGAAATAGTAGTAATTGTAGTATGAAAAATACGTTTTTCACTCGGAAATATTTTTGACATATGTTTACCGATAAATGTTCATCTCTTTTTTTCTACAACATCTTTATTTTTCGGAGATGTATATCGTTTGTCATGAAGATTGGAGTCTGTTTCAAATATTACACCTAGAGTCTGATCTATATTTGCAACATTGATGTCTAAGTTTTCAGTATAATGTTAACATCTTGAGTTGAAAGATACAATCAGTGTCATCTATTATTCAATAAAAAATTGATTTGTTTAGAAGTCCTTAGATTCAAACCACATTTTTATATAGAGTATAAATAACTCATCTACCTCTCCTATTAAGTAAAGCAAATCTTTGAAAGTCATTTAGCTCAAATATAATATTATATATACCTAAGATGTTTGATTATGAATTCAAGAAAAATAGCCTCTAATGGGTTAGTATGAAACACCAAGTATTCCTTTAATAAAGAATGAAAAAGAAAAGTGTATTTCTTGTGTATATTTGAAAGAGAGCAGTATAGTCATTACTTTTGATTTGACCTAAAATCAGGTCTAGTGTTTAGATTTAATATCAATCATAACCACGACAATAACAATATTAATGTCATTAATGTTTACTGTTTTTTTTGTTAAAAATATTAAATGTACTATTATTTATAATTTGTCAGAATGAAATGCGGAAAATGCGAAAAGCCGATAGATACAGACAAACCCGCTTCAGTCTTTTACATATAGAACATAGATTAAAACTCTGATCAGAAGCTAATTTTCATCACACCTTCGCTGTCTGTTTTACACGAATCCAGTCAAGAAAAGGTCAACCACGAAATATGTTTGGCTACTAGCCTATAAACACCATGGCTGATAAATGAGCAAATAGTAGGGAATGTTTGTTTTTATTCCTGGCACACGTATGTTCGTCAAGTGTTGAACGGCTAAGCGTGAAGAGGTTTCTTCGAAATGATGAACATAGAAGAGTAATTTCTAGATAGCGTTCCTTAATCATCAAGATGCCGTCCGCGCTGATGAGATTTTAAATATGTCGCGACCCTTGACCGCTTACGTGGACTTTTAGTGCGTAATGACATTTTGATAAACAGAGTCGAAGATAGCAACAACAGCGATTATAAATGAGGTACGTTGTCAGTGTGTGAAGGTTGGTCGTAGAGAAACACTTAGCGGGAAGACAGCTTCAGAACGTATGCCTTGTTGAAAATGTATGAAGTGGAGGTAATGTATTGGACCTAATGAGAGTTTCATTGTCTTCATCAAACATGAGTAAACGAGAAAATATTACACGATTCACGAAAGTTCAACGGCTTTATCTGCAAACATATAATCGACAAATAATTACAAATTAACCGACAATTCCCGGAGGTGCTTGCAGTCATTTCATTTACAGTTATATATATATATATATATATATATATATATATATATATATATAATGTGTGTGTGTGTAATAATTAGATTCAGACTGTAATCCCAGGCTCCGTGTTCGAGGTTTACCTTGGCTTCTCCATCCCTTTATTTAATATATTTAAGAAGGGTATGACTTCATATATCTTTATTTAACTATCGATTACAGAGTAGGGTGAAGTACCCTCTGAAGCTTCCGTTGTGCAGCATGTCTAGAAGTAATCATCCGAAATCCCACTAGTCTTTCTCTTCTTATCGGGCCATTGATTCCAGTGTTTTGTGACTTCTTGCCACTAGACTCCCGCACTGTCGGTTTGAATTTTAATGTCTATTATTTTACAGATTAAATGTCAATTGCTGTTTAAATGGTGTAGGGTGGTTAGTAGGTGTGTGTGCACCTCCCTCATAACGTTGTAGGGTACTTTAAAAAGTCATGATACTGCACCAACAAAGATTTACGTAAAATATGACCATATCAAAAATCCACACATTTACTCAAGATTATTAAACTACTACTAATATATACGGCATAGTATATATAATGTCTCAGTAGTTTTGAGAATAGAAGTTAAATTGTAACTTCATATAAGGTAGGAAAGAAACTAATGTGTTTTGTGCAGCACATTTATTTCATCTACATCATTCACATTAGGGCATTTTTAATATTTACAATAATTTCACTCATTTTCTATGACTTCTGTCCAACGATCAACTAGCTTCTTGATGCCTTCTTCAAAAAATGATCTGATTTTTGAGAAAAAAACAAAAAAAACAAATTTAGGTCATTTTTAAGATAGTCGTAATTTTCATAAATTGTATTGTTTAAGTGATGCTACAACGACGCGAGAAGATGGTAGTCGGATAGAGCAATGTCAGCTGAATAAGGCGGATGAAGCAACACTTCCCAATGTAAACTCATTTTCTATGACTTCTGTCCAACGATCAACTAGCTTCTTGATGCCTTCTTCAAAAGAGTTCTCTGATTTTTTTGAGAAAAACTAATTAGGTAATTTATGAGTTGGTCGTTATTTTCATAAATGTTATTAAGTGATGCTCCAACGACCGGAAAATACTGTAGTCGGCTGGAGTCAGGTTAATAAGGCGGATGAGGCAAAACTCCCCAATTAAAACGGTTTTCCTGAGTGACTTTTGCTGTGTGAGGTCTCGCGTAATTATGCTGAAGCACTACACCTTTACAATTGAGTAATGCTGATCGTTTTTTTTTCATATATTAATTGTTAGATCATCCAGCTATAAACAATATTTTACTGCTGTAATTGTTTGGTTATGATCTAGTAACTCATAATTGATCAGTCTTTTCATGTCCCACCATTAAGAGAGCATCACCTTCCTTTGATCCAATCCTTGTTTGGAACATGCTGTGGAGTTTGGTTTCGGTCTAACCATTGTATTTCGCATTTGGTATACTTGTAAAGAACACATTTTTCATTCCCAGTCACATTTTTTTTGCAAAAATGGTTCTCGGTGATTCCTGGAAAGCAAAGGTATGCAAACAGTCAGTCTTTAATTTGTTTGAGCGTCAGTAAAATCATGGAGAACGCAGAGTCCAAGTTTTGAAACTATTCCTAACTACTAAAGACAGCAAATAATAGTAGTATCGGGGGTATCGCGGCGTTTTTAATGGTCTCTTTATGAATTGATTTCGGCCTTCCCGAACTCGCCGATCTTAAAGAATATTTTTTGCAAACAACCGTTGATATTTTCGATAATTCACAACATTTATCCCATTCACAGTTCCAATATTCCTTGTAGTTTCTGCAGTTGAGTTCATAGAGCATGGAATGTTTCAGATGCTCCTCACAAATATCTATTTTGTTGACGGTCGAGACCGTTAAACTTAATGTTTCCCAACAAATTACTATATCTGAAAGGTAAATCAAGATATTAAGACCGCAAATCACCAATAATTTTAGAACTGTCTACAATTAAAGAGGCTGCAAATTGAGTAAGTTAAAAATACGACATTACTTTCTTTCCAACCTGATACAATGCGTGTATTTTTCGATTTTATTGGAAATGTACAACATATAATGTGTCCCTAATGAAGAGTAAAAATACATTATAGCGGTTCTACGACGATGTGTACGTATATTTCTTGTTAAAGTGACTGGATATGTAAAAGGATGCACATTATATATTTAAAATAGTAAATATACATAAATACAAAATTGATAAACAAAAATAAATAATTATTCGTTTTTTTTTATAATATATTCTAATAAATAGATTATATATTTTAGCTTAGTTTCGTTAAGTATGGAGTCACGACCAATAAGCACTCATTTCTGTAATCACACTCATGTATTTATTCGTAGGGCATATAGAACAATTTTTAAATAACTACTAGACACTATCCCCGAGTGTATTCGGTCTCTTTGTACAGTGGTGTTTGTCAGGACAACCGGACATAAGGCTACACCACTTTACAAGTAAACCCTGACCAAAAATGTGAAATAAAATAGTATCCGAGCACAAATAATACCCTCTCAGCACGGCTACACACTTGCTCATATGAGTAACGGTGAACCTTCTCCTAGTAATGCTACCTCCATTAACAACACTTAGCTGGATACTCCACTAGACTAGATGAATTCTTCTCATGGAAGTCGGTAAGACCAAGATACTACAATAAATATATACTACAACATAGTGTGCTGTTACATTGGGGAGAGGGAAATGAATGTTCTTAACTTCTTACAAACTTAACGTTTAAGAAATAAAGAACTTTAATAGAATACTCTAATATATTATGTATCTCATGTAGTGAGTAAGTGTTAGTCCCAGGAATGGGTCACCTTATTTCTGAGAACTTCGACTGAACTAAAATGAAACAAAAAATTATAATATACACTACGCATATTGTTATAATATAGTATGCTCTCATACTGGAAAGGTGTACATCGAAGAGCGGATATTCATGTTGTTCTGCGCGTATTCTACGAGATTGGCAGATAAATCTAAAATACTCAATATAGCTAACTCCCACCGAAATATATGTATGCATTAATTGATCTTGAAGTCAGAATTGAGAAAGAGCTACATATAGTATATATATATATATATGTGTGTGAATACAAACCTATTTAAGTTTCATTTATCTCTATTTTAATTTATCACGAATAACACACACACACATTATATATATATATATAGATATATATATATATATATATATATATATATAATGTGTGTGTATACATATATGTGTGTATACATATATATATATATATAGTGTATACATATATGTATTATATAGATAATTAGTTCATTATATTTATCGTATAAAAACATTATTCACTCATAAGAGTCTGACACGCAATTCACACTCTGCGTCAAAAAAGCTATTTTTCTCTGTCAACGGAGTGTCGAAAAGCGTTCACAAATCGCTATTTTTATCAGATTCCTTACCCAGCCCGTTGCTGAGGACTGTCACCGAGGCATTGTTCTTTGTAGCGCTCCTACCTTGTCTCTCTCTCTCCTCAATTAAGTTAGCCGAACAGCAAGTCAACACCCCATTCTTGTCCCTACCACATTTTCCTCACCTTATTGGTCCAACTCTCACGACAATAAGTGACAAATGATAAAGGGACACCTCAGAGCAGTCAAAACGTCAAACAGAAACAACAAAATGACTTCATATTCAAAGAAAGATCAGAATATACTTATCAAAAATAAGGAGTTTACTTCAATTCACAAAAGAAGGAATATTTCAACTGAGATGTAAGAAGTACTTATAGGGGGGATCCTAAGTGGGGATTTGTTTAGGAATATATTTGTTCACATTACATTTAATTTTTTGCAGATTGGTACAGTTTGAGAAACCGGGATCAGGGAGGGAATTCATCCACTAAACATTTATATGCCGAACAAATTATTTCGTATTTTTATTTATCTGTATACTACTAAAACTATGGGGATCTTGTATGTTTGCTATCTTGTTTGATTGTTCCCGTGAACATTTGGTGACGTCGCAAATATCATAGTAGATGATATGTAAAAAAGGAGTGTGTCACTTATTAATCTTAATAAGATAATTTATAATGCTTTATTTTAGAGTAACTGGTCGTCTAGGGGTCTAGTATGTTGATAACACACTGTGGATCTTGCTTGTCATATCCCTTGTGTATATGCAGGCATAGTCAATGACGTCATACAAATTACTTCATCGGTTACAATAGAACGATAGGGGGGGGAACAGATAGTTATGATGTAATCAAAATCCGATTTCTGAATAGTAGTAAGAGTAGGGGAAAGAGTCCCGGGTCGCGTAGCGAACCAAGTATATTTATTAAACTGGATACAATCTTGCTTTCTCGCTTGTCACCAGGCACAATTATATTAAGAATAGAAATGCATTTACTTGCAAATGTTGGGATTTTTCCCGCTGAAAATGGAGGACGAAGCCTCAAGTCCGCTGGAAGATAACTTGGCTGCAATGTACGTGACCGAACAAGAAGAAGGAAGACAAACAACGTAATAGATTGTGAAGGACATTTATATAAAAAGAGGGGGAAAAGGAAGAGAAGAAAGTTGTTTTCAAAAGAAGTGTCTTTTGCGGACTCACTGAATGCCAGTCATCTGTTAACGGGATTCTTTCTGGTCACACTGGATTGTCCTTGTAAGTTGTTTCTTTATGGCAGAAAAAGGGGGCTGGGCACACGCAAGGTGTGAAAGTATGGAGGCTCCCGGAACGGGTTGATTAGCCTAAATGTTCGAAAGGGGCCTTATCATTTAGGCCATATGTGCGTAAACGTACGCTAAAAAAAGGGGGGTGCCCTTACGCAGATAAAGGCAAACGGTGTTGCTCGCTGGGCTGCTGGAATCAAAGAGGCAGAGGTTTTCAAAATTGGCGCTCTCTAGTGTTTTCTGCAGTGAATGAAACAGTGGTCTGCGATTGGCTGATTTTCATCCAATCACAGGGCACTTATAATTCACTCCGCTTAATAATTCCAATACAAATGGATTACTTCTTAAATAAAGGTAGTTGTCGAACGCAGTGAGGCATGCTAAATGGTAAATGCTATTTTTTCATAGGCTGTCTATGTTGTTTTAAAGCAGCAAAAGATG
>OY744524.1:22065929-22070929 GCA_963556195.1 Sepiola atlantica | reverse complement strand
TTTCTAGAATTTCTCATGATAACAGTTTTGAAACCACGATCAAATTCTGGCCATTTAAGCAACTTAAGTTATCGTGATATGCTAGGTTTTATTAAGTACTAGCGGAACCCGTTGCCCCGGCGTTGCACGGGAGAAATTAGTACCTATTGCATGACGTCGAATAAAAAAAAAGGCCTATAGTTCTTTCTCCACCCCCACCCCCTATACCGTGTTGGCGAATGTTTTAAATTAAAAAAAAGAAAAAGTGGCAGAGTAGAATGGGATCGAACGCTGAAACTGTCGATCATTAAATCTCCCTTCTCACCCAATGCGCCACGGATACGAATTAAAAGTACATGTGAAAATAGGCTAATAACGCTGTGCTTGTTTATTGACATGCGTGTTATGTTAACATTTACATTCTGCCGACCAAATGGAAACTTCAACAATGACACGGTGAAGGTCATATTTTGATGAAGTAATTTCATTTGGGCAATTTTTCGATAATATGCGTGTTTAAGGTGTATGATTTTGAAAATGTAAATGTATCCGCGTCTACCAGTATCTTGGTGCTTATTGAATTAAATAGGAAGTCGATTCGATCAAGAAATTTTAGCCGCCATGTTGAATCAATAAATGTTGCAGGAACTGTGTTCGTTAATTTCATTCGCTTAATTCCGGAATGAATTTTAATGTAGAAGGTAGAATTAGATAGAACGCAATCTGATATTCGCGAATAATCATCGGAGTGTAAGGGAGCGGTTGTTTAGTTTTTGCGTATTGCTTAATATTATGTAGTAAAATAATGCCAGACAAATACGAAATAACAATGGGTGCTTTATGAAAATTATACTGTGTTTATTAGTTCCCGGTGTCGATGAGTGTAGTCACAGTACAGAATTGTTAGGGAGAAAAGTTTCTACTACCACCTATATGGAGTTGGTATTTCGGAGAGTCGTGGCGGCCGGGCCGAATGTAATATTCAGTGTTAGTTTGGAAAGAAGAATAAGAGATATACTAAAACACGCCCGAGTGAATAAGTGCAATGTAATTGTGTATTCAGTAGCCCGTGATGCATGTGGTTATTTTCCTATTCTCCGAGAAAGGACAGAGGAAAAAACGTCTCTACTTTATATATTAGATTAGAAGAAAGAAGATTACACATTTGGAAAATTCCTTGAAACATTTTCGCGTTGTAATGAAAATTACTTTCATACAATAAGGTGTTCATGAACAAGTAATATTCCCACATGGTTAAAGGTCCTCATCTCAAGAAAATGTATGGTGGAAAAAAGAAATGTCAATGATGTATGTTCAAGCAGAGAAAGATTATAATTTGTAAATATCAATTTCTCACTCAAAATTGGCTTAATAGTGTCATATAAATTCTCGTAAAAAGCACACCACAAATACGAATGGTTTACTATATTTTACTTCACTGACACTCAGAAACAATAGAAATATTAAATATGAGAATAGAAATGTAAAGTAGTTCAGGACTATAAACAAGATTGGTCAGAGGTTTTCATAGTAATCATTATTTTAAAAGGCTTACCCCCGTGTGTCTCGCTGTAAATAGTAGTAAAACGCTAAGCTTTACAGACGGACCTACGAACAAACCATTCATTCACTGTGGAGGTCCCCAGATGCCGGAGAGCATTCTACTCAAATAGCTTCTTTCCTCGTGCTGCTGGCCTCTGGAACTCCCTCCCTGCCCCCTGTTTCCCCGACAGTACTGACATGCAGAAATTTAAAACTAATGTAAACAGACATCTCGCTGCTCAGATCCCAATTTAAGCTGAACCACTAATCCTTCTCCCCTTTTCCTTTTTCTTAGTAGCCCCTTACGTTTACAGTGGCGTCCTGCCTTGTTTGGGGTGAATCATGTAACAAAAAAAAAAAGTCTTCAAAATGAGAAGTTTAAGCTCAACCAGTGCGTTTAGAGAAGAAAACAATACTTTAACCAGAAGCATATTTTAACCGGAAGATGCAGAAAGACAACAGCTTATAGAAACGGTAACTAAAAAGGCAAGTTCCTCTTGAATACGATTATTCAAACTACATGTTTTAACTTATATTCAAACGTCGATCATCTGCCAGGAAATGCAACAACCTCAGCTGCAAAGTGGTGCACACACAGACCAGCTGTAATCCACGCCTTAAGCGCGAACTTATTTTTCTGACACCTTCAGAATAATTTATCAGCTACACAGACTTTGCTTCCTACTGCGTTAAGAATTTGTCTTCTTCCCTCTTCCCGCATAATTCGTACTGTTTTTCTTTTTTTGTTCTCGAATTCGATTTGTTCTTCGTGGCAGCTAGAGAAAATAAATTTCCCTCTCCACAATATCAGGCGGGATTGTTATGTCAACCGGGGTCAAACCAGTAGTTTATGTTGTTTGGACATGATATAATCCCTTATAAACTATTCGCCATATTGTTTATTTTCAGGTCTTTAGAGAACTGTCAACCCAAAGAAAACGTCCTGACATCGTCTCTTCAAGAAATCGCGTAAGGCGCTAATATTTTATGTTCTGCGTCTTTGATTGATGAACTATGACTTCATCTTTGTCCATAGTTAAAAAAAATAATAATTTATGATGTGATCTTTAAAGAAATATGTCCTGGATAAAAAGCGATTGTATAATAACTATAATAAAAAATATAATTTTTCTCTACTTTCTATATTCTATAGCATTCGATAATGCATCAATTTCTTATAAAAACCATCAGCATCGCCCGCATTCACACTCACACATATCTCTCTGATTATATATATATATATATATATATATATATATATATATATATATATATAATCAACTCCATGACTAACACACACTTCCTTCGCAACACCCTCTACCGGTACAATATATTCTGCACTGTTACTGCGCAATTTAAATTGGTCATTCTTACCACAGCGTCAATTCATGTATAAATATTGACTCTGTTATTTACCCACACATTCTTGAAAAAGTCCGTAGATTGACGAAATATAGAACCATATATATATATATATATTATATCGGGCGTAGTTCCCTTCAAAGGAATTAGATAAATGTGCATGAGGGGGAAAAGAGCAAGCTACACCCGTTAATTAAATGCAAGGTTCTGTTCAAATTCCATACAGATTCCTGAGTTTGACATAAATATTACGGGTTGTGAAAGACGAACATAAAACGGTAAGAGGTTACATCAGTCGAAAAGTTGTGAGAATAACAGCCAAGATGAGAACATTAGTCTGACGAATTTAAATAATACAAAGTCTGTGAATATCAACATAGTTATACAATAGTGATCAAAAGCAACTCGAGCGATATATTTATTCAGTATTTTATTTTTTATTGATACGGATATGTTTGGCTACACATGTGCGTGGAATAAACATGTCTGTTACGACATACAGCAACACTGTCAGATAATCACATATGAGAACCGATCATTTCTTTCATTTTTAGATTATGGATTGCATTCCTTTTGCATGAATCTCATTTTGGGGTTTGAGACTGTAACAGGTAGATTGGGGTTTTACGATTTAAAGTTACGTTAGTAATGAAGCCAATTTAAAGTGTGGGGCTTCATCCGTAGATGCGTTATTTGCTAGGGTACACAAGAGTTTAGAAATGAACAGTCTGAATTCGCATATCGCAGCGACTAATACACCCAGTGTCTCGTCCTATAAGAAATGTTAAGGTCTGAAACGGTGTCCTGTAAGGATGGAACATAACTTTTTTTTAGACAACAAAAATCGGGGTCGATAGCGAAACAGCCATTAGAGTCAGTATGTCCCAAGGTGTAATCCCAGCTAGTATGAAAGAAAAAGAAAAAAAATAGGTATTTCTCATTTTTAATAACTCACAAAATTGAGTTACGTCGGCATTAAATAGCTTATGCTGTACCTTATCTATATACAACATTGATGGACATGTTTTTCGTAATCTTACTGATGAAAGTTTTATATCTATATAAACCTATGTATATTGGAGAGATGCATGGCCACTTACTGTGTCAAATATGGCGGAAACGTTTTATGTCTTAAATTACAAATATATTTTACAATTAAATTGATGAAAAAAAGTGTCTTGCTCAAACTATTAACACATCGAGGACTATGCTATTGCTTATTACTATTATCATGTCGCTCGGATAACATATAGATACACCTTACAACGTAAACATAATTGTAAAACGGAAAATTACGTAAACATATTTAAATTTGAGTAGCCCCCTTACTCTACAGTGGTCGTCTGCCTTGTTTGGGGAGAATCATTTAAAAAAAAAATTAAATACAACATTTACTCTACTAACATGAAAACATGTTTATAAATATTTTGAGACAAATCCAAACTCACGTTCACCCTACAAATGTCGGTGTCGAACTGATGTACAATGTTTACAATTAAATTATTTTGTTGTCGTGTTTATATCAAAATGATACAGATACTTCGGCGACGATAGATTATATACTAAATTAACTACCTTAACGTAACGCGCAACGTAATGGTTATTTATACATATCCATATTGAAACGGGAACAACGCGTGTTATTATATTAGATATTAGTGTGTATGTACTGTTAAATAGTATGCCATGCTTGTTCATGACTTCTGTTTAGAACATATTCCAGTACCACGCTGCTCTGTGTGTTCCTAATTGTGAATATTTAAAACGTTATTACTGAATCATACAGGAAAGTGAACAAACCTTTATTATAAAGAAAAAGTGTTAAATAATGAAATGCAACTTTGATAAGTAAATATACTCAGGAATAAAGGTGTGCTCTAGTTTACATTACAAAAATACAAACATTTCCAACCTCTGCTACTGTTTGCTTTCGCTTAAATATATACTAAGCATTACACACACCAATTGCTATTCATACATATCTAATAGAATAATACGCCATGCGCATGATGCTGCCTATAATTTCAACTTAGCATTTTAGAAAACAGTAAATGATAGCAACATCTAAAACATGAATCAGGTTTTTACAGTTACCTTACAGCAAGCAGTGCTTACTA
>OY744524.1:22043429-22058429 GCA_963556195.1 Sepiola atlantica | reverse complement strand
ATGGAAAACAGAACTATTATTACGCGTTAATTTCTTTCAATGGTAGTTACATAACATTAAAAAAAAAACAGGGACGTATTATTTCAGATATGGTCGTGTTGGTGAAGGGAATATGATGTTTAAAGATCCAAAAACTGTCCCTGAGTTGAAATATTATCTAATGTAGATTGTAATCAATGACCGTCTGATAAACGAGTCGCATTCTTAGAGAAAGCTTAATTTACATAAAACTACCTCATCCTTCTGTGATTAATCCTTGTTTACGTTTTCATGAGCAATGTCACAATTATTTCCCCGGGATTGCGTCGAACAGCGATCGCATTGAACTTGTTATGCTATAGGAAAGCAATTCTAATGTTTACAATATATCATAACATAAGGCTTTGTTTTGTGCACATTTGTGATTGCGTATAAAAGGTAAAGGTCGCATAACCTGGACGCGCACGAGTGTCGTTGCCGACATCGCACACTACCCATGGCCGTAGCGGCGGTGATTTGTTAAGAATCACCGTGTCTAGGGCACAGCATATGAAAGGCGGAGCCCATCCCTCTCCTTGCGCTGCCTTGAACCTGAGTTTTAGTCAGGTACCCATTTACTGCTGGGTGGACAGAGGGAGTTTTCAGACCCGAAAATTCGCATGCCGTGAGTGGGATCGAACCCGGGTCGTCCAGCAAAGACAAGTGCTATAACCACTCGGTCACAGGCCCTCCCTTTACGTATGTAATACATTTAAATAAAGAGTAAATTTGGTAAACGGCGTTCGATTTATCGATAACTATTATGTGTTGAACATATAACTTTGCGTTTATCATTAATATTATTAATGACTGTGCCTATTCGCCCGCCGCATATTAAACAAAAATCTAATTATCAACAGAAAACATTGATTTCCCTGGATAAATTCAATATATATTAATTGCGCGACCACATCAGAATTTACCGACCAGAAAGATCATGAATTTTTCAGAAGTTCTATTATCATACGTAAGCATTTCAATAGTGAAGTTACTGAACTATACAGAAACATGGCAAACGGGATCCATTTAATCAAACTTTCAATAACTTAAGGTGATTCAGATATTCAAGACTTTTGTGTGTGTGTGTGTTTATCATGCAACAACGATGCAACACATTTGACAGATGTATTGTTTTCTACGGATGACTTTCAAGGTGGCTTAAATAATAAGATATAGCGTTCCACAAAACAAAAATATATTGTCTCCTCTCAATTAATTACCTACCTATTGACTATGTAACCGGAAGTGCGTGCCACACCCACACACACATATATAGATATACATATAGCTATAAACATATATGCATATAGACATTTATTTTATTTGTTCTCATTATGCACCGTGTTATTGCACGTATTATACTGCTTCGTTATCAGTCTTGATCACGGAAATCGTATTTAAAATTCTACTGTTTTGTATTGTTAATAGTCTTTATTTTTTTTGTTTCAAATTTAATTTTACAGGCGTATTTTACTGCAGTATTAATTCATGATATTTGATGTAATTGGGTAGTTAAGTTGTAAATAAACGTCATCCATCTCTAATATATATATATATATATATATATATATATATATATATATATATATATATATATATATATATATATATATATATATATATATTTGAATAAATGTTTTGAGGTACAAAACTTATAAATGCATTTAGAAAGGATGCGCGGAAATCTCTCAAAGGCCCTTTCGACTATCATCTCGTCAGGAGAAAATCGATAGTTTTTAATCAATAATATCGTTCAAAAAAGGGGCAAACGGGGAATTAAATGTGCCAAAATTAACGATGGAGCGAATTAAAGAAGTAAATTTAATGATTTCGTTAAAAAAACGATTAAAAGGCACTACGTTAGGGAAAAAAACAAAAAAAACTATCGATTTTCTCCTGACGAGATGATAGTCGAAAGGGCTTTTGAGAGAGTTCCGCGCAACCATTTTAAATGCATATATATATATATATATATATATATATATATGAAATAATATACCTATTTAAATTCACACGAAAGTTGTGTAATAGCTCAATAGTGTGTACATTACTAGAGCTCAAAATATAACATCATAATTTGATAAATGTTCAGAATGTTTTTAAAAGAAAATGTAAATTAGTGCATTTAAAACAAAAATTAACATAAATGAAAATTAAGTTATTTTTCCAGTGTCTTCGAATACTAATTTTACCTTTATCTACAGAATAATTTAACTGAAAAAATGTTATCGTATTTTGTTTAGTAACAAAGATAAACAAGTAAAATTAAGAAAACGATTTTGAATGTTAACATTTCTGTTTTAGGGGTTGTATTTGATATAAGAGAAATTGACTGAAAAAGCTATTTTAAAATATCTTGAGTTCATCAGGAGAATGATATTTTTAAATAGGCAGAAACAATTGTATTAATTAACATTGTTTTTAAACAAATTCGGAACATTTTTTTTTCATATTATATTTATATATGTGCATACACGTTCAAATAGTATGACTGCTTGTGGTTTTATAATGGATTATTCCAATATTTTTATTCTTTAATTTTGTTATTACATTTGGCTATTAATAAACGAACCGAAGACAGAGAAAATGTGATAAAAGCGAGAGTAGATATATACTTAATTAAATAAGAGCCAGTTTCAAACTACATAGGGATGAAATCGGAGGACAGTAACATACTGAAACATAAAATTGGTATTAAATAAATCGCAAATTACGTCTAAATAGAACACGTAAAATAGATGTGTTCAAAAATTACTCAATCCCAAAACCAATACATTCGCATGTATTGTGTGTGCTGAAAATATATAGGAAAATAGCTTCAAGCAAAAAAGTTGATTAATTCAGCGTTAGCATAATACTATCTATCTATTGTACTTTCTTTTTACATATAATATATTAATTTCCCGAACATGTTATTCAATAACACATTCGATATGTATTCATCAATAAATCATCTGTACGGTTCAGAAATTACGCACATGATGATAAAAATTATAAAAACTATAGTTGGAATTAGTTTAATTTTAATGAAATCGAATGTCTTCATTACCGAATAATTAAAGCGCTATCGGTTATTCTCCATGGATATCTGTTTTAAGTAGATCGTGCATTGAAAATAACAATACACTTTCCATATCTAGAAAGTAATGACTGGACTGGTGATCGCTACGCGAAATAAACCTATTTACCAAATTACATATAATTAATTACAACTTAAACAAACGTTGTTTAGTACTAACATCATTTTCCTAGTCATCATACTACGTAAATATCAAGAAACAATAAAATATGGCTTTTGAGATAAACCTAGTCGTCATTGGAAAACTATTTCGGGCTTCTTTTACGAGACTCAGCAGAGTAAAAACGCTAAAGAACAAATATACAACAAATAAAAGTAACTGTACGCTGTAAAAGTTAGTTTCAAACTTGCATGTGCTATTTGTTTGTATTTTAAACCCGTTTGAAGTGCTATTTATTAGAAATTTACGTTCGACAGACGGTTTTCGAAGAATTCAAAATGGCCGCTCTACGTAATAATATAGAGGGACTGGCCGCCATTTATCTTTGAGAAACTAGATGTTTTAAAACACAAGAAATTTTTTTTTTAACATCTAATAAAAAGCAATTTATACTACGTAAAAATACAAACAAATTACGTAGGTAAGTAGAAAAATGTCTATTCTAGACATAAGTCAACTTTACTTGTTGCAAATTTATGTTTTTAAACTCTTTCTCGTTCTTTTTTTGGACCCCGTTCGCGCCTCTGCTGAGCGTCGTAACATATACCCACTATTTCTAACAAATATTTTAAAATAAATCCATGTAGATAGTGTTGTATGTTTTACCTTAGTATTGATTCTATTTGATTTTTCTTGATTCATTCGCTTATTTTTAGTTGTAGCTTTTATACAAAACTGTAAGAGATAACCCAAGTAGCGAACCTTTTTGGTCGCCATCTTGCTTCATCTTTTTTGTTTCCAGTTTAAAGGGCGATAAGATATAAAATATTCTTAGTACACCTACTACAATACGTCTTTATCCCTACAAAATAGTTTAAAAGTATGTCTGCGTTTATCCTTAAATTTATTTCTGAAAAATGTATTTTTGAACCTAGAGCTTTCAGTATTAAGACACTTTTTTCTAGAAAACAAAATATTTAATTAAACATAATTTAGCCAGGATGTTTCAGGTGAAAATGAAGGAGTTTTGATGTTAGTTTAAATGCGGAAGACCTTATATCTTTAACATCTTTTTTGTGATAAAATATTTTCATGAGTTAATCTTTGTTTCTTATTTATTGGTGTATAAATATCTCTCTCATGGGTAACTGTTTGTTTAAAAACGTATTTGTGAGTACAAACAATTATCTATTTTTACATTTTTGTTTATTAACCAAAACCTGCGTGATGTTCCTTTTTTATGTTTAACTTTTTTATGAGACAATTTTCTATATATGTCTTTTTTTATTGGCGAATTTCTGTTATAACTGGAGGCGGCATAAGGAATTGCATGCACCCTTAATTAAGCTTCTGCTAAAGTGAGATTTTTGTCAAATAAATTATTACATTCTATTTATCAGCATTTAGTTATAAAAATTCTCACACCTCCCTTAAAAAATGGGGGAGGGGTCATATGAATGGTGGTTTTATTTTGAATATGATACAATTCCGACAACGCCATCTACTTTCATGAATTATCTTTTGTGTGTTATGACAAAGCAAAGTATGCCAGCATTTACCAAATATAACAATATTGCACGTTTTATAGGCTTCGCATGTTAAGCAAATTCTACAAGTAAAAAAATCATAAAGATTTAAAAACTATAAAATATTGGGGGCACTTAGAGCGTTTGTGGTCGCGCTGAATTGCACTGATATCTTTTGAAGCGAAAAACTTCATAGTCATGCAAACTTAAAAGAGGTATCACCTGTGTATATGCATTTTCCAAGTAGGAATATGGATTATGTTATTGCATAATCATTCTGGGCCAATACATTTTTACATTAACGATGTATACAACTCACTAAATTTCTAAGAAAATACTTTTTACCCAGAATAATAAGAGGCTTTTGTATTCCTGAACAATGATCTGCGCCTATTGCACGAACAGACAGGTGTTTTAAACACTAAGCATACAGTGCGTGAATTATTCGTTATAAAGATGGTTTCGTGAGAGTAATTTGATTATACAGCGTGAAATATACGTGTGAAAATGGAACTATTTTCAAGTTCACGTGCTTATTTATGTCGCTATACTGAACGTTGTGTCCATAAATAGACAAGAAGTATTCATGTGCAATTTTGGGTTCGGTAGTTTATTTACAACATATACAGTATTTTTGCTATTGGTCTATTTAAACAGGTAACACAACACATTGTATGTAATATAATTAATGCGGTATGTATCTACCTACCACAACAGTAAAATGTTACACAAGGCCGGAAAGTGGGATATGACAAATCAGCACCCTAGAGGAAGAGCACTTATGACCTTTAAAAAAATGTCTGGGAAGCCCCGTCGATATTCCCTGGTAAGGGCGCCTGAGGCGATTAGCAATAAACGAACCCCTTTCTCAAAGGGTGAGAAGGCAAAGCCTGGGAGGTGAAGCTCCTAGAACTGCACAGGACAAACCCACAGACCGACGGAATCAAGGCCCGAAGGCCAAGACGATACCGGTCTATTAATTAACGATGCAGAAAACACAGAACAAAAAATATGAAACGAGCGTGTAACGTATTTTAAGACATTTATGTTTAAATAAAATATATCCTAGAAACATACACATATGTATTTCTTACTGAAGAAAAAACATTAAATAAACGAATAAATGTATTGGTATGTAAGTATATTCATTAAGTTCTTCTTTGCCTACGATAACGTATTTTATATGTGGTATGAATTGCCTGAAAAGAAAAAGTCACGTAGGCGTTGCTTCTATTTTACATTACACAAACTATGGGTGATGTTCAGTATCATTTAGTATCATAAAGTACCTCATTAATCCTTCTTTCATCTACGATTCACATATATTATTCCATGAGATGGAAATTTGCGGAGCCCGGTGTCAAATGGGATGATGACATTTTTTTCTGAGATTTGTGTGGTTGTTTCTTTACGTTTCTGACGTGCAACGGACAAGTTACTCATACGTTATGATTCCTGGCACGATTCCTGTTGTTGCATAGCGTGAGCAGGTTAGATTTTATCAATGTTATGGTGAAATAACAGAAGCATTTTCTGAAGAAATCTAAAATAAACTACACAGTGATTATATATATATATATATATATATATATATATATATATATATATATATTGGGTCTGCGTTTGGATTGTCGCTACCTCTAACTAAATTGATGAGTCGGGATAATAACATTTCTATTAATTAATGTTTGCGTGCATAAAAGAAAGGCATGGACACGTGTTCCTGGCTATGAGCCGTTAACCCTCGATGTAAATATCCGTAGTCTAGTGTATTACCACTGGACCAAAATACCCCGCCACATTTTATACACGATGTTATATCGCCTATGATGTTACGTCGTTCATATACACTTGTGTATAAAATGTGCCGGGTGATTCTGGCCCAGTCGTAACACACTGGATTACGGATATTTACATCGAGGGTTCAGTCCCTGCCCGGGTAGTCATGCTGATGCCAGCTCATAGCCAGCCACACTATGTCTATGTCTTCTTTTTATGCACGCAACAATAACTTTATACGACATTAATGATCTCCCTCTCTCTCTCTCTCTCTCTCTCTCTATATATATATATATATATATATATATATAATTGATAACACATCCGATTAATGTCGAATGACTCAATCCTTTGCATGTTTTTAAACCGTCAACGGAGTGAAAAATAATAAACAGAACAGTACCCTATCGCAAGTGCACACAACAATAAAGCCAAAACACTATAATATGCAATATCACATTCACATATATATATATATATATATATATATATATATATATATATATATATATATATATATATATAATATTATTTCATGTATCCACCGATAATATTTAAAAAAATATTATGCATTCATTTTCAGTGTTTTCTTCTACAGTGTTCAACACGTGAGTAGAGCATTGTAGTAAGTTATGAAAATATATTTATGCAAATAAAGCTACACAGTAGCGTCCACGTTTCATCCCTGTAATTAATCATCAGACTAAAATGCATAGATTTGTTATTACCACTAATTATATATATATATATATATATATGTATATATATATATATATATATTAGTAAACATAAATACAAGTTAACATATTCTTTAGGTATCGTATTAGTTAGTTTTTTTTAAATTATTTAATTTATTTAGTTGCAATTAGCTCATCAAATAATAGTATTCGTTGTGTTTGTCTATGTCTCTCAACCTTTACCACTCTATGTTGTTTGACGCCCGTTCTTAGTTGATGCGTGTCAAACACGCTCTCTCTCTCTCTCTCTCTCTCTCTCTCTCTCTCTCTCTCTCTCTCTCTCTCCGTTTACTTCAACATCATCCAAGTGTATTAGTAGTTGAATATGATAGAACTAACTATTACACTCAAGACAAATATAGGTTCTTATTTACCACATAAAACATAAACATCACTACGTGGAACTATACTATTTAACCAGTAGAAAGATAAAGGGAGAAGGAGGGAGATAATGGCGTGCATATTGGACTAAATTTAGATTTTTAATTGATAAATAATTAACTGGCTTTGCAAAGAATTTTGTTTTCATAAATCACACAATCTAACACGCGCTCAACGGTTGGCTCTACGCGTTATATTTCTTCGTGTTATACATACATCAGAAATAGTGTTAAAAAGCTTTTTAGTGGAAAATATACCATTATTTATTGTAATAATGCTCCGTATATTGTAGAGCATTGTAATAGTAATACAATAGCATTTTGAATGACTGCATAAATGCAATCGCTTTGAAATCACAGATGCTCCCGGGACATTTACTTGACTACTTTGTTCAGATACCTGTTTACTTATTCGTTTATATTTTTCAATTGTATATATTCTACCTACCATTTTTTTTTTAAATCTCAAAAGGTTCGCTTCCGATCAAAAGACACAAACTATTAAACTTTTATATGAACTGAAGTTCTTTTGTTCCCTTTTTTATTAGAATCCCCTACAACATCCTATATATATATATATATAGGCGTTGGATGCAAGTTGAAAAATACTTGTTATCCAGGGTTTCGAATCGTACGACCGGTAGTGAATAGTCATATCTCTATGCTGATGAGTCCCGATTGAAAAGGAACGAAACGTATACGTACATAGATAATAAACAACAACAAATATTTTATATTTGTCGCTCCTCGTAAAACAAGTAGAGCCCTCTTAATGGTAGTACAAACACAGCATGACGTCACTTGCTTTATATGCATCACTCCTTCTTTAATAGAAGTAGAGTGCTTCGACATCAAGCCGCTTTTATATGTGTTAAATTATCATTGTTTATCGGCCATTCAACTGGTGGGCGCGCGGTTTAAGGCGTTGGATGCAAGTTGAAAAATACTTGTTATCCAGGGTTTCGAATCGTACGACCGGTAGTGAATAGTCATATCTCTATGCTGATGAGTCCCGATTGAAAAGGGACGAAACGTATACGTACATAGATAATAAACAACAACAAATATTTTATATATATATATATATATATATATTATGCAATTTTGTTTATCTGATTTAAAATTTTCTTGGAAATCTTTTTGATTTTACCACGCTTTATTATTCCTCTCATATTAGCGTTGATTTAATGTAACTGGCCTTAATTCTTGTCTAGATGCATTCGTCTAGATCACTGGTTTTCTATAGATCTTTTGACATTCTGAAAACTATGTGAGGTGGCGAATAAAGCTGCCAATTACAGCGCTTCTGATATATATTTTGTAAATTCGGTTTCCAATGTTTTTAATTCAATATCTACACAGTATACCCATCTACATCAATTCACACAAGTCGTCCGACTATTATATATAGTAAAAATGTAAATTCGACGTTTGCTTTCTCCATTGAAATGTTATAGTATTATGACTATTCAAAAATGTAATGTATGAATGTTTTAATATAGCTTGACTTGTGTTTTATATTATTACTGGGTCGGTATTTCATATATATATAATCGAAGTTTAAGTATACATAAAGTAGTCATAATATACCTCTCTAATTGACTCCTCCTTCCTTTCTTTTTTTTTTTGTTTCACAAAGTTCGAATACGTAGTAATACCATAATATACTCTCTCTTCTTCGTATATCCGTCCCCTCCTGTCACTCTATCATGGTACCATCTATCTTTCTGTCATTCTCTTTTTCTATTCTCTACGCTTTTCTTACACTCCTCCCCACTTCTTACTCTTTCTCTTACTTTAATTCTGTATATCATCCTATTTCTGTACTATTTCTCTCATAATTACGCCCTTCATCTGCTCATCTCCATCAGTCCTATACTGTTTAAGTGTGTACAGTGGCAATCAAGGTAAATTACATCATCAGAGTTGAATTACTACATAGCTTTAATTGTTATAGTAACATTACAAGTAAACTATTCGTTTTTAGATACATTATACACATTGTCTTCTTGAGAATTTTCTGTAAAAAGTGCTTATCTTAATTTTGTAAATAAAATAAGATGGGGAAAATCATTTGTCGTCTGCCTATTTTTTTTACATACACAAAACATACCATATTACATATACTGTTTCGTCGCGTGTTGAAGAATGATACCCCTTTTTATTTGGTGCATTGGCATGTTTTCCGATGTGCTACCTTACGAAGTAACGGCAAATCAAGATTATTATATAGCGTGTGCGTTATGATCTTCCGTTTTTAAAATGTCCTGAACAGCTTCAATATACACAATAAAATATGTGAACAGGTGGGCCACCCATTGAGCCGGGGTTAGATTGATTGAGTCAGAAAAAGTAAGTGTGCACGCCTAGGAAAATATTAGGAATAAAATAACGACATGAAAATAATATATTTCTCTCTGCAATTACAGGTTTAATTATATTACTACTAAGGTCATAGAGAAATAAACGTTGTTTAAATTATCTTAAGTATATGACATATATATATATATATATATATATATATATATATATATATATATATATATATATATGTATGAGAAAGGAAGGATGAAGGTAATCCGACGTAATGGGAAAAGGAAAACCAAAAGGATGTTTTGTTTTATATATTCATCAACGTTTCGTCTTTATTTGTAAGACTTCATCTGGATGATAGTTTTAAGAAAAATGTCATGCAAGTACGTGAAAATATTGGGTGTTATTGGTGGCTACTACTTTTTCTCATCAACCCATCATGTCAACCCAATATTTTCACGTACTTGCATGACATTGTTCTTAAAATTATCATCCTGAGGAAGTCTTACAAATAAAGACGAAACGTTGATGAATATATAAAAAAGCATTTTTTTTCCTTTTTCATATATATATATATATATATATATATATATATATATATATATATATATATTAATCACTCACACCCTATTAAGAATTCACCATATATAGTGTTAATCATCTTTATCGTTAAACCGTGTCGAACGATCGAAGCAATGGCTAAGCAGACTCAAGTGCACCTAAAATCACAGTATGCACCTATTCATTAAGACAAAAAACTGAATAGAATGAATACGTGATGGCTATGCGTCACGCCAGCTGAATACCATACTTATATGAACCCCAATGTATCGTCATCTGTGAGTGTAGTGCGTATCCTGAGGATCGAATGTAACGACTTGCCTTCCGAATTCTTTTGTGATGTTCACTTTAAAATAAATATTATTGTTTACATTGATAAACTATAAACTATTGTCATCTTCTTGGATTGCTGATATTGCACGGAAAAGCAGTACGTGTACAATAAGACTTTACCCCTTCTCCCACAGCTTGCAAGATCCGAACTTTTTCACGATGATGTAAACCCTAATAGTTTGTCTTTTAGCCCTGTTATTTAAAATCTATGAACTATTACGCCTGGGTGGTCCTTGTGAGGGAGACCGACAAGTATAAACATAGCACGAATAACTTGCTGAAGATTTCTACCGAGGAGGTCATAACGAAAGAAAATGCAAACACTACACACCACTGTTCCATTACATATATCACCAAAAATTGCAGACCAAAAAGGCAAATATAACGTTAGAAATAGCACTTGCTTATAACAACGGGCACAGTAAACCCTGCTTACAACAAATAGCGATATCCACATACGAAGCACAATAAATATCTTAAACAAAAGACAAACACTTATATCTAAATATAAATATGAAGATAAATCATAAAATCAACGATTATAAAGATTAAAATAAATAAATGAATTGAAACTTAAAATGAATAAAACAAAATTCACCCAAATAAAATATATAACGAATTGAACAAATAAATCGACACATGTTGAAAAATTCAAACACGATATTTGAAAAAATAAACCCGAATGATAAACTAGGAGAACTTTAGTTAAAGAGATAAGCGATTAGAACTGGCTGTCGGGCCTAAAATATATAAAACTATAACAGACATGTGTAAGCAAATCGCATGTTTTTATATATATATATATATATATTCTAAAGAAGCTTTCAGTTATTTATAAACGAAAACAATCAGTTTAAATTCCTAGTGATCGAAACCAAATGTCATATTGCACACTTTGCTCTTGCATAAAACTACTTCTCGCTTATTTCTACTCGTACCAGTCGATGGTACGTCCTCGATAATCAGTCCAACAGTGGCTGAGGTATGGTTATGTTCAGTCCCAGGAGGTCCACCATCCCAAGCTTTGCCTTTTCTATGAGAATGGTTTAGTTTATCGCTAATCGCATGAAGCGCACGTACCTAGGAATGCCATTTCTTAGGGCAGTGTGTTTATCCTAGTGACTTGACTATCTAAATTGGCCTTGTGTCTAACCTCCATTAGAGGTAAATAAAATAAACTGACTAATCGATATCCAATTTTAAATACAAATGGGGCAACTATATAGAAGTGAAAAATAAACAGGAGAGCTTACATTTAATCGTGGAATAGAAAACAGGGATCAGCCGTTTACCATGTAACTGTTCCGAATATTTAAAAACAGAATAGTTATAAAATGAATGTTACTCTAGCAGTTCTGACAAAAATCTCATATTCCTATGAAACCAAATGTAGGCACAATTAAGTTATAATTTCACAAAAGGAAATACTACCTTGCACCAGTATGGGAGTTTCCCGAAACACCAACTTAAAAGAAAATGTTTATACATGCATACATATCCCAGGAAGCGAACGAAAATTCTAATTAAATAAAAAAAGCTGTATTCCCATACATCACAAATAAAAAATACAATACAAAAACATACACATGTATAGTGTACATCATTGTTTACGCATATATATATATATATATATATATATATATATATATATATATATCACAAAGAGTACACGAAGATACAACGTGCACTCTCACACCCTCTTTTTGAAACTATTATTGGGCAAAGATAATTACGAATAAATTGCAGTAATTCTTAGATTATACCGACATAGTTTTCCATCGTTCAAGCATTTTGCTAGACACTGAAACAAAGCAATGCCGGTTTAGTAGAGGTTTGTTTAGAGATAACGTACACTTTGTAGACACTTTTACATTTGTGAACAGGACACTTTATATAGAGTATTTACAGTTTAACATATTGAACTTTCATTTAAAATGTTCGTATTCAATTTTATAGACAGTATTTACAGTTTAACATATTGAACTTTCATTTAAAATGTTCGTATTTAATTTCATAGACAGTATTTAGTTTTACATATCGTAACTTTCATTTAAAATGTTCGTATTTCATTTCATAGACAGTATTTACAGTTTAACATATTAAACTTTCATTTAAAATGTTCGTAGTTAATTTTATAGACAGTATTTACAGTTTAACATATTGAATTTTCATTTAAAATGTTCGTATTTAATTTCATAGACAGTATTTAAAATTTAATATATTAAATTTTCATTTTAAAATGTTCGTATTTAATTTCATAGACAGTATTTACAGTTTAACATATTGAACTTTAATTTAAAATGTTCGTATTTAATTTCATAGACAGTATTTACAGTTTAACATATGGAATTTTTATTTAAAATGTTTGTATTTAATTTCATAGACAGTATTTAAAGTTTAACATATTGAACTTTAATTTAAAATGTTCGTATTTAATTTCATAGACAGTATTTACAGTTTAACATATGGAATTTTTATTTAAAATGTTTGTATTTAATTTCATAGACAGTATTTACAGTTTAACATATTGAACTTTAATTTAAAATGTTCGTATTTAATTTCATAGACATTATTTACAGTTTAACATATTAAATTTTCCTTTAAAATGTTCGTAATTAATTTCATCGACAATATTTACAGTTTAACACATTGAACTTTCATTTAAAATGTTCGTATTCAATTTTATAGACAGTATTTTCAGTTTAACATATTGAATTATCCTTTAAAATGTCTGGAGTGAATTTCATAGACAGTATTTACAGTTTTACATATTGAACTTTCATTTAAAATGTTCGTATTTAATTTCATCGACAGTATTTACAGTTTAACATATTAAACTTTCATTTAAAATGTTCGTATTTAATTTCATCGACAGTATTTACAGTTTAACATATTGAACTTTCATTTAAAATGTTCGTAGTTAATTTCATAGACAGTATTTACAGTTAAACATATTAAACATTCATTTAAAATGTTCGTATTTAATTTCATAGACAGTATTTAGTTTTACATATTGTAACTTTCGTTTAAAATGTTTGTATTTAATTTCATAGACAGTATTTACAGTTTAACATATTGAACTTTCATTTAAAATGTTCGTAGTAAATTTTATAGACAGTATTTACAGTTTAAAATATTGAATTTTCATTTAAAATGTTTGTATTTAATTTCATCGACAGTATTTACAGTTTAACATATTGAACTTTCATTTAAAATGTTCGTATTTAATTTTGTAGACAGTATTTACAGTTTTACATATTGAACTTTCATTTAAAATGTTCGTATTTAATTTCATCGACAGTATTTACAGTTTAACATATTGAACTTTCATTTAAAATGTTCGTATTTAATTTTGTAGACAGTATTTATAGTTTTACATATTTAACTTTCATTTAAAATGTTCGTAGTTAATTTTATAGACAGTATTTACAGTTTTACATATTGAACTTTCATTTAAAATGTTCGTATTTAATTTCATCGACAGTATTTACAGTTTAACATATTGAACTTTCATTTAAAATGTTCGTATTTAATTTCGTAGACAGTATTTATAGTTTTACATATTTAACTTTCATTTAAAATGTTCGTAGTTAATTTTATAGACAGTATTTACAGTTTAACATATTGAACTTTCATTTAAAATGTTCGTAGTTAATTTCATAGACAGTATTTACAATTAAACATATTGAACTTTCATTTAAAATGTTCGTAGTTAATTTTATAGACAGTATTTACAGTTTAACATATTGAACTTTCATTTAAAATGTTCGTAGTTAATTTCATAGACAGTATTTACAATTTAACATATTGAACTTTCATTTAAAATGTTCGTAGTTACTTTCATAGACAGTATTTACAATTAAACATATTGAACTTTCATTTAAAATGTTCGTAGTTAATTTTATAGACAGTATTTACAATTTAACATATTGAACTTTCATTTAAAATGTTCGTAGTTAATTTCATAGACAGTATTTACAATTTAACATATTGAACTTTCATTTAAAATGTTCGTAGTTAATTTCATAGACAGTATTTACAATTTAACATATTGAACTTTCATTTAAAATGTTCGTAGTTAATTTCATAGACAGTATTTACAATTAAACATATTGAACTTTCATTTAAAATGTTCGTAGTTAATTTTATAGACAGTATTTACAGTTTAACATAT
>OY744524.1:22020929-22038429 GCA_963556195.1 Sepiola atlantica | reverse complement strand
GTAAGTATAGAAGACCGTGTAAAAGACACAAAACAAAGTTGGAGAAATACATAACCCAGAACACAGAAAGGCTCATCACCGCAGCAAACACAGTGCCCCAATCAACAAGTCAGGAAGCAGCGAAACCAGAAACGAGAAGGTGACACAAAAGAAACACTAAAAAAATAGCTATTAATAGCTAATTAAAGGACACTTAAACAGAGAAACGGAATCCCTACTCACGGCTGCACAGAACAATGCTATTAGGCAACTTTCATTAAAGCTAAAAGAGATTACAGCCAGGAAAACAGTAAATGTAAACTGTGTTGACGAAGAGACTAAAGAGTAAATCACATAAGTGAATGCAGCAAACTAGCCCAAACATAATAGAAACACTGACACTACTGCGTGGGAAAATGAGTATACAGGAAACCATGCAAACGACTACATTTATAACACGTGGACAAATGGTACACACATAAACCAGAAAGAGTACTTGAAAACGAAATCACAAAATCCTCTAGGACATAGAGGTGCAAACAGATACCCTCATACAATCAAGGAAACCGGATGTCATAGTATTTTACAAGGAGGGCAATTCCTGCTAAATCGTAGATTTTTCCGTCCCAGCAATCCAGAGTGAAGATCAAGGAAGCAGAAAAACGGAGCAAATACACGGAGCTTCACAGATACTAGAAAGGGATATAGAGCATGAAAAAAGTCAATATAATCCCAATAATCGTAGTAGTACAAGGAAACGTCCCGAAAATCTTGAAAAAAGACTGAGATCAATTAGAATCAACGGAAAGACTGATACCTCCTTCTCAATACTAGTAAACAATACTAAAGTAATGCACCATGATACCAACACCAGAAGATTCAAACTTCTTGAAGCCCTCTACATAAAAACTAAACATCCCCCAATCAATAATGTGAATTGCCGAAATTTAAATTGGACGTTAAATTATAATTTCAATCTTTTTAAAGCAAAATAAATTTACTATTTATAACTTGAGTTATCGTTCTTCTTTAGTTAGCTTCTTTTTATACTTTTTTTTAGACAGCGACTATATTCTACTGACCTTATTTTCATTTTGGCGTTTTACGTGTACAGTGAAACTTGACGTTACTTAGGGGTTTTCCTGTTTTTGTTGTATCTGTTATTAAAACATGGATTAAGTAAAACAAATATCGGATGAATAGCCGAAACTTTTTCATTATAAGTAATTTACGTGACTGAAATAAGAATAAACCCCAAACAACGGGAGTATTTTTACATTAAATAACAAAAATACACTTTAAACTCACAAAAGAAGTCCTTGTTTAGTCATTTGTATTTTAATTAAAATATTTTAAAATTTATTTCAGGCTATGTATATTTACACTTTTTTACAATATAATGCTCAGCTAAAAAATATATTTAGTAAATAAAATTTTAAAAAAAGGTTGCTTTGAAATTGGTAATTTCCAGGACTGACTCAAAATGCAGGTATGTAAAGTACGTTATCTTTACGAATGTAAATATGACGTGATCTCACTCGCTTATATAAACCAAAGTAAAGCACAAACACACTCCAACAATATTTTTTGTATGCGTATTTTGCAAAAACATAAAACTTTTCTCTACACTCCTTAAATGTTAGACTGTGCGCTTTCAGGTTGAAAAAGACCTGGTATTACATTATGGGAGGGTTTGGTATCAGTTTACGATGTTTCAATTTTCTTTGACAACACACAATAACTCTGTCCTTATTAAAAAGGAATATAACTTGATAGAATGTTCAGATAATAACGCAACATGGTTGCTCACTGACTAGTTGCACAAATAAGTCCTATGGCTTGTCTACCCTAAAATTTAATCCGGAAGAATAATATATTTAGTGATACCCTTCATATGGGTATAAGTTAAAGTGGTGTAGTAGCCCGTACAGAACTAGATCCTGTCAGGCCAATCTCAAAATACGCGACACTGTAACAACTACACCATACCACTAATATATATATATATATATATATATATATATATAAGTATTAGAGCAGCCTAGGCAAATTAAGTCGCGTTTTTGTGCTAGCGCACTTCAACGGGGCTGTGGGTCAACTAAATATAAGACTGTTCGAACGAAATTGAAAATAGAAATTAACCAATCAAACATAACTTCCTTCCAAAGTTATAGCTACCGAGTTGAAGATATTTTAAACGCGTGATGTATGGTCATCACCTACTAACGAATCCTAAAACAGTTACACATTGAAGAGTTTTAAGCGTCAAACATATATATGAATAAACAGAAGAAAAAAAAAATATATACACTAGTCATAATACGAAAAGATATGTATTAACTCTTCCTACATACATACGCAAGGGCCAGAGGTAAGATTAAGCCTGCAAGTCTTGACACGCTAATAAGCTAGCACGACCTAGATTAACATACACAACACCGTCGTCTTGACATGGTTGAAACCTTCGCCCGCATATATATATATATATATATATATATATAAGTGTATATATATATATGAGTGTATATATATATGAGTGTGTATATATATATATGAGTGTATATATATATATATATGAGTGTATATATATATATATGAGTGTATATATATATATATGAGTGTATATATATATATGAGTGTATATATATATATATATTAGTGTATATATATATATATATGAGTGTATATATATATATGAGTGTATATATATATGAGTGTATATATATATATATATGAGTGTATATATATATATATATGAGTATATATATATATATGAGTGTATATATATATATATGAGTGTATATATATATATGAGTGTATATATATATATATGAGTGTATATATATATGAGTGTATATATATATATATATGAGTGTATATGTATATATATATGAGTGTATATGTATATATATATGAGTGTATATATATATGAGTGTATATATATATGAGTGTATATATATATGAGTGTATATATATATATATGAGTGTATATATATATATATGAGTATATATATATATATATATATATATGAGTATATATATATATATGAGTATATATATATATATGAGTATATATATATATATGAGTATATATATATGAGTATATATATATATATGAGTATATATATATGAGTGTATATATATATATATATATGAGTGTATATATGAGTGTATATATATATATATCTGTGTGTATATAAAATATGTACATACACATATAACATGAAAAATAATTCGCAGTAGCACACACACACACTTACTCATCTTACTGAGCACAATTACAATTATAAGAAAGCTTAAAAAGAAACCGACGGAATGTATCCTTCTTATATTGTATTGCATATTTACTTAATTCGAATTATCTATTAAATGTAGCTTACTTAAATTTAACAGATTAATATATATTCAAAACATTTAACTAGAAAAGCAAACAGGGATTTAATAGAACTATATGAAATACTTGTCAAAACTAATACTATAAATAATTATAGAATCATACATCTTAATCATAATAAATAAAATTCTGTAAAAAAAAATAAGATATAGCAATTACATGCATCAAAGAGCATATCCACACATACATATTACAATTACCTATGTATATAATTAACGTAAAAAAACACGCCAAACAAAGTGATATAACAGTATTGACATTCTAAAACTCATTAAATCCTCGTAACATGCGTACGAAATTGTGAATAATACATATACTATTAAACATACTGTTCATTTATAGAAATTTAGTTTGAATTATTTTTTTAAACTGAGTCAAATGTCACGCTGATATTCACAAAGTTAATGATTCACAACTATAGTAGGAAAATTCATCTTTAGATTAGATGATATGAAAAGAACGCCATTATATAGAAAATACAATAAAAGAGAATGTTTATTTGAATCTTATTTTGAATGAGTATATCATCGAACAAGTGGGAAACTTATCATTCAATATGACTACGGTTTGACGAAAGGGTAAATACAATAGAAAAACTGCGAATGATTTCGTAAAAAATAACGATTGTTTCAATTAAAGTAAAATAATTTATTTATTTCTATTAAAAACATTCTGAGTTATATTATGATTTTAAGCATGGAAAAATAAATGTATTCTGACAGTTTTATTGTACAGCGCAGTAAATGATGCAACGAGAAATAAGTCCGTTACTAAATATGTGTGTATGGTGGTTTGAAGTGCAGGCCAATTAGATGCTACTAAAGAAATAAGTTCTCCTCACGATTCTTATAAATGTTACTAAAAAGAAATCAAATAGTTATCATGAAAATCTAAAATCTTAAAAATTGAGCGAAAGAAAAATGTTGTTGTCTAACAACATAAAACAACATGTGACAAGAATTACGAACTAAAAATAAATATATTTTGTTACGAAAGTTATCGATCACACATTTAGCAAAAAACAACCGGCCTTGCTTTATATATAAATATATAACCTCGGCCTATAAGATTTAATTTTATTAATATCTCAACAATGGTTAAAGTTCCTAGTGTACCGATTGCTGAATATCCATTTTACTCATTTCCAGTAATATATTCCGACACCACATGATTTCCCATCGGCATTATTGCACAGATATGATGAAATAAGATATAATTTGTTCACTTTTACTTCAAGAAATATGCATGACTACAATGAACGCATTCTTCTAAAGATAGATATCCTGCTATCCACAGAGAAAGTTTAATAATTTTTAAATGGAGAGCCCACAATTAATAGAGTTGATTTAAGGTAACCCATGAAAAATAAAGAGAGATAGAAAGAAACTAGCTTATAATTGCTAGTATTAAATTCTTAATATTCAGAGCATAACATTGTAAGAATATGACATGATAACTTTAAGAATGGTGATGTATTTTTCTTAGACACAAAATGTTATGTTATTTTTATTTACTTTACTATTTTTTTATTCTGAACACAATTATATAGTAAGGGAATATTATTTGTAGGTTTTCGTCAGCTCGCTAAAGATGAAGCAAGGAGACAAACATCCGATGTTACTGTATAACAAAGCGGAAGTGAGAGGGTGTATCATTAACTAATAATTCTCTATGATTGTTTATTTTCGCCTCTTATTATCCAATGTTTAAATGTATATTATTCTTTATTATCTTATTTACTATGTACACTTCATAATTATCTTATTAATAACTGCAGTCTATCGGTAAATTAAGGCCGTGAATATATCAGCGTTATCGTGATTGTGTAAATATTAAAAAAATGGTATGAATAATTCCAGAGAACAAATATGCATATAAAAACGTGTGCGTGTTATGCATGCATTTATTTGCATCAGTAATTAAATTTACCCCGCAAAATATAAACACGCTTGTATAAATGTAAGCAAAGGAGAACATTCATGTGAATTTAGTTGAACAGCTCTGATGTCTATCATAATAGAATATGACCGAAAAAATAAGGATAATATAGGAAGCGGATCAGTCTATCACATACAGTTAACTCACAAAATAATGTATTGTTGTACACAAGTTATATATACAACTAGCTGGTTTTACCCGGTGTTCTCTGGGAATCATTTACCTTTATTTATTTTTTAACTATGCCATTTATTTTAAATTATTCTTTAAAAATAATTTGGTAAAAAGTTAAATTCAATTACTACGGTATCTATTTGCCAACTTTTATTTAGGATAATAACATGTTAACAAGAAGAATAACATGTTCACCGATTAATTTCCCTCCCGAAAATACTTTGTCCGAATAGGTATTATTTTCAAATGGTTGCCATCTTTAAAAACGGGAGTAACTCTCTATCTATACAGAGTAACTATCCTTTGAATAAAATTAAACAATATTTTTGACAACACAAAAAATCGGCATAGATTAACAGATGAAAGGCAAAACAAATTGCAACTAAATATATCACCGGACAACGCCGGTGATGGAATAGCAAGTCGGACATATTGATATGTATTTTAATATATAACCTTTTGTGAAAGCGAAGATCGATTGTTTTCAAAAATGTGTTAATGTAAAAACGATCTATCTATAATTTTGTTGGCGCCAGGAAATATGCTCATCGAATGAAAAATACAAACTCTTATTGATTCCATTTGCTCAAGTAAAATTGAGCAGAAAATTGAAAAGTATTTGAGTTTCCCCTTTAATCTTTCTGACAAAACAAATATTCAAAGGGCAAGCAATGAAATCTTCAATCGGAATAGCTGATAGAAAAAATAATGTGAGTTACGCTTTGCGAATCATAAAACAAGAATATAATTTCAATTTACCAACTAAAATAGTTTTTCAAAATACTTCTAGTGTATACTTACTCTGATATACATAAAAAAGAGCACACCGCTTCAGTTTTAGAATATTGCAATTTCTATAGTAGTACGGTTGTTATTTTAAAACATTAAACAAAACGGTGAACGCTACACACGAGGAGGCATAACGTGTGCATATAAGTATTTATTAATATAATTGTATTACCAATTCTTGAGTGTCTGTATATGTGTTCTCACCTTTATGTGACATACACGTTATAATTGTTATTTACTGCTATTCGAATATTCATTCGAATCGAAAATACAACAGCATAAATTATTTAGATGCTTTTTAGGAATAGGTATCCAGATATTTGCAGTCATGACGTAGTTCCGACTACGAACGGAGAAAGCCGAATCATGTTCTGAGACTTCTACACAATACGAACCCAACTAAATTTAATTTGCAACCACAGACAAACTTAGTTCAGGGTTAGGGTAAAAATTATTTTTTAAAAAAACAGTTGTGTTTGTATTGTGTAGAATGTAGATGATTCGGCGAAGTTCCTTAATTTCGCCAGTCTCGAAAGTGTTCAGTAAACTCAAAATTGATGACGTAACTAGAGCGTTTCCTATTCCGAAATGGTACCATTATTTTATTTTGTTATCCGATTTAAAAACAGTATTTTATTACGAATAACATCCACAAGTAAACAATTTAATTTTGTTGTTAAGAGTTAAAAAAGGACTTACCCATGACTGTTCTTAATTTGAAAGAAAATCTGTAGCATTTAAACTGTAAAAATAGTAATTTCTTATTTTAAATGTCTTCGTAAATCTACATGTGTTAAAATGGTTTAAAAGCTATTTATCACGAATACATTTTTTAAATATATATTACAACAATGTTATTTAAAAAATAGTCATAGTTTAATTCCATTTGGTTCGATTTAATAACTAACGATATCGTAAAAAGTGAATTTAATTTTTTTAATCCGATTGAAAATTGACAATAACAACTGAAACATGGCGGAAATAAAAAGAAATGCGAAATAAAACTTAAAGTAATTGTTTCCGGACAACGCCGTTTACACGGATAAGTATTAAAAGTGAAAATACATGTTTGAACATTTCTATGAATATACACCAAGCCTTTAATTATGAACTGTAACATATAGCTTTTAAATTTAATTTATATCATATTAACAGAAGCGCTAGTCTACACCACTTCATTAATAATAACCATTATCTTTAAAATGCACATTTTCTCTTCTCACTGCTTTATTCAATTTACATACAGCGTATTTACTAGGAGTAGGTGTTGTGTACATGACGCTGCCCGGGAGGATTTACTTTCATTTTTGTTTCGCTTTTTTTAAGCTATGACGTTTGTATCCTTTACCGATTAATTTTTTAAGCATTTTAAAACGTAATATAAATTAGTTCTATATATTTTAGTCATTTTCACCAAAAATACTGTAAAATAAGTAATGCTTTTTTACGGTAATTTTATATGGGAGTAATAGAACAGAAGAGAGCGCAGAAAAACGAATGATTATCATCAAGAAAGAAATACATGTAATTAGATTGAATACGGATGACGTCATTTATGATAACTGATAGTTTTTAGAAAGTATAGTTAAACTAGACGACCCACGTTTTATCGGATGATCCGGTCTTACATACACACGCATATCTTGCTTGCTTTTGTGCAAAGTGACTTTTCCAGATAGTGAGAGAACGGGCAGATGAAACGAGATGTAGTAGGTTAAGGGGGATTGAGAGAGAGAACAAGTAGTATTGACAGCAGTGAAACAGAAGAGCACGAGGTTGAAAAAATGAATGACATAAACAAAGACGAAAAGAAAAATAATAATATCGTAATAGCAACAGCAGTTGTTTAGGTGTATGCACTAATATACATTGTAACGGTTCGTCTCATATAGGGCTTTCAATTTCTATCCACTTTATTACCCTATAAAAAGAGTTAATTGTATTTTTTTCCGTGTGTATTTCGATATAATTTATTTAATAATGTTTTATTTTCAACTAACCTGTTTTATTAATTTAATATTTTATCCGTATTTATTTTTATCATTTTTTTTTTACCTTTCTATTTTATGGTTTCTTTTATTCAATTTGTTTTACTGTTTTTTTATTACTATCTGGAGCCAATTTAATTTGCTTAAATCATTTAACTATTAAAAAAAATACACTTTTTTATTAATTTGTTTTCATTATCTTTATTTGCTTATTTTAATGTAATATATTTGTTCTTCATTTTTAATTTTTTTTTATTTTATTACCATTGGTGTTTTTCTACTTTTCTTAATATCGATGTAGTTATACGTCCCGTCTTCGCCTTCAAGTTATATTGCATACATTCCTTTCACACTTCTAGATAGTTTATTCTCGAGTGATATTTCACCCAAATCTTCCCCATCTCTGTCACCTCCGTCCATAGCTGGCCCCATATTTTCTCTCCCACTCCTCTTATTCACAGGGCACAAAACCCTTTCCTCCCCATCCCTTTAATTCATTTTATTGGTCTCTTGCCCCGGTCACACCTTATCCATTATATTCTCGTTTACTTCACCGCTAAACGACAGCATCTTGGCCACCCATGAATTTCATGATCCAATTTGGCAAACCTTTTGCCGATTGGCCAACGGACACTTTCCCCTCATCCGCGCCGCCGTACACAGGAAACAAATCAGATTGGATGATGGTGCAAAATTGGACATCTGTCCATTTTTTTCTTACCGCCAGACTGACCTTTCCGAACGGAAACAAGAAAGATTACTAATAAGTTTCGATCGGTTATTCGTTGACCAATGTTGTAAAGGTCAAGGTTCATTAACAGACATATCTGCTATTCAAACTAGTCAGTGGCACGTTATCAAACATATGAAAATGGCTGTCAATATTGGATTTGTTTCAAGTATTTTAATGATCACAATTAATCAAGCACACGAATAAGTCTATTACAGAGATCCCAATTCGTGTGTTCCAGGATATAACGACACGTTTTTACTCTTAAACATTTGTGCGGATATACACAGGGTGTTTCGAAAACTTTAGGAGTATTTTCTATTTGTGTAGTACTCGCTTTTCTAATATTACTCCATTAATTTATTTTGTGATTTATTCCCTCAGTCGCGTAGTATTTGTTTTTGCTCATCATATTTATTTACTTGTAGTATTTCTATTGTATTCTGTAACCTAAAAAAAGAAATAGAAAACATTCGTAGGATGCCGACCGGGTCCCTCATGTGTGCTATCAAAGAAGCTAATGTCGACAATGACGTGCAGATCTTTTTTCTGAGCCCCACGGTTTTTATATTTATTCGTGTCATTTTTCATGATTTTGTTCGTGAATATTGTAACACTAGGCCCAGTCTATATGTAGAAATAACAGTCCACCATCGTACATGTTTACAATAAATACTGTCGATCACCGTGTGTTTGATTGGCATATAACTCGGAGACCAAGCGTTTCCAGCCCTATATTTATGCGAACTCTGTTGTTAATGATTAAGGCATATAGAAAATAATCCCAGAGTTATGCTATCAATATTTCAAACATCAGCTATATAATGGGTGTGTGAGAATATATTCGAAACAAAATATTAGTAAGTAAAATAAAAATAGGTTCATGCCAAACCCCACTCACAATCAAACACATTTTAATTGACTGCATCGATTTTACAACAATAAAGAATAATTACTATAAAGAAAAAATAGTAAATATATATTTGAAAAAACAATCCCCTACATCTTACTTTCATACTTCAAAAAAATTGGACTCTACCAAAGAATTAAAAAAAACAAAAAAAGCATTACATATATATAAATTAAAATACAAAGGGGAAACCCCCCAATTTCAATAAATATTCGGCATAAAATAACCC
The DNA here is from genome assembly GCA_963556195.1 of Sepiola atlantica. Lineage (NCBI taxonomy): Eukaryota > Metazoa > Mollusca > Cephalopoda > Sepiida > Sepiolidae > Sepiola > Sepiola atlantica. The sequence continues at coordinate 22,028,298 of OY744524.1, read as the reverse complement.
TAAGTTTTGAAATGTTGTTAAAACTATGAAAATATAAATGAATTAAAGAAAACAAAGTTTTCTTAGAGCATATTACAAATTAAAAAATGAAATCTTCCTACCAATAAAATACCATTCAACAACTTGATTCGGCATTAAATTACCCAAAGATGGTTGATATGCCGTAAAGCAAACCAAAAAGAAAATAAATAAAAATAGGTTATATTTCATCCAAAGTTGACTATAAACAGCCTTTATTTCTAAAAAAAACAAAAATGGAAGGTGTGTATACTTTCGGCAGAGACGTAAGCACAAACTATAAAACAGCTGTATACCAGCATATCACCAACATGGAAACGGATATTGGCGGCAAATGATTTTTTAAATAAAGAACATGTGTTACTATTATATTCCTTTTTACCATTTCTTTCCCTTTCTCATATATATATATATATATATATATATATATATATATATATATAGTGTGCGTGTGTGTAAAAATGGAATAAAGGATAAGCAAATCAATAACTAGCAAAAATTAACTCAAAAACACATATTTTTTCAATTGTTAAAATACAATCATCATCAGTTGGTAGCAGAACTTTAATTAAAAGCAAAAGTTTTGAAATTTATACAAAGAACGCAATTTGGAAAAAATATAGTCACGTGTAATAAAAAGTATAAAGGGAGCAATGTTCGAAAGAAATGTTAAAAAAGAAAAAAAGAAAGAAACAATCAACCGTTAGCATGTAAAAGCTGTGACTATATTTTTCCAAATTGCGTTCTTTGTATAAATTTGAAAACTTTTCTGTGTTTAATTAAAGTTCTGCTACCAACTGATGATGATTGTATTTTAACAATTGAAATATGTTAGTAGTACTATTCAATATGTGTTTTTGAGTTTATTTTTGCTAGTTGTTCGGTTGCTCATCCTTTATTCCATTTTTATATTTACATTTTGTCTGAAACACTGTTTTTTTTATTCCTCATATATATACAAGTTGAAATAATTCGTAATACATGAACAAAATAAGGCACCTATGAAATAATTGTGTTGTATGTTTAATTACTAAAAATCTACAATTTGTTTAGGCTATTTAATAACTCACATCACGATTGTGTAATTTTGTGCGTAGTATATTGTCATAACCATAATTTAGTAGACAATACATTGAATATAAAAGTACACAATTAATGCTAATGCGGTTACATAAGTACCCTAAAAAGGCATAGCATTTTAATACTTAGAAAAATACAAAATATGTTTTATCTCTTTTTAGATTCGATATATCGCTATCTATATAAAGTTATGTTTATATATTGCAATGTATTAGATTCACTAATTAACCGACTATTATAATTTAGATCAAGGGTGCTAGGCGTAAAGCGTCATAATGTAGATTATATTTAATGAAATACCAAATTGGACTAAACCGTTTCTTAATATTCCGATGACTTTGACTTTTGTGAAAATTTGATAATGGATATTATACATACATTTATAAATTAAGCCAAAGGAATTTTAATTTGAGGAAATATGTATAAAGGTGTTAAAAAGGTTGATATGGAAACTTCCTCTTATTTAAATAAATCAAATAAATTAGATATTTAAACACAAAATATGCAAGATTGCATGCATTTCAATTCCGTAAGACATATTAGATTCTAGACTTTTTAAAAATATATTAATCATGTAATTGATTTTAAACATTGGAAATCAACATTCTAGACATAAGGTTTTGAATAAGTATATCTTAATTAGCGGTTAAGTAAAATTATAGAACTATATTCAATATTTTACTCGGCCCAATCAGTTTTGCGACTAACATCAACATACCATGGTCCAACTCATTTCTTTTGACAACTGGCGAGGCTTTAACCGAATATTAAATAAGTTAGTTAACTATGAATAGAATATTATATAGTATGATACCAGAAGAAAGTGTTCTGATGGGTCCTATTATTGATCGCTGGTCTGATTGCTTGACTCAAGATAAAGTCAATTTGCAGAACGGGTTAAATTAAAGGCGACAAAATGAAAATAAAAGCATATTTTCCTCCATCTCTTTCGAATTCCAGCTAATATTACTACATGTAGTGATATGCCTTTTTTTATAACGGATAATGCCAATGATTAGATTTATATTTAGTTTCTATACATTTGACAATTAATAAACAACGAGAGAGATAGACGCGAGGGCGATAGATATTGTGTCAAACACGAGTAAGTGGTCAAACAATATACACTGAGATGTGTAGACTGAAACTTAGCAACAGTTCGATCATTTGGTGATTTAATTGCAAATTACCTCTGATTAGAACAGTTAAGATTGATTTATTTTTAGAAACCTATCGCAATAAACCAGTGAAAGGCGATCTTATTGTGTATTTTGTGCGAGTGAAGTATATAAGAAAACACCTTAAGGGGAAAATGTTGATTAAGTCAGCTTTAGTATTATACTAAATAAACACACTTGTAAGTAGATGTTTATATATTCCAACCTTATAAAATATAATATATTATATTATATAGACTATAAAAATAAAACAATGGTGTTATGGGTGTGTGGAGAAAAGACATAGGTTGCCCCATTTCATCTCGAGACACGCCCTGTTTTTCTTGCTTTCTTGGCTTTCAAAATGGCGTTAAGATTCATGTGATTTGTGAAGGCAACATCGCTTGTGTGTGAGTAGGATGCTTGATTCAATCTAATTATTAGGTGTCAGTCTTTTTGTATCGAAACTTGGTTCATAATAGAGATTATGAATAATAATTGGTTCAGAATAGTAGTATGGCTTTTAGGCATCGTTAAGATTCATGTGATTTTTCAAGGCAAAATCGCTTGTTTGTGTGTACGATGCTTGACTCGGTCTAATTATTAGGTTTCACAGTTTTTTTTTCATCGAAACTTGGTTCATAATAGAGTTAATGAATAATAATTGGTTCAGAATAGTAGTATGGCTTTCAGGCATCGTTAAGATTCATGTGATTTTTCAAGGCAAAATCGCTTGTTTGTGTGTACGGTGCTTGATTCAGTCTAATTATTAGGTTTCTCAGGGTTTTTTTTATCGAAACTTGGTTCATAATAGATATAGAATTATAATTGGTCCAGAAATGTGTTGGTAAATTGTGATATAAGATAATCGTATTAATTACGATATTCAAATGACATGGCTAATTTAACTTATCGTCGTGGATAGTGTGCGTATATTAGCGCTAAAAACAACATAAATATTTATTAAATTGTACATATAGAAATATTTCAATATTAGTAGAGGTATGTTAGAAATTTAATAACTATGGATATGGACGACAAACTGGACGAGACAATTTTAATGTTATCAAGATTAATGATCGGCGTATGTTATTCGTATTCAGCATGTTATTTGTGAATCAAATTGCCACTGCAAATTACACAAAGCTCAAAAGCGATGCAAAGTAAGGTATCTAATAAAATAAGAACAGAATATTGTGTATATGATATCAAATGTATCATCCTACTTATGACCAAAGTATAGGTAACATATTGCTGTGCAATCGGCACTGGTAGCTACTGCCTCTATCCAACTCAATAGTACGGCGTTTTTGCAATTACTCTGAAACAACTCTGCGTTATCAAAGGCGTATATATAATTGTAATCACCAACAGCATAGAATTATCTTATTTCAGTGTTCATCATTTATGCAATAAACTATATTTAACAAGCGATGAGATATTTCATAAAAAGTTCATCTCAGCTAATGTTTACTAACGTACATCCTAATTTGAGTTACTTACTCAAGCAATAGATAAACACATGATGTATATATCGATGGTATTATTACTGAGATAAATAATTGCGAGTAGTTGCATTTTAACAAAATATAAATATGTCAGAACTTTTTTGCAAAAACTGCAAAAACCGATACTATACATAAACACACACAAACTAAAATGTTGAACGCTTCAGGGTATTGATGAAACCATTGCTTCTGAGACCCTAAACAGGATAGTTTTTTTTCGATCGCGGGCTTCCGAGATATCACCGGCTGTGCAATATTACAAACACGGATATATTCTTAGAAGAGAAACCCAACCAATAACGTTTATTTTTAAAATAGTATTTAAAACGCACTATTTAAATCGTTTAATTCACCGTATTCGTTATAGATACAAGTTTAAAGATCTATGGAAAAATACAGGGAACGAATGTCATAGACTTTATCCTATTTCAGCCTATATTTTACATGATATTATCGGTAGTCAAGTAATAAAAAAGATCTGGGTGTAAGCGTTCTCTTGTAGGCATTTGTTCTCTTTGTTGTTGGTGGTGCCTATTCGAACTCCGTCGATATGATTATCACTTCAGTAGATTTGCTATCTTTTAAAACTATTGCTGTAAATGTCTAGTTGCAACGAGAGTGAAAATAATATATAGACAAAGTGTAATGAATGGATGTTAAGACAGAAAAGCAGATGTACTCACAGATAGAAACCTAGAAAAAAAGGTATTATGGTGACATAACGTTAAAAGGATTAGTGACGATAAGCGGAAGTAATCTTAAATCTCGACATTTAATGGAAACAATCAGTTACCTTCAAAACAGCACCAATGACTAAAATGATGAACACAAAATGATCGGCCGGACTTTCTATTTTACAATGTGCAACAACTGTGGATTGTTGATAGATTCTCATTTTTAGCAATCTGTCCTGATCAACACGGCCTGCTCTTATATACTTTCCTGTCATTGTTTCTCTTCGAAACCGGAACATCGTAAATCTTTTGTAAACTGCTGAACAGATGTCTAAAGCTGACAGACCTGACTTTAGACTCTTTGAGAGAGAGAGCGAGAGAGAGAGAGAGGATATCCCATGTTTTACGCTCTTTTCAATATATAAAAGTGTAATTAATTTGCTTGCAAGTTCTAATATCATAACGAATCGTTCTTTCACTGATTGGGCATTCTGTAATTTGGCAGAGTTTCCGTCTCTCTTTATTGCCATTAAAATAATCACTAAATCTTTTGTCACGTGTGCACAATTTGCCTTTGTTAGAAATAAAGCACATGTGGGCAACCGTTATTGCAATCAAGTTGGATTATTTTGTGCAAGCATCATGCAAATCTGGTGTCCTGTATTCGTAATAAGGGTTTGTATTGTGTCAAACCATTCTCTACTGTTCAATTAACGGGTTTAGTTCAATATATGCACACACATCCATAAAACAATCGAGTTGTGTGTCTAAGTTTGAAGCAATCGTTCGTCTCGACAAAGAGAAGAGCCGTAATAACGAGAAATAGCTGTTTATGAATGAATACCTTTGCTCACAATTTAGGGAGTGAGAGCTTTACTAAAGGAAAAGAATCGATTTAATAAAATAGTTGAATATTCTCACTAGTCGATACTGCTAACGTAGACATATAATTATTATAATTCCCCGTACATTGAGCAAGAGTGATCTGTTAGTTAAGCGGTTTTCACTACTGTGAAAGCGGTTATGGTGCAAATGTCACCTCTAAGCACTCGTTCACTTAGTCACAATGAAGATACGCAATACCTAGAAATAGCTGTGTCTAGATGAATTCCCTACGTATTTCTTTCCAGGCGGCAAAAACCTAATAATTAACATAGTAATCATTGTTTGTGCGACGATCCGATTTATCACGCTCTATGAGACTATTCTTATTATAAAATACCCTAAAATAAACGACGTAACTCCTTTAAATAATTAAGAGAAAATATATAACGTGTTTTAATTAATTTCAATAAATGATATTTAGGGATATATTTACAGAAATATGTTTTCGATTCTAACATGGAAATGTTTAAGCTACTGAAGATTTTATGGAATTTGATTTTCAGCCAAATTAAGTCACATATATTATATTATAAATCATAATTTGTATTATAATATTACTGTTAAAAAGTGACATATATACATATATATATATATATATATATTAGCCTGAAGATTCCCTAAAGGATAACACGCGGGAGCCTTTGTGTAGCTTACTTGCCGTAAATATATTTTCATAACTTACTACCTGGTTCTACTTACGTAACGAGCACTGTTGAAGTAAATACTGAACATTGACACATAAAAATATGTATCCTTATAAAATGTAATGTGGATACATGAAATAGTAATTATATATATATATATATATATATATATATATATATATGTGTTAGTGTTACCTACAGCGGTAAAGTTCCTAAATAAAACTAAACAAATATCTAAGATGTGGCTTAATACGACCATCCTACCTAACCACAACAACTTACAAGTAATGATCGTCGACTCTGTACGTTTTTTACATATAAACGTCGAATCCTCTCATTTTGTAATACTCAATACGTATTATATCATACACTTTGTCACATATAGAGTGTTATAGTTAAATATTCGTCTTTTTTTAGTTCCTGTTTCTATCTCTTCGAAAATTCGGTATGCTTCCCACTGGGAATTAATTCGTGGAAAATTTAGTAATGGTTTACGTCGGTTGATTTAAATATATAGCGATAATCACATTTTAAGAAAATATAGTGTTTATTTTAAAAATTGTATATGCAGATACGTTTTACATTTCATATACCCTGTATGTTCTGCTGACAAATCGCATGTTTTAATTATTTTATAGGACACCTTTTGGCTAAGATCAAAGTGTAGTATCTGTTCCGATGGATACTACACCCCATAGACTGGTATTGTCTTGGCCTTCGGGACTTGATTTACGCCGGTCTATGGGTCTGTCTTGTGCAGTTCTAGGAGGTCCACCCTCACAGGCTTCGCCTCCCCTCTTTGGGGAGGAGTAAGTTTATTGCTTACTGTCTGAGGCGCCCCTACCGGGGAATTCCGACGGGGCTGCTTAGTCAATTTTTAAACCCCACTTTCCCGACCCGACCTTGGGTCACATCTTACTTGTGGGAGTAAGATAAAACTGGCGAGGAGTAAATCAAGACACGTACTCATATGAAAATTAGGTGTAGTTGCTTGACTAGCAGGGGTCTCCTGTTTTAAATAAATATAATATTTATAACATCTTAATTTGCTACAGGTCAATTCACTATTTTAGACGTCGTACATTAGACGTCGTGGATCTGCGTACATACATTTTAGTTACTGTATTCAAAGATGTTCGGCTGAATCGGTGTAAACTGTAGCATATGTGTGTTCCAGTGCTGTCAGCGATATTGTATCAAATTAACAAATAATATTGTTGTTAAGAGTATGAATATCTTATGTGTATCGTTTATGTGTAAAATATTAACGCTTAAATATTTTTGTTGTCTAAAATATTAAACATGGCGACAAAATGCCTATTTAATATAATATTCAACGAACATGTGTCAAACTGCAACTTGTTTCACATCCGAACGAGCCTGTTGGCAAATGTGAGTAGGTA
>OY744524.1:21998429-22015929 GCA_963556195.1 Sepiola atlantica | reverse complement strand
AGCTTAAGCTTCAATTGAAACTAAAAAATAATTTCTTAATTGATGTCTAATAACTTTTGGTCCAATTAAATGCAACGTTGAAATATTTAAATTTTCGGATGGGAGGTGGTGCACATATCATGCCCTCTAACACCGTTTTAAATACCCCTAAGAGTCTGAAATAAAATAATATTTATTAATTAACGTATCTGGATTTTCACGAACGGCGTCCATCTCTTTTGCATGGAACTAAGTTACACAAAATATAGCTCACATTACGAGCCCTGAAACAAAACAGATCTGTTGACAAACGTATAATGATTGGTTTATTAATTTTGAAGTGAATGTGTACATATAAATATATATAAAAATACAAATAAATAACTTCATATGAAAATAGATGAATTGTTACGTCGTTAATCAAATCAGATGAAAATGTTGAGAATATTTATAGTGAAGAGAGTTCAATTATTACTTACATTACTTTACAAAAGATTAAAATGAAAAGTATGCCATTATATTTATAGATCACACACATAGGGTTTAGAAGATTGAAATAACATCGCTCTTTACGATTATTGCCAATAAATAACTGTAGACCTGCCGTGTGTGATTAGAGATTCAATAACAACTATTAGAGACTCGGATTCTCGGTTGGTAACTTCCACTATTTTCTCGAGGCTGAATGTAACATACTAATAAAAAGCGAACCAAGACAATAGTTAAGTCATTGCTTATATGGATGTATATTTTATTGTAGATGCTATTTGAAGACATGAAGCTTCCTCTGAGGATTTGATCAATAGATTCATGACGGTATTCAACTATTGATACAATCATGTGTGTAATGGATGATTCAGCTATATTAATTCAGACTTTTCTCACCGCTCATATCGCTCGTGCTATATATATATATATATATATATATATATATATATATATATATATATATATACATATATATATGGGAAATGAAAAAGGCTACTACTTTTTCTCAGGAAGTCTTACAAATAAAGACGAAACGTTGATGAATACATAAAAAAACATCCTTTTTGGTTTTTGCTTTTTTTCATTTCCCATTACGGCGGATTACCTTTATCCTTCCTTTCTCATATATATATATATATATATATATATATATATATATATAGTCAAAAGAAGCTTTGAGTTATTTTAAACAAAAATACAAGAAAAAAGAAAAGAAAATGCAGTTTAAATTCCCAGAGAGACTAACTAAATCCAAAATAGTGCAGACTTAACATTCGTTGGAAAATTTACAAATAAATAAAAAAATATAATAGCATGTAAATAAAATATAAAGGGGGATTAAGTATCTAACAGTGAAACAAAAACAGGAGAGCTTAACGTAAGCATCTAATATTAACACGGGGATCATCAGCTGTTTACCATGTAACTGTTTCGGAGATTTAAAAACAGGACAGTTACAATATGCATGGATCTCCAATGGTACTCATCAAACAACCATTTCCCCAATAATCAAGTGTCGAAATAATTCAGCTTGAAATTTCACTTATATATACATAAATAAATAATAATTATAATAATCAAATAATAATAATAATATACTACCCTTAAGACTACCGTGTGATATGGTAATTTGCATATCAAATAAAATTCATTATAACAATAGTAATACTAGTAATAATAATAATAATAATATAAATAATAATACTATCTAAACACTACATTCAAGAACCATTCTGCGATATGGTAGCTAGAAATAAAATTATATAGGAATTTAAGTTGCATTTAAAAAAAAAGGAAAAAGAAAAAGCTTAAGTACCTCCGGTACCAGAAAGGCATTTAGATAAGAGGAAGGAAACCTAGCCATACAAATCTAAATACCCAATATATAGTCTAAAGAAGCTTTGAGTTATTTAAACAAAAAGACAAAAAAAAAGTAAAATTCAGTTTAAATTCCCAGAGAAACTAACTAAATCCAAAATAGTGCATACTTAACACACACACACACACATATATATATATATATATATATATATATATATATATATAACTCTTATTTGTAAGCACATAAGAGAACACCTGAATTCCTACTAGACACTGTTCTCAGGTGGCTAAGATATCTTTGTGCAGCGGTGTATATGGATAAACATAATTCATCAAACTACAAGTAAACCCTGACTAAATATTCAAAGTAACCTAGTATTCTAAGCCCAAATAAGAGCCCCTCTGGATAGCTATCACGATCCAGTTTATACGATAAATGGTTCACCTTCTCAAAGTGATGCTGCATCTAGTAATAGCACTAAGCTTGGTACTCCATCATATAAGATGGAGTCTTGTCCTGGAATCCGAAAAGACCAAAATACCACAATGAAGGTATATTATGGCATAGTTAACTGATCAAATGAGGAGATGAAAACTGATGTTCTTAAATTCTTTACTGGCTGAGCGTTTGAGAGGAAGATGATAACTTTAATAGAACACTCGAATATATATGTATCTCATATGGTGATCAAATCTTAGCCCCAGGAAGGCGCCCCTTGATTCATGGGAATTTCGACTGAAGTTAAATGAAACAAAAGAGAAATATATATATATAAAATATGTTTAATAAAAATTAATTAGTTTTCACCTACAGACACGCTATATGCAATCATCAGTGTGGAAAATGTGAATTACTGCTGGTCTAAATTGTGTACCCCATTCATAAAGTCACCTTCGGCTCTCGGGCTGAGCTCTAACCCGTAGGCCACCATAAACCAGCACGGAAAGAATGGAATTACTAGTCTGCAATGTCGAAGCAGTCAGAGAATGTTCGACTTGCCAGGGCAAGGAACGTTGCTTAGCGCATTAGTGTGACTGCTTGTTTATAAAATCACCTAGAGGCCCATCTTGATATTTAAGGGAGCGATAATAATTTTTTTTTTAAATATTAGTTTTCCTATACACACTAGTGATTCATGCTATATGCAACCATCAGTGTAGAACATTTCAATCACTTTATATATATATATATATATATATATATATATATATATATATATATAATGTGTGTGTGTGTGAATTAGTTATCCAAGGACAACAGTTTTGTCATCTGTAACTCATCAGTGGTGCAAAGGTATCCACACCGAAAAACAAAACCAGCACAGCCGATCTTATCCAAATGTAACCAGCAGTGCGCCAACAAATCCGATGCGTTGAGAAAACATTCACTAAGTGGACGAGACTATAGCGCTACATGTATATGTACTTCCTTTGTTTGCATATATTTGTCATACCATTACGTTAATCAAGGGGGATCTAGTCATTACAGAATAGTATTGCTATGTACTAGCTGGAACCTGTCATTTTCTCTACTAGAGATCTCAAACTACGACCAAGGGAAATCATATATATATATATATATATATATATATATATGATTATTTTTATTTACACATACATGTACAAAATCTGCGACACTGGCATGTCGATGTAATCGACTAACAACTGTTATAAAATGAGATCTCATCACCAGAATTAGAATCCGATCTTGACCTTATATATATATATATATATATATATATATATATATATATATATATATATATCGCGATTCACAGACAGCTGGTTTGTCATTTCACGACTCATCAATGTGTCTATACGGGGCAAACTTATTGTCGCTGAAATTCGAAACTTGAAAATCTGTTTATTTATAACCGTTACTAATTATGTTGGATGTATTAACATATCAGCTAAATTACTCGTTATTGAGAGTAGAGGAAATTGTAATTTAATGAGTTGTACATTTATTTACGATACCGCTAAACGACAGAACTACATTTTCAACGAAAGAATACTGCATTAAGCTTCGTGGAAATCATTGTGTGGCATACCAAAATATTCCCTATATATATATATATATATATATATATAATTACACTTGTGATTTAAAGACGACCTAAGAGTTGTTTTTGAAAGACTATATATTCTCTATTAAGTTTATACATGTTTTTTTTATGAGTAAAGTCACAGAAAAGCCGTAACACCCCTTCTTCAAATGCAGATATTATTTATTAATATTGATGAATTTTATTTTTAGGTAGGGATGTTTAAATATTACATAATATCACTCCTTCCCGGTCGGACAAAATATTTTTTAAGATAATTCTGAGAGACAACATGGTACCACAAGAATATATAACAATAACCTCGTCACAAACAAAGGTATGTTTGTCATCCTGGGTCTGACTTTCAAAGCATAAATTCATAGATATAGATGTGTATTAGTCTACGATTTTATAATCGATAACTGTATTCGAAAATACTGTATGCTTCGTTGTGTTCAATTTAGTTCAGATTAGTGTGGTTGTATTGATGAAGTATTACATAGTTATATATGTAGGAAGACACGTATTGATTATAGTCGACAAAATGTTGTAAGAATTAAATGGAAAAGTAGAGAATTAGCAAAGATAAATCAAAAACATATTTTGAATAACTGAGAGATATGGTATTTTATTAGTAATGAATAAAAAGGGGGAAATATTACTTATCAAAAATATTTTAAATTTGATTTGTATGCCACAGTTATCCACTTCCAATGTAGGGTGATGTGTTTGTTATATATATATATATATATATATATATATATATATATATATATATATATATATATATATATAGAATGTGATTGCTCCTATTTCTTTATATAAATATCTAAATAGGATATTGATTTTACTATCGTGCATGGGTTAAGGGTTATTTAAAACACTGTGAGGTTATATTTCATTAGGAACGATAGTGAAAAATGGTGCCAGTGATTTTGTTAATATTCCCATGTTTATTGAGACAAAACCTTGAATGAAACTGACTGCGCTTGACCTTTCTATAGAAACGCACTCATGCAAAGTAAATAAACTAATGGAAGAAAGAGTCCAATGATGAGATGAATAGAAAACGAGAGCACAGATGAAATTTAGAGGTATAAAGTGTCAAAGATAAAGGCAGACATTAGACGCCATTTCTATGTTTGGAACATAGTTGATCAGTATTTTAATGAAAGCTTGGCTGCTATATTACGTACAGCTATTCATGGTGAGCCTCGTTCTCATTCATGACAATCGTTGTGAAATCTGTGTAAAAAGAAAGACGAACAGATTTATATCAAATAATATAAAACAGTTCTTTTAATATTGTATGGATTATCAGATTTAAATTTTAATTTCACAGGATCTGTGTCTAGCTATTGTATGTATTTATTTACTCCTCTCCAGGAGTTAGGCACAAGGCTAGTTATATCTTACTCCCACAAGTAAGATGTGACCCGAGGTCGGGTCGGGAAAGTCGGATTTAAAAAGCCCACGCCCGAGAGGTGAGCACTCTGGCCATAAAAATTACCTGGGCAGCCCCGTCGGCATTCCCTGGTAGGGGCGCCTCAGGCAGTAGGCAATAAACTTACTCCTCCCCAAAGAGAGGAGGCAAATCCTGGGAGGGTGGACCTCCTAGAACTGCAGAGGAAGGCCAAGACAATACCAGTTTATGGGGTGCAGTATCAATCATAATAGATACTACACTTTGATCTTAGCCAAAAGGCCTGTATGTATATACACATGAAAACAAGTGTATAGTAATGTACAATATACTAGCGTATAGTAATATTTATGCGACCAATACTTTTTTACTGCATGCAAATAGAATATAACAGTTTATAGAAAAACGTGCTTATTAATACATATATAAACAAACAGATGGCGAATCAATGCACTTTTTTTTCGCTCATGAATTTCATAAGCCAGTAGATATATGATCAAAACATACTTTAATTGATGTAGCCATTGACTATGTGTGTATTATAAAGCCCTGCAGTGTGTTGAGCATTATTGAAATAAATACTGGAAAATCCTCTGAAGAACAATATTTAACATATTATTTTGAATGTGATTATATATATATATATATATAAAGAGGTGTACTAAAAGCGAACTTTTAGGAAAGGTAAAACCCTATTGTGAGAGTATACAGCTCAATATCCAGGATAGAGCAGGTAGAAATGAAGGAGAATGGAAAGGAATTAGAGAAAGCAAAAGCCAAATCAAAATTCAATTCAAAAGTTCAAAGCAAGGTATATTCCGCAAAAAGCCAATTTATTCAAGTTAAATTTTCCTTAAGCCAGGCTTTTCAAAGATCAAAATCTTATCATCAGAGGAAGTCGCTGGGATAGATAAGTTGGCAATGGCCAAGATTTAAAATTTGAAAAAATGAAATAAAAGTTGTAGGGGAAGAAACGTAGGGCAAAACTGTGCCAGGGTGCAAGCAAATGTCCGATTGCCAAAAAGTCCGGTGTCTAAGAGTCCAGCGGAGAGAATAAGATGTAGATGGTAGGTCGTTAGAGGCACGAGAAGTAATGAGAAAGGTTTCAAAGTTAAATTACAAGAAGCCACAACTTCAGGTACGGCGAAAATAGAAAATCCAAAAAGGGTAAAAAGTCCAATAAGAGGTACATTCGATGATGCAGGCAGGCGTCAGAGGAGATTAAGATGGAAAATATTCGCCATTAAAGATACTTCCCGGGCAGAGATGACAAAGGAAAGTGTTTTAAAGTGGGAAAAAGGGGCAGCGAGAATATTTAAAGCCTGCCCAGTTGCTTACTTTTCTGCTCTTCAACACTAAATTGATTTTTGAATATTTAAAATCATCCCGTTTTAACACGAATCTTGAGAGACAAATCAGATCAGGTTCGAACCTTTTATCCCTTCACTTATATAACAGATAACCTCATCTCGAAGGACTATTGATGAATATTGTGTGCAGGTGTAAAATTCAATGGTAGCTAAATATTCCTTATGCCATGAAAATCCAATACTACTACTACTACTACTAAATAATAATAGTAATAATCTCCAATAGAAAAACACGTGATGCCACAGAAAATTGTCGTTAATGTCAAGGAAGATTAAAATACTAGGGAGCGAGAGCACAACCCAAACCTCCTGCAATAGCAGAATGAGTACTGGAAACATTGGAAAGCTTATTCCTACTAAAATCCATAGTGTCAACGATCATGATGGAAAACAAATCAATGATATACGGCGTTTACGTGAAAGCTAAGTGATTTACAATGGTTATGGAAATAAGCAAATAGTACTCCAAACCTTGTGATATTCGTTTTCCCTAAGACTCTTTTATTAGTAAGCGAGCACCGGTAATGATTCGTATGATAACTCCTAGTTAGTAAATAATAATAATCGCTTAAATAAAGACTATTTTTAATACAGAGATATATTTAATTTTTTTTCATAAAAAACGTAAAGCTTCAGCAAAAGTATATATATATATATATATATATACATATATATATATATATGTTCTGCATGTTCTATTCCAAACATATCGGTGAGCATGCATCCTAACCGTTGTGCACAAAAACAAGTATGTTTGAAAAGTTCGTAATTTAAATAGTCGTTATTACGAATATTAATTATACACAAACAAAACATGCCTAAAAATAGAAAACGGATAAGATAGAAATGTACTGCTTGACTGCATGATATAGCTTTACGATACAAGTGAAAATGAAACAACAATTACTATATTTTTCAATATAAATAAAATATGACTTTGTTTATTTTACACCCATGAATTTATCGGGTGCGCCAACGGTTATATGCAATAATACAATAAAAATATAGGGCACTGTGTTGTCGTTCTAGCGAATCCTGAGATGAAACTGAAATAAATAGCAATTACGGATCGTGAAGGTATCACTTGTAATGGAAGACGTTTGACCGACCTGAACACATCTGTGAAGAAAGAACAATGCACTTCAGTTTAGAAACGGGAACAAAACAATTGACAACACTGAGAGATCTTACTGAGAATATCCCTGAAGAAATACAGAAAGCTGCTACTCTTTTTATGTAAATTTAAAGTCGAATAGTTTGCTATTATCTCTGTCTGCAAATAAAGCTCCCTGACAATCTGAAAATAGTCAGAAATTTAAATCTCCCGCGCTTAGAACTGTCCAGCTTCAGGTCAGTTATGTGACTATCTCTATACGAACTCTAGAAGCAAAAAGACGTTCGCACGACATGATTCTCTTTCTATTTTCTTTCGATCTGACAAGGTGTCCGATGTTCACGTTTTATAGAGTAGTGTAGTTTAATCAACACAATAGACACCCCTTTATTTATGCAAACGCATATATACTATCTCACATGGGAATACGTCCAAAAATGAAAAACATAAAACACTGTCTTTAAATTTGAGTACATGCATACACTATCACCTTTCCAAATTTACCAAAATAAATGTTATCATTTTTAAGAAGAACACATCGTACCTTTCGACCCTCCCTCTCTTTCTTACTATCAATGCATACACATCTCATGTAACATTTCGTATTCGCTACAGCAAAACATTGTTGAATGTTTCCCGGCTGATAGACGGGTGACCATCACGCACTCGACATATTAATCTATGTTGAAACTCGTCGTTATGACAGGCGTAAAAGCTCGAACGTATACTAATCATTGACAATTTAAAAACAAGTTTCGATTGGTTATCTTTATGAAAATATGCGTAAAGTAAAACTATGTTTTATGTGTACATATCATGTAAATACGCATGGCAAGATTGAGGAAACAGATGTACACTAAACATACTTTAAATATATAGAGGAAGTTCATAGATGGATACCACAATGCACTAATGAACATACGGCGGTGTTGAGAAGAAATACACATTCTTACTAGATTTAATCTCAACTTCTACTCAGTGATCTAGTGTGAGTGAGCATGTTCCATGACATATTTCGAGCTAAGACCTCTTCCTCAAATAGTTAGTGTCTCAAATCTACTAAATGTATGCAGTTTAAAGCGCTGGTGATATTGATTTCCTTTTACGCGTTTTTCTTCCTTAAACACTGGCATATGTCGACTTCTCTTATTGTGATTGCCTTTATGAACCCTCTCTATAGAAATTTTACTCACTGCTTCCAGCAAAAAATAACCTTATCAATTTAAATCATTGGACAATACTGATTCTATTCTGAATATGGTGATCTTATTTTACTTTAGTGTATAGATTAAAAAAACGCATGTAGTGTCGATGGTTATGTTAAAGAGGGCTACTGAATAGTAAATGTGTTCATTTGCAGTAAGGGGGGTCGCATACTATATATGCGGTGTTATTGTTGATCTAACTGGCGAATGAATTTAAAAGATAACTCTATAAAAATAACAAACTGTGCATTTCTGAAGGAATGCAACGGTGATAGTAATTGCCTATTATGACGTTTTACAACTATATCACGAGACTTGAGTTTGCGCCAAACATACATGAACAGAAGACGTCTTTCTACTACAATGCAATAAACTGGTCTTGTTGGCTTCCATGGCACTGACGTTAGGTAGAATGCCCATGAACATAGCTTATTTGGAAGGGTTTCTCGTCTGTGGAACGCATTAGCACGCGGAGTCCTCCCTGTGCTACCAGATTAGACTTTCCGAAGATACTAACTTCCTGACCTAAAATGCAACAAATATATATGTTATTGTTTTCTTCTTTTTGCTTGGCGTAATTCAATTATTTTCTGCAAGGCTAAAAAACAATAATTGCCCTCTAAAAAACAACCAAACAAAACATGATAAATACTTGCAGCATAAAACGTTTGCCAAAATAGCTAGATTCGGCATGTAATAACCCGAAACGGGTTAATATAACGTAGAACAAAAAAAAACCAAAAAAAAACCTTCATGTTCAAATGCAATGTTCCCATGAATATAACATATTTGTTAATTCTATTTTTACTCCTCTCATAATATTGTTAATTTTTAACTGATTAATAACTCATTAATACTGACCATTGAGTAACTTTTTTTCGTGTATACCTTATGGCATATTAGTAAGAAATACGACGGTTGACTTTATTTTATTGTGACAAAAAACAGAAAATTATACAACTTCACTGTTAAGATGTTGCGATGAATTCAATGATTAAAACTATGCTTCAGTTCGTCAACGTTTGAATATCGTGAGATTCGGAGGGTCAAATATAATAGTCAAGCCATCTCTTAACGTTCCGCTTTTAACTATTCAAAATAACATATATATATATATATATATATATATATATATATATATATATATATATATATATATATACTGCATATTTTGTTTTGTAATTCAAATCTTCATTACCAGGTAACGCCATCCGTCATTTTTATAACAAAGAAGTACGAGCATCTACTGAAAAAAAACCAGACAGGTGAGAATACTGCAGTCACGGTTATTAATATACAGACTCCCATAAAAGTGCAAGAAGAAAAGAAAATCTTACCGATTTGAGCATCAAAGTGTTTCAAAATAGTGAAAAAGAAACAGGCAAACATTGACACGCAAAATAGCCTTCTCGTGACTGAGCAGTACTAACTAAATTAAACTCAGAACCATTGGACCGTTTTTTTTTTAGATTTTAAATGTTAATAATTCTTTCGAGAGATTAGTGCAATAGGCGAAAGCTTGTAAAATAAAAGAAATCGTTGAAACACTTTACACCTTTGAAGATTTTTATGTCACTGAAATCTGGCTTACGTAAAGTTTGTTAAAATTGGGCAAAGAATGGTCATATAAACACATAAACTTTTCTCATATTCAATAAAATACGATTGAATTAATGAATGCTCAATAACTAGCCAGACTTTCAATGAAATAAAACTCTTCAAAAGATTAAGTTGATTCACCGATTTCATTTATTTCTCGAGCGTTTGCCTATTACACTCATATCATTTCCACGCATTTCAAACCGTAGTATTTATTTACTCCTCTCCAGGAGTAAGGCACAATGCCAGTTTTATCTTAAGTAAGATGTGACCCAAGTTCGGGTCGGGAAAGTGGGGTTTGAAAAGCCAGCGCCCGAGAGGTGAGCACTCTGGCCATTAAAAATTGCCTGAGCAGCCCCGTCGGCATTCCCAGGTTGGGGCGCCTCAGGCAGTAACCAATAAACTTACTCCTCCCCAAAGATGGGAGGAGCAGCCTGAGAGGGTGCACCTCCTAGAACTGCACAGGATACACCCATACACCGGCGTAAATCAAGCCCCGAAAGCCAAGACAATACCAGTCTATGGTTTCAAACCGTAGTAACACACATAACGGGAGGTGACGATGGTTATGTGGATATCGACACGGACTGAAGACCTGGATGTTCAAGTTCGAATCCAGTCTGTTACACAGTACAACTTTCACCTAGGATGTTGGCAACGTTCTCGTAGTCCTTCACGTAAGTACCCGATGTCTTTCTAGAAAGATTTCTAACTAGAAAAACATCGGGAAAGTAATGCCAACACTAGAATAATCTGATTCACACGAAAGAAGAAGAACACCCATAACAATAGATAAATGTTTGTTTTTCAGAATATTACCGTTTATGTCATTTTTTTTATTAATCTATATTTTTCTGAACAGCGAACATACAGTCGCGTCCAAAACTAAGGGACAAAATTTTAAAACCTAATATTTGTTAGAAATAATAACCGTAAAAAGCTGAAATTTTGACAACCGGTAGTTGTTGTCATCCATAATAACATACTAAAATTTGAACCCTTTGTATAGAATAGAAAAATAATTATAACAATTATTCATTTATTTCCAAATTTGGAATGTCCAAAAGTAAGGGACAAAATTGAGAAAAACAATGTAAACAGCCAAAAAAAAACGATAAAAGTACATGTGTAATCAATATTTAGTAAATGAGCCCTTGCTCTCAATGACAGCTGCACATCTTCGACTACAAGAACGGATCAGTTCTTGACAATCCTTGATACTAATTTTAGACCATTCTTCTTGAAGCTTCACCCACAAATCCTCCGTGTTAGTGGGATTTCTTTCCCTAACTTTCACTCCTAAGATCTTCCAAAGATTTTCTATTGGATTTAAGTCAGGACTTTGCGGTGGCCAATCCCTAATTTCGAAATCTTGCTCGCTAAGGTAACTCATTACCACCTTTGCCTTGTGACATGGAGCATTATCTTGCATAAACATTGCCCTATCGAATCCTGAATTATGTATGATTGGCACAATATGATCTTGAACAATGTTTTTATACATCTGCGCGTTTACACGAGTTTGTAATCGGACAAGAGGCGTTGTACCTTGGCTAGAAAACATTCCAAATACCATGACGTTTCCGCCCCCAAATTTGACAGTTTTCTTAGTACACTTTGTACTTAATTTTTCACCAATACGTCTCTTTACAAAGTTTTTTCCGTCATTTCCAAATAGATTAAACTTGCTTTCATCACTGAAAAATACTTTTGCCCAATTTTCATATGTCCAAATTACATACCTGTTTTCAAACTCTAATCTCTTCTTCTTATTCTTCGAACTAACAAGTGGTTTCTTCCTTGGCGTTCTATTAAACAGCCCTATTTCTTGCAGTCGTCTAGAAACAGTCTGTCTTGACACATTAACACATGAGGTACTATTCATAACACTTTTAATTTCTGTGCAAGACTTAAAACGGTCCTTTAATGACATACGCTGCATTATTCGATCTTCTCTTGCTGAAGTTTTGCGGGGTCTGCCGGTTTTAAAAGCACTAGCTATTTTGCCAGTATCATTGTAGGATTTAACAATCCTGCCTACAACACTCTTGGAAAGTTTCACTTTCTCTGAAATCTCTCTAATGGTGTGCTTTTCCTTGTGTAGCTTCACAATAGCTTGTCTCACAGAGTAATCAAGTTTTTGACGTTTCGCCATGGTGTTGACTGATGCAACGTTTACAAATGACTAAATAAGAGTTCTTCAGTAGAGGAAATAAAAAAAGTTGAATGTAGCATGCTATTTACACCGTTTTTCTCAATTATGTCCCTTACTTTTGGACATTCCAAATTTGGAAATAAATGAATAATTGTTATAATTCTTTTTCTATTCTATACAAAGGGTTCAAATTTTAGTATGTTATTATGGATGACAACAACTACCGGTTGTCAAAATTTCAGCTTTTTACGGTTATTATTTCTAACAAATATTAGGTTTTAAAATTTTGTCCCTTAGTTTTGGACGCGACTGTGTATATATATATATATATATATATATATATATATATATATATTATATATATATATATATTAGTTGACAAATAGTTGAGAACGGAGACGAACGCCTTGAACCTAATGAAAACACCTATTTGATAAATTTAGGCTAATAAACACAAGCATCCAGTTTATTTTAAGTCCGTCTCGAAGCTACCATTGAGATGATTCGGAATATGTTCTCATTCGGACATTTCTACACTAGCAAAACTATTTTCATGGAAGCATATTTATTAAACCAATAGAATATCGTCGTTTACTTTATAGTTCTTTTCTTATAAATACAGTGTTTACATAACCTATCGTATGTTACTGGTGTTATCAGATCACTTGTTAGAATCAATCTCTATTAATAAAACTATTAGACACAATCACGCTTTTCTTTGTGCATCTGTTTGTTGTCTGTGCCAACTTTAAAAGAATGCGCTTTGAATTATTTTTAAAAGAATGCACTTTGGACTATTATTTTTAAACAATGCGCTTTGAATTATTTTTTAAAGAATGCACTTTGGACTATTATTTTTAAACAATGCGCTTTGAATTATTTTTTAAAGAATGCACTTTGGACTATTATTTTTAAACAATGCGCTTTGAATTATTTTTTAAAGAATGCGCTTTGAATTATTTTTTAAAGAATGCGTGTTGAATTATGTTTACTAACTATTAATCGAATATTTATTGAAATAAAAATACAATATAAAAGAAAACGAATGTTTTAACATTGAACATCCTATTGTAAAATAATTGTAAACATGACAATATTTTTTCTCAGTTATATGCCTCTGTGTGGGAAAACGCCGGCTTACTACAGGTTTATATGAGACAAATAACAATGTTAATAAAAATGGTACAACATTTATTATATATTCCTCGAAAAACATTAATAGTAGAGGTGTTCTTTTATTTAAAATCAAAAAATAAATAAAACTTAACTAAGCTTACTTAAATCGTATACTTGCTATTGTCTGAATTTGAAAGTTTTGCAATAGCTATATTGGCAATCAGATAAAGTAAAGTTTATAAAAATGCAGGTGGAAAGTCTGCTAATAAAAGCCTAACACAACTCGTAAATCTCGACAAAAAACTCACACACCCGTCTCAAATATGAGTGGTCGGCTAAAAACGACTTAGAATATTGCTGGTTCCCAATTTAAATGTAGATTACACACGCCTTTAAAAAATGTAATCAATGTATCTTAGTTAAGAATAACTAACTATAAATTATTGAATTATCCGATTCAATTAAAAATGCCATTTCTTATTTATTATTTCTATTTATCAAAATCAGTGTATTTTATTAAATAAAATATGAATATATTTTGCGTTTAATTCCTAGAATATAAAATTGTGGTACTCGCATATATGTATGTGTCATGTGGTGGCACATTTTTCGAATAAAAACAAAAAACCTTCGTTAATATATAACGTTAATCGAATACATATGATAAAAATTAACATATTTCCTTTTTAAACTAACAGATTAGGTTTTCTGAAATTAGCCGAAACAGTTTTTTTGATATAGCATTTTATTTGAGAGTAACGAGAAAACAAATGCTTTTTTATTGTAAAAACATCCCTAGAGAAATCACTTGCAATTGTAGATTTTAAAGAATCTGAAGTTGACATGCTTAAAAAGACGTCAATAAATAAAATGGAAATATATTAGAAACAATTGTGAAATGTCAGTTATAATGAAAGTTTTAACACTTGAATATTAAAGACACTGATTTTTATATGGACTAATTTATTTATTGTGTAAAGCCATTTCACAAGAAGGTTACTCTCTATTTTCCTGCATATATCATACACTCTAAAAGTTAGCGAATAATACACGCCATTTGCTAGTTTACGGACAAAACCGTTTCAATTAGTGAGGAGAAGCCAGTTCGTAAACAGTACGGCAGACTAACCCCGCCGCATGAAGTAAATTCGGAAACAAACCCAAAACTCTGAATAAGATGTGAACGGTAGATGTTTCTATTTCTTTACGTAATAAGACATAATATCATAGTATATAATTTCTTATTACGTATAGAAATAGAAACATGTACCATTTCACTATGGGAAATCAAATTACATGACGAAATTCAATGACCTTATATTAATATCAGTGGGCATATTAGCGAGCCCAATATTTTCCGATGTTTTTCTTACGTAGAGTGTTCGCTGGTAATGCAGTCTATGTAATAAAAGTATTCATTCTAAATTGTTATTACTCGTATACATTTGTTTTCCTTAGTGCAACTAACCTTAAATAATGGCAGACGTATGATAAACGTTTGAGGCAAACATATTTGTAATAAATTGCGACTGGAAGTACAAAAGCGGCAGGAATGTCAAAAGAAAATTTAGAACAGTTTTACAGAAGCAACAAACGAGACGCCCCATTGCCTATAACATAGATAAATTTGAAGCAGATGGAGTATTCATTATTTTCATAAGGAACTCTCTAATAAACAACCATGCACTAACTCCGTAAGAGAAACCGAATAGGTGGGATATTTTGGTCCCGTTCTCTGCGTTTAGAAATTGGAAGAACACCAGTTTGAATATTTGAATACATAGTAATGAGTATTGATTTACTCCTCTCCAGGAGTTAGGCACAAGGCAAGTTTTTTTATCTTACTCCCACAAGTAAGATGTGATCCAAGGTCGGGTCGGGAAAGTGGGGTTTAAAAATTGCCTGGGCAGCCCCGTCGGCATTCCCGGTAGGGGCGCATCAGACAGTAAGCAATAAACTTACTCCTCCCTAAAGAGGCGAGGCGAAGCCTGGGAGGGTGTACCTCCTAGAACTGCACAAGACAGACCCATAGACCGCCGTAAATCAAGTTCCGAAGGCCAAGACAATACCAGTCTATGGGGTGCAGTATCCATCGGAACAGATACTACACTTTGATCTAAGCCAAAAGGCCAAGGTTAAAGTTTTATTGTAGGCTATTTATTTATTTATCTACCTCCCACAAGGTAAGATGTGACACAGGGTCGGGAAAGTGGGATTAGATAAGCCAGCGCTCGAGAGGTGAGCACTCTGGCTATTTAAAAATTGCCTGGGCAGCCCCGTCGGCATTCCCCGGTAGAGGCGCCTCAGACAGCAAGCAATAAATGTAATCCTCCCCAAAGAGGGGAGGCAAAGCCTGAGAGGGTAGACATCCTAGAACTGCGTAGAACAGACCCATAGACAGGCGTAAATCAAGCCCCGAAGGTCAAGACAATACAAGTCTATGGGGGGGCAGTATCCATCGGAACAGATACTACGCTTTGATCTTAGCCAAAAGGCCATGGTTAAAGTTGTATTTTAGGCTATTAATACTCTTTAATTAATATTATTAAATGTGTATCTATATCAGTTTACACTTGATTACAAAACCAAATATATGTAAGGAATAAGCAATCAAAGAAGGAGCAGATAGTTGGAAACACCGTGTGTATATATGATGATGTAAACTCGTGTATGATTACTGCAAATATTCGACCGAGAACAGTGTTCAAACAATGCCTGTTCATGAAATTTTTGAAAGTCAATAAAGAGTTTTCCCAAACCAACCACAATAAAGTTTAATGCTTGAAAAAATCTGTTAATTTGGCTTTGTTATACTTTGGTAAGTTTTAATAACAAATTAAAAATATATTTTTGTATTTTAAATGCTTCCTTTAATCTACGGAATACTGTTATTCAGTTATCATCCGATTCAAAATAGGATAGTAGAAATGATTTTAATATACATTATTATTTGAAGATATTTGATGTTAGATGTTTACACATTTATATACTCCAAACAAGGCATATTGCCACTGACAAGTAAGGAAGTAATGTAAGGGAGGGGAAGCTTCATAGTTAGCATTCTAAGTGGGGAGTTCAGCATCAAGTTGCGTGTTTATATTACATTAAAGTGTCTGCATGTTTGCACAGTGGGGGAGCAGGGAGCAGGGGTGGAATTCCAAAGACAAGCGGACTAGAGGAAAGCTTTCCGACAGTTTTAGACTTCTAGAGTGAAGGAGTGTTTTTTTTTCTCTGAAACCTGGTTTGTCGGGTGTATTTACGTTTAGGGGGGTCGGGGCACGTGCAGTAAGTTGGTCGGAGCACATTCCGTGGAAGTACCTGTAAGACAACAACAGGGACAACACTGCGGCGGTGGGACGAACATTGGAGCTTGATAGACAGTGCGGAGCCTATTAGGTTAGATACACTTTTTGTAACCCTGTTCTAGATGTGGCAACAATACTCCATGCATGGGCGAATGCTGAATGTATACATAGTTTATTAGTAGGCGTGAGAGGTGTTCACGCCCGGTAGAGGGAACTCGCCTTCTTAGCAGCAGATTGCCAGTATTTTTATGTATTCGTTTTAATTCATGCGTCCTGTAAATGCACTAAATGCTACCTGCAGTATTACGTAGAAAGATGGAAATTCTAACATGCAATACAACATATAACTATCACTTTCTATAACGATATTCGTACTAAGT
>OY744524.1:21963429-21978429 GCA_963556195.1 Sepiola atlantica | reverse complement strand
ATATGGTAATTGGCATATCAAATAAAATTCATTATAACAATAGTAATACTAGTAATAATAATAATAATAATAATAATAATAATAATAATAATAATAATAATACTATCTAAACACTACATCCAAGAACCATTCTGCGATATGGTAGCAAGAAATAAAATTATATATGAATTAAAGTTGCATTTAAAAAAAAAAAAATTTAAGCTTAAGTACCTCAGGTACCAGAAAGGCAATTAGATAGGAGGAAGGAAACCTGGCCATACATATCTAAATACCCAATATATAGTCTAAAGAAGCTTTGAGTTATTTTAAACAAAAATACAAAAAAAAAAAAGGAAAATGCAGTTAAAATTCCCAGAGAAACTAACTAGATCCAAAATATTGCAGACTTAAATTCGTTGGAAAATTCATGAATGAATAAAAAATATATAATAGTAAGTAAATAAAATAAACACGGGGATTAAGTATCTAACAGTGAAACAAAAACAGGAGACCTTAACGAAAGAATCTAATATTAACATATATATATAGGTGAAATATTAAAAATATAATTTAATATAAGTACGACGTCGTTTCGAGTGTTCGGCCCTCATCAGCGCAGGAGAATATCAATCTCAAACGGTCACAGGGCTAAAACTGGATCTGTAAGCGTTCTCTCAACCCCTTAGGCCATGGGAGCCTGTTACATAATAACGGAGGAATTAAGTTATATTTACACTGAAAGCATCGAGTGTAAACATCAATACATCCGATAGTACTTAACGACATAGTCGGAGTATTGCACTAAGGCTTCAGGTTTATGTCTAATTAAGAGATAGAGATTACATAAGGTTGTGTCTTGGTAAGTACATGAATACCCCATTAATTACCTTATTAACCGAGTAGAATTAATTTTAGAACACATTTTATAAGAATATATACACTTTATATGCATACATGAAATTATACATTTGCTCAGCAAGCCACGCATTCATGTTTTCATTTAAATCATTATATTTAAACTCACTTAATTATCTGTAAGCTGGAGGAGCTTTCACGAGCGAAACGCAAATATATATAGTAGTGTACAAATATGCTCAGAAAGTTACATGTGAGTTTTTGTTTCCTTTTAAACATCTTCTCAGGGGTTAATGCATTTAACCCTGATGACCTCTTACAGGCGAAAAGACAAAAATGTCTGTGTAGCCTGCTAGCCATGAGTATGTATTGATAGTACTATGCTCTGTAGATGTATTGACCAGTGTTTAAGTAAATACTGTAATAAATATGCATGCATGATATATTATGCAATACTAAGTACATAATACGTTCGATACAAACGCAGAATCAGATAACATTTATAAAACTATGTGTTTGAATTGCATCTTCGGTGATCAGGCGATCTCATCTGTTAAAAATAGATGGAATGTGATAACGTTGGTATGGACATTAAATTACCTTAGCGTATTATTTATTATATAAAATGAACTGTATGTATGTATGTATGTATGTATGTATGTATGTGTGTGTGTGTATAACCAGCTAAAAGTAAAATAGCAACTACTAACGAAGCACCCACAAAGTGTGTATATTCTTGATTAGTGTTGCCCGGAATTAATTATATATAAAATTATGAAAAAAATACCAATTATTTGACCCTAAACTACCGCCAATTTCATCAGAAGGGTGTCTATTCTTTTGTAACACTATGTACAAACTAAAGGGAAATAACTCTGATTTTTAAAAGTTATTTCTATACGCCGACTCGAGTAATCTAAGTGTATGTCCAGATAACTGGCTGGTTCTAGAAAGAGTGGGTGTGTAAGGGCAGGGTTGGGGAGAGGGTGGACCGTGGAAGAGATAGAATAGAAATGTGTTACTATGTTTGCCCGGGTAGCCCTGCTACTTATATAGATATATAAGTGTCAAGTATACGCACAGTAATAACTAACGGTGCATACATAAATGTTTTAACAGCTTGCATTTCCGCAACAATTCGCGTAATTACACGCATGGTAAAATATGTAACAAAATAACGCCAAACAAAGGGACTGCATTGCATTTCCTGCAACATCTGCTAAGCAAGACTTGATCCAGAAGTACCGTGTCTTCACTAGTTAAAGCGTTTTTTTTTTTTAGAACAGACCATAACATTTGCTTAACGGACTTGTTCACACAAGAGCAGATAAATCGTTATTTGGATGTACTTCAATGTCTGCGATGTAGATGATCTTAACTCGACTGGAAGAAAATGTTTACTAAATGCCCCTGTTTTCATATATGCCAACTAGTTATCATATTTACTGATATTTATATTTACATTGTGCATCTAAACGAATAAATGCGAAATACGTTTCCATTTATCACACTTATATCACCATGAACACGGTTCACCTTTATTTAAATAAATAATAAGTATCAATTTGAAATACTATATATATATATATATATATATATATATATATATATGAGAAAAGTATGGCAATAATAGTACACATTAAAGAGCACAGACCATTTATTTATTAAAAACTGTTTAAAATTGTTATGCAAATCAAATTAGGCATACCAATATCGGTATGTTGATCTTTGTTCATTTATATATATATATATATATATATATATATAGTAAGCTATGAACATATATTTATGGCAATTAAGCTACACAGAGGTTCCGCGTTTCATCCCCGGTGGAATCTTTAGGCATTTTAGCCTGAAGAGTCCCATAGGGATAAAACGCGGAACCTCTGTGTAGCTTAATTGCCCTAAATATATTTCCATAGCTTACTACCTAGCTCTACTTATGTATCGAGCACTGTTGAAGTAAATACTGAAAATTGATACCTAAAAATATATCTCTTTATAAAAGTTCATGTGGATACATGAAATACTAATATATATATATATATATAGACATATATATATATATATATATATATATATATATATATATATATATATATATATAATGGTATAGTTTTCCCGATATTAACATCAATTATTAACTTGATTTTATATACAAAGATAAATACGAAAACCAATTTTAAAACATGTTTATTAATATTCAAGAGAGGTAATTTAAATTAAAACTATTTTTTTAATTACAATATATTTCTATGAAAGATTCAAGCCAGAATATGCGACGTATATATAACGAACGTATACTTGTCTGCCTCAAAATGAAAGGGTATTTCCATGGAGGATGGTAGCATGACAATAGAACAGAAACTCCATACCCTGAACTGAGCATAGAAATATAGAAATTGTAAAGACACATACAAAGTTTCCATTATATATAAAGTAATAGTGCCCCTATTATTAGGAGTAATGAATAGAATAAATTAGAAGTAATGGTATAGCTGCAGACAACCATAACAAATCTCTTTTAGTATTAGAGATGAATGTTAGTTAGACATTTAAAAATAATTGATTATCATTTGCCAGATGGCAGACAGATTCTGCTCGTTTTACATAAACCGAATGTTATAATTATAGTCTGAACTATCCAATCTATTAAATACTGTGAAGTAAGTATGCAATTTTAATTAAATATACCTATAATAGTAACGTGTATTTTGAAATATACAATTTTATCCTCCTAATTAACTTATCTATTTAATTAGCTTGTTCGATACATGCATAATCAGTTGTTGGAGTATACTATTTAGTAATTTTTTGAAACTTTTGCCCCCACGCTGTCAACTAATAAAATAGAGTATATGTTTTCCTGCAATTACACATCAACATTTTAAAAATACCTAGAGATATTTTTTTAAGTTTCAAATTTTGGGTGCTGATTTACTTGACTACATAAAACGAACGTAAAATGATCATTCAGTTGTTTAGCACATAGCGTAGGACAGAACGGGTAACTATTATTTATTTCCAACATTTTTTTTATTCTTCCATTTATTATCAGGATATTGATTTGTGTAATTGTACGAAAAATATAGAATCTCATTTTTATTTTCCAGTGGTGGCAAGGAGAAAATTTGTTTGCCAAAGTTTGCCCTCTGAGGCACAAAAAAAGTAGTCCTTAAATACATCATGGTTAGTGGCAAAGTATACCTGGTGGAATTCGGAGGAAGGCATAGGCAAAATTTATTCAACAGCCTATTTGCCTTATATAAAGATCATTCGTTTTTTACTTCAGAATGTAATTGAAGAAGGGATCAAATGACGCTCGATCATTTATAACAGCTCTTTGCAGGAGATTGATGGCGATATTTGTGAAAAACTGAGCAACAAATCGGGGCCCGGTTAATGTCAAAAGCATAGTTACCAATGTATCAGATAGATTTAGGCATTGTCAGTGGGTAAATAAGGGTCTGTATACGACGAGCAATATTAGTGATGAATAGCATAATAATGAATGAGGCTCTTCACTTTTGATTACCTGTAAATTACGAAGTTCTGTTAAGAGCAATCTTGCTTAAAATCAAATCTCCACCGCCATTCAGCGGGCATATTGAGAGTTGCCCTCCACGGCTGTAATTTCCGACGAGGATCCGTGTTTTGCATTATATTCTATAGATCGGTGGTGGCTGTGGCGGTTGCAGACACACTTTTGTCTGGGTTAGGAATGGTTCGACTTAGTTCTAAGAAGTGCATTCTCCCAGGTACTTAATCCTCTTTCAAGTGGGGTTACTTTATTACCAATGCCGATGAGGCTATTCAGGTCGATTTTTGCAAAGCCAGAGAGCTTTATCTAGAGTGCTGGTTATTTCTTCAACTTTCAAGTCTTGTACCACATATTTGCCCGTGAAAAAGAAAGTAAATAACAGCCATTAGCAGCGTATTAGAGTATTATAAGCCTTGTTTGGTTTCGACCTGAATATACGGATATGATATTGAGAAACCCGACACCTCAAACACCCCAAAGTTTGAATATCAATGACGACGCTCATGCGATAAAGTTTGAACAGGATATCTAAATAAAAGAAAAATGCAACAAATATCAAACTACAAGAAAATGCTAGTTCCTTTATATTTATGCAAGTCTGAATGCATTACACAAATATTCACTGGTAAATTGATCAATTTAGAACGCCTTAACTTTCATATTTTAACTTCCGTGTACACCGGATAGATCAACAAAGTAGTACAGTACATACGAATTATAACCTACATGGTAACACTATATAGGACATGCTGCGAGTAGACGTTGCGATTGAAATGCGACTGTGATTGTTTTTGTAATTACATAGCGAGACAATGATTTAAAGTCTACTCATCTTATTGTTTATTTTCAGGTATTACGTGTTGGGGAATGTTTTAGACACCGTTCTAAGAATTACGTCACCTATCAACATGGAATGGAAAACATACTAAGGAGCAAAACTTACGGAACGTCCACCCACTTCGATCATGATTTATATATTTCAGCTGGTGCTGTGAAGTGGACTGCATCAGTAAAGCAGGAGTTCAGCGTGAGAATGTCGACATTCTATAACAATAAATGGTAAGCTACGAAAAAACTTGTTTTGAATGTTTATTTTTCCTATAACACATTTCGCATTCTGAAACAGGAAACGAAAGAGCATAACCGTGGCCTTCGTAAAGTGAATTTCATTGAATATCTTTTTTCTGCTGATGTCACAGTAGTGTGTGCTAAGAAGAAAACCAAGACAATTCGGTAGTAAACGGGTACACACTATATGTATACATATGACGGTTGTATTTCTCTTTAAAATTATTACATCTTGCATTTAGTATTTAGTTTGTATTTAAAATAGTATAATGATGGTTTTCCTCATGTCGTGTTCAAGGTTGAAGTCATGTACTGATTTAAAGATAACATCATACAAAAACTTGTTCAGACTAAAATTCAAGATGGATGGCAAATATGTATTGATAGATGAATATTAAATGCAAAATAAATTCCAGCTTGTTTTCCATAAAGTTTGAAATATGTGTTTACACAATAACAAGTGTGTATAGCATAAAAAGATGTGTTTGTCTAAATACAAAATTCTAATCACATTCTGAAAGTATATAACATTGACTTTTTATGTCCACCTGTCGACACTATTTTTTTAACAATGTATTAGAAATAAAATATGAGAAACTCAATTTAAAACTTGTCTCTATTTGAATAAAGAGTATGTTCAGTTAATTTGTTGTGCCAAAAAAAGTGTGTTTCATAACATTCTAAAACATTTAAAATATGTCTGGTGCTAGAAAAAGGCAACGATTAAAACATCAAATGTAAGTTACATTTTAAACGTTTTAATGATATTTTTCAGCGCAAGAAATACAATTCAAACAAAGCGAAATATTTATATATTTATCTCGAAATAATTTATACACTTACAACATTCATTATTCATTTATTAATCGTTTTCATTTTAAAAATAATTCATCGTTAGTTCTTATTTGTTTGTTTATTTAATTACTGTATTTTTGATCGCCAAATGCATAATTACAGTTAATTAACCTTATGAATAGCTCCTGGAAATAACACGATTTTATTTAGTTTAATGCAGCAACAAAACAACTTAACCTTTGATTTCTAATTAATTTTGTTGTAATTAATATTGAATAAGTTCAGTTTCAGTATGAATAAAACCGTGTTCTCTTTTTTAATTTTTATTGCGATTTTAACGCTTGTAATGACAAACAAGAACAGTCGTAACTTAAAGCGTTATTCGGCACACACTGCCAGTACAGTATTAGTGCTGCTATTTATAATGTTAAGACGAACCGGAGAGTTCTCCGAAGGGGAGATAATTTAGAATAGGAGAATCATTCGTAATTGTTCATTACAACGCTTTCTAATATTTATTACAAAAGCTACCATTCATTATCGACAGCCTTACTTTTGGACACGTTTCGCTCGCACCAAAATGGATGACGTCATTTTCGATCAGATATACCGTCTTTATGAAGGTCGAAACATTACGCATTATCTGACCTTTGTTGCGTTTTCATGGGACTATTTACCTTTTCGAATCAGTGATCTAGTCAGTTATATTTCGCTAATGGAAATGATTCAAGTTCTTAGTGATACTAGAAATGTTCAAGTTTTGTTATATTCTAAGCTTTGAAAGCCGTTCTTGTGAATCAGGGGAATATAACAACTTTACAAAAAAAAAACTAATGTTGACTTCCGTTGCACTAGTTGACGTGAATAGTCTAACGGATACAGTAGGTGACAATGAAATTAGCTATACAAACTTTTACTCTCATCCTATCTATTAAGTGTAAACACGCACCAATAAATTTGGAAAAAAATAAGTACTCATAGTACCCTTAGTTACGGGTAAAATAATACGTGTTCAACTAATCGCATACAATTAATCATCGGCAATAGGTATCTTCTTTGGTCATTAAATGACCCAGAAGGTGGTACTATGTTGAGTAACATACAAACTGAATAGATTGCCCTGAGCAAATATCAATATTAACATAGATGATTTACAGCGACAGAAAGCAGTGCACGTCGATTTCGCAGACTGATAGTTTTTTTTAGTATTTTTCTATTCACATTGGTTGTCGTATGGCTTATAAAACATTTTCTAAATATCAACAGTTTATCGAGATAAAAAGAACGGTCAAATGTGAAAGCAAAACAAAGGCTTTGAGAATAACAAGTTAGTCTGTGTGCGTTTACAGTTTCTCTCACCTTTTTTTGCACAACATGAAATGCAGTGAATTCACCTGGTATTTAGATGAACTTTAATGGTTGACACGATAGATGAACTTCCGAACGTTGAGTCATTTAATAATTCAAACACTATAGACACGTATATAACTCAATGAAACTGCGGTTATAACTCGTCAGCTAAACGGTTATAACATAGACTACTGATTGGGAACGGGGTGCTTTGCTAGCTTACCTTAAAATTGAACCGATAAAGTCTTCGAAGAGACTAAAAAAAACATTTCGTAATGATTTCTATTTAGTTATTTTTCGAAATATAAGACTAAACATTACACTTGTGCTGATCGCCTCGTAGGCATAACGTATATTGTTTGTAAAAGAAAGTCGCTATTTTTTCTTAACTTGAAGTTATTTCTAGTTTAGCCAGAGTGAAAAAGTATGATACTGCAAAACAGTATGTGTGCTTACAGACATTATATATATATATATATATATATATATATATATATATATATAGAGAGAGAGAGAAATGTGTGTATGTATATATAAGGGTATACATGCGAAAACAAGCTGGTGCTGATTGCATTGTACTATAACCGGCAGTACGGGTTTCAACTCTCTGCAAAGACACTATAAGTTGTCAGTGAAGAAACGGTTGTGTATAGCACACACATACATACATACATACATATATATATATATATATATATATATATATATACTGCTCATATCGTGATTCGACCCCTCAGGCTTAATACCATCAAAATGGGGAGGAAGAAAAGAAAAACTATAAGACAGTCTCGGCTGACAAAGTGTTTCTACAACGAAAGCTTGCAAAAAAAAATTAAATAGATGAATTTTTCATTTTAATTGCACGATTGTTGATTTTCAAAATATTTCACTTTAATGCGTGCTTCAAAGATGTTGTCAATTTCCTTACATGTGTATATATATATATATATATATATATATATATATATATATATATATATATATATATTACATGTTTATACATATGCCCGTAGTTGTTGGCTGAGCTCTCTGGTAATGGGAAATGACTCTTTAAACATAGTGTAAAGCAATAATCAACAATAAAATAGAGTTTACTTGGTTACTGATAGCAGAGTAAAATATATAACGAAAGTACACGCGTATAGCGCTATAATTTATGCAACTTTATATCGGGTTAGTTAGAAAACATTACTTGACTGCCGATAGCATTTTGATGTGACCGACCGACCGTTCGGATTTCTATCTCGACATGCACGATACGTATGCCCACACTAAATAGTCGTATAAGATATAACAACCAATTTTGTAATGATTCTTTCTGTCTTTAACACACACCCATATATATATATATATATATATATATATATATATATATATATATATATATATACGAAAGCTGAGTAGTTAACGTTTGTTTCCCTCAGACTTTTTTCTTATATATTTTAATTACACAGATTACATGCCAAACCATCTGTTGATTTAGGATAGTTATATTTGAAAAACTTGTATTTAATTGTTCTTATTAGGCGTAACTCACAACTAATTCACCAAGGCATCAGTCCTTTAATACTGTTTTCGCTGCTGCTGCTTTTAGTCTGCCCTAATGACTTCCGTTGGACTTGCGCTCTTATTCCATACGCCGGCTTCCATTCTTGCTTCTATCTTCCGTTTTACTAATAGTAAAACGTGAATAAGCTCATCCTTTCTGGTTTTTTTTTTAATCCTCTCTCATTCTTCTCTTGCTATATCGACGAAGAAATGCGATGTGACGAGTTGGTATACTATTTAACGCACATCTGGACAGAAACAAGATAGATTGTAAATAGAGTGTGTGTGTGTTTAGGTGTGTGTGTGTATGATATCCGATAATTTTTACATTTAATTAAAAATAGTATAACTGCTAAAACCTCTTCATTGTCAATAGTTTCGAACAATGTTAACTTTCTTATAATATACCATTTCGATAGTTCAATAAGTAATATTTCTTTTTAATGCGAGTGTTTTAATTCTGTCAAAAAATGTTGCTCATTTATTAATACACTAAATGTATTTACATAGCGTTTGCGGGTGAGACATATTCTTGGGCAGAGTGTCTTAAGGAAAACATAATTATAACTATACTCATGTTTACAATATTTTAATACGATTTAAAATAAAACTTGGTTTTAATATTCATTATTTTATTTTTTATTTAAAAAAATATTAAAATAAATGTGAATGTGTGTTTTTTATTACAGGTGCATATCGGTGAGAAATACACACTCGCCACATCTTGTCTGATAGTTTTATTAATAGAACTATTGACCTCGCAGCACAACTTATTATACAGATGGTGGTTTCCTTGACTAAAAATGTAATTATAGGAGGCAATACACAATTTGTTTTTAATTTTAAAACATACATATTCATCTTATAACATATAAATGTATCTTGTCGGATTATAAGTGTCGACCAAAATAGCAATCAGTCTGACATACCAATACTGAATTCGGGTAGTCTATTTTTAATTTCTTTTTATTCCACTGGTATTGGGAAGAAAATATATTATTTCGATGGAGTTTTTTTCATACACATTTCAGATGAGAACACTGTGAAAGTTAGTACATTTTTACTTACTAACTGAAACACATTAAATAGGAGTTCTTCAAAATACTTATATATATTATATCATGACACTTTAAATGTGTTTGCATATGTGTGTTTTTCTCGCTCCACAATTATTACACATCAATTTGTCTTTAATATGAATCGATTGGCGGTATGTTAAAGTCGAGATGTATTCTTCAATTTCTATTTCACAACTTAATTTGATTACGAAATTCAAACCCACGATATATTTTTCCGTTTCTTCGTAAACAAGGCATCAGTTGTGTTTCTTACTCTCAGGCAAAGAAGAGCTAGAATACTATTTAGTCGAAGAAGTATTATTATTATGATTATTATTAATATTAATGATAATAATAATGATAATAATACTAATAATACAGGGTGTTTCAAAAGTCTTGGGAACATAACGATTTTTAATAACTCAAAAACTATTAGGAGTTGAAAAATGTAATTGGTACCGTTGGAAAGGTTAAAGTTTCAAGTTTTGTGGGGAATCTTCAAAGTTGCTCAATATGAGCACCATTTGTCACACGGCAGACATCAAGTCGATAGTCCATTTCCTGCCAAACGCGTTCCAGTATCTTGACGTTAATGGTTCCAACAACTGCCGTTACTCGAGCCTTTAGTTCGTCAATATCTCTTGGAAGGGGCGGCACATAGACTTGTTGCTTGACAAAGCCCCAAAGGAAAAAGTCACACGGGGTAAGATCTGGAGACCTAGGAGGCCAGGGCATGAGAACGTCATCACCTCGCCCAGATCTCCCAATCCATCTACCAGGCAGCCTTGTGTTAAGAAACTGCCTTACTCTAAGACTCCAGTGTGGTGGTGCACCATCTTGTTGAAAAATGAAGTCATCAGATTCTGCTTGTTCCAACTGAGCCATTAACCAGTCTTCCAGCATGTTGAGATAGGATTCACCAGTGATAGTTGCCTCTTCAAAGAAGAACGGTCCATAGACACCTTTCTTGGAAATTGCACAAAACACGTTCACTTTTGGTGAATCTCGCTCGTGCTCAAGAAGTTCATGAGGATTCTCAGTACCCCATATGCGAGTGTTATGCTTGTTAACTTTGCCATTCAGATGGAAGGTCGCATCATCGCTAAAAACAAGCCGGTCATCAAAGCCGTTATCTTCCAACTTCTCTTGCATTGCAATGCAAAAGTCACGGCGAAGTGGCTTATCAGTGTCCTTCAACTTTTGGACCAACTTGAGCTTGTAAGGTACCATTTGCAGTCGTTTCCTTAAGACACGCCAGACAGTTGCTGGAGCAAGCTGAAGTTCCCTGCTGGCTCTTCTCACTGATTTACGGGGGCTCCGCTGAAAGGCTGTCCGAACTTGCTCAACTGCATCTTCTCAAGTTAAAGGGCGACCTGTTCGCTTACTCGGGCACAAACACCCATCTTTCACAAATTTAGCATGCCATCTGACAATGGATTTCCTTTCAGGGGCTTCTTTTGTAAATTTCCTGCGAAATGCACGCTGAACACATGTCCACGATTCAGTTTTTGCAAATTGGAGGACGCAAAATGCCTTGTCTTGTTTAGAGAACGCCATTACTGCACCTGGAAAGATAACACGAAAATCATTAGTATGACCAAAAACTTGATTAAGCAAGCTTTAAAATGGCACCAGTTTCATTTTTCTACCTGGAATAGTTCATGAGATATACGCATTTGTAATGTTCCCAAGACTTTTGAAACACCCTGTATATAGAAAGTATGTTTTTGCTTACAGAAAGTGTCAGGATGATGCGACATTATGAGGGGACTAATCGGTTACATAGTTACATTTTAAAATACTTAGATGAAAACAAAATGTGCTATGTTAATTCATATGGTTTGGTGGGTCTGTTTATTTAATTAAAAATCTAAACAGAAGCATCCAGGAATCTAATAAAATAGTTATAATTTTTATATAGAAACTAAAAATGGTGAGGCGTTTTTTGCAGCATTTTCTCTGGTTAAGGTAATTAGTTTCAGCATCATGGATATCGAATTCCGTTTAAGATATATTGGCTTATTCTCACTTGTATAAACAACTCATTCTCTGGAAGCAGTGTTTAAATCTGTCTACTCAAATACGTATAGTTCTCTACAAGTTATTCATAGAAAGTAATTCATAATATAGTATTGCCTCGCAGAGTTTGTAAGAATGGGTATTGTAGTGTATATGTTGTCATAGATTTGTTCATATTATCACGTGTGTAATTATGGGGAAAAGATTTTGTTCATAACATTTTTTGTCAATTATGTGAATTTTATAAGCTATTTATAAAACATGAATTCACTTTAACTGTTAACTGGAGGATGGCAAATAATATATAACCAGGAACAATAGTTATTCCTTAATACGCCTAGCTATTATAGGAGTTGAACTATATTATTGGCAGCTTGTATAACATATTAATTGCGCCCGTAGAGTCGTTATCTTTATTTAAAAAAAATAATTGTGTGACACGTTTAGCGTATGTAGGCGTGCCTCTCGCATTTACGTAACTTACATGTTATTTTTTGTATTAACAATTCATCGATTATTTGTTGAAATGAAGGGTTTTCAAATACAAATATTAGGAATCCAATTAAAATACAACTAGGAAATTAAATCTACGAGAATGCACTTCGTGTCTTTCTTAAAAAGCTAGACATTTAAAAATTGTATTAATAGTTTGAAAATCTGAATTATGTTCGGACACTTCGAAATTTGGAAGGAATTTGATGAATTTTAAACTGTCGTATAGAAAATTATTTTGGCTTTGAAATATTTAGCAATTCTTCATGTATTAAAAGATTGAAAGATTTGGAAGCCTTTAACGTGAACAAATTTTATGAACACCCCCTTTAAAAATAGTTATAGTTTTATTTTAATGTTCATTTATTTATAATTTGATATCAAAACGATAGCCTATAATCAAATGTCACTTTCAAAATCCAATTTCTTGAAAATAACTTTGTAAATAAAACGACATAGTGAAAACAAAAATTAACAAAATTCAATGTAAAAAGACTCCCGGGCAACGTCGGGTGAATACAGTTTATTATATAATGTAAAGCTCGTTTCTTTTAAGTCATCACAAAAGTGAGTGTGTTTTATTCATCTCCGTAAATTTAGAGTTTCTAAGAGCGTGTATTTTACAAGTAGCGCCATGTATAAATACATTATGTTGAGGTTAAGAACGAGTCACTTTAATTTCACTCCTGATAATCCGAACTTAAAATAGTTTATGTCTGATCCATATACTGTTCTGTGAACATATACTGACCTGAAACAGGCATCCTAATTAGTATGACTTGTGTAACTTTGATCCGGCCCGTTTTCTTGTTGCTTAATAGAACGGACTTACGCTTCACTGGAAACAATGAAGGCTGAATCTTTATTGTTCTCTTTCTCTCTCTCTTTCTTTCTTTAAACAGATTTTCTAAACTTTAAGAGGAAAATTACTTTTGGAAGTCTAAAAAGTAACAAGATGTATGCGAATATGTGCAATACGCTTAGTGCCGGATTTCACATGTGAGGATTGTCCCAATCACTTGACCCAGTGAATATAACACAAAATTGAATCAAGATCAACATAGTTTTTGAGTAAAGTCCACGATTCATAATTTCTTCTTGTACAAAGTCTAACTTACTTGTAGTAAATATTGTATTGACAAATCTGCATACATAGATCTTTATAGAGCTTTGGTAGGTTATGGTCACGGTCCAGGTCTTCAAATTCATGTGCCCTGTTTGACATGTATCAGGCGAAACTCAGAGTCTAGGTCTCCAGGCAAATCTTTATAGAACCCTAATATCTCACTGTGCAGAATAAACGTCTCTATAGACCGCATTGCGGAATGAACAGCTATATGTGTGTGTTCATATTAGGCATAAATATTCGGGGAATTACTATTATATGCAAATACGTAATCACATGAATAGTGCCCATCCTGTTGGTGTATAAAACGTTTACCTAGAATTGTAATTGCTTACTTTTGGAGTGGGGTAATATTTGGTGGGGTTCTTCTACAAAAGAAGGTGGTGCTCTATGAAAATCTTTCTCATAGGTTTATAAATGACCTAACACTAAGAATTGACCTCCGGCTATTAGGTAAATCTGGCACCATCTTCACTTTTTATATTTCCCCCAAAAATATTCTTTTGCCTTTTATTACACCTAGAAAATGTATTTATTTTCATATGATAACACAACATTATAAGCAATATTACAAGAAGAATATTTCAAACATATTTTAATCCGGTTTCCAAAAATAAATGAGTACTTAATTGCAAACTAACTTACTACTACATTCGGAATTATCTCCCTTTAATATTTCCAATTAATATAAACTTTTGAATAGAACTTTAAAAAGTGTTCCCAAAGATATTACGTTCGATGTTTGAATTTTTTATAACTATTTCTGTAAATTAGTAGATATAAAGCCGGTATTACAGTAAAAGTATCCCAACACACTAAATACAGAACGACACTAAATTTCGCAAGACACATAAAAAAAACGCGAAATTCCGTCAAATTTATGAGAAACATAAATGAATGAAGACCAACAACCGGCCAGAAGTATCGACTGCCATCATGATCATGATCATCATAGTCATCATGATCATCATGATCATGAGTATTATCATGATTATCATAATGATGATCATTATCATGATAATCATTATTATTATTATTATTATTATTATTATTATTATTATTATTATTATTATTATTATTATTCTCTCTGTAGGATTTGACAGACAATTCATCACCAATGATTGCCCACTATCAATAAGCAACGGTACTCACGGGAGGCTGAGTGAAAA
>OY744524.1:21938429-21945929 GCA_963556195.1 Sepiola atlantica | reverse complement strand
TTCTTTTTTTAAGCATTGAATGAATAAGTATAAAAATGACAATAACAACCCTTTACAATGTAAGACAGATTTTTTTTTTTTTTTTTACTTTTACCTTATATATTTCGGAGACATTCTCCATCTTTAGAGATATGTTTTTCTCTTTTTTTATAAAAATAAACAAACTTTTAGTTTTGTTTATTGAGAAGACGTCTTTGTGTTGATATGACGTATTGGCCGCTGTGATTGAATTCGCGGTGATTAGTAGAACGGAAAAAAAAGACGACCAATATTTTAATACAAAATCCCAGCATGCCCTGGCACTTCCGTTATACTAATAACCGCGAATTATATCACAGCGGACAATACGTCATATCAACACAGAGACGTCTTTCACATAAACAAAACTAAAAGTTTGTTTATTTTTATTAACAGAAAGAGAAACATATCTCTAAAGATGGAGAATGTCTCCGAAATATATAAGATAAAAGTAAAAAAATAAATAAATAAATACCTTATATATACTTATCTGCTAAAACTCATAAACATATTTTGGTATTTCTAATTTCCATATGTCCTTTTTTGTTCAGTTTTTAATAAAATAATATTTCGTAATATACATTTGTAATTATCATTGTCATATTTCCTATATATACACACTATTTTCGTCGATATTAAAACGCCTGATTCTGCTGTGATGATGGAATATATACTACACTTTGACCCTAGCCAATTCCCAAGAACCTAAAAAAATATGTTTTAATACCTAGGCATTTTTAAATGAACAAACAGAAAACCTGGTCTAATCTATTATTTTATTATCCATTAATTGGGTTGGTAGTTTTATATCAGTTTTGTTGTCATAAGACCGTGGTTCTAGGAAGTACATCCTTCTTTTTAAAAGGTTCGCGCAAATCCTCTCAGATATTACATTCATCTTTTATGGGAGGGGGGTTAGGTAGTATCTGCTCTGTTGTCATAAAACCATTTTCCCAGGGATTACCGTTTTATTTTTGCGTAGGGGTAACAGGTAATGCACTATCTATTTTCTTGCCACGATATCATCCTTCATGCATTAAGACCTCCGTTTTGTAAGGGTTTATGTTCGTTCGTCATGATATCACAGTCTCAATCATTACCTCCTCATTTGGGGGTCAGGGTATTACATGTATTTTCTCCCATGATTTAATCTTTCCAGCCTAGCAAAACATTATTTTCATCGTTACTTAGCCTTTTGGCAAAAATCTAAGTGTTGTATCTGGGCTCAGCATTCCGGCGACCTCAGACGTTTTACTATCGACAAAAATATTGTTTATATATAAGAAACTATGACAATGCAAAATTACAACTATATATTAAAGGATATTAATTTATTATAAGTTATTTATATAATAAATATGAAAATGAAGAAGACCTAAATGCGTTTGAGAGTATATGCAGTTTCCTATATATAATTAGTATGAAGTTATACCAGACGAAATTGTCTGAAGCAGTTTCTATCAGGAAGCGAGACGAACTATTAAAGTTGACGTAATATTATCTTGTATCTACTGATTCTGTCGGAGTTTATACTTATATATATGTTATGCATCCCATTTTCTGTAAATTCTTTTTAAATGATATTTTCTGCAATGGTTAACCTCAGAAATTGTATGAACTTCGTTCAGTCTTGAGAGACAATGGACACCTTGTGTAATGATGCCTGCGCGGAGAGTAAATTGTGAAGCAAGGATTGCGTAATTACCATTCACACCCTTCCTGAGTCGACACTGCTTGATTTATTGATCTACCTCCCACAAGGCAAGATGTGAGACAAGGTCGGGAAAGTGGGATTAGATAAGCCAGGGCTCGAGATGAGCACTCTGGGCATTCAAAAATTGCCTGGGCAGCCCCGTCGGCATTCCCGGTAGGGCGCCTCAGGCAGTAAGCAATAAACTTACTCCTACCCAAAGAGGGGAGGCAAAGCCTGGGAGGGTGCACCTCCTAGAACTGCACAGGACTAACAACCCCCAATACACCGGCGTAAATCCAGACCCAAAGGCCAGGACAATACCAGTCTATTAGGTGGGTTAAAAACCCCACTGCTTGATTCCAGTTGCAAGGAGAACTCCTGGATAACTGTTAACAATGCCGAGATAAGAGGAGAGCGAATGCAGCAGTTGGTATTCCCAAATGATAACGCAGTTTAGTACTGACCAGGCTCAAGGTCGCTTAACTTCAGTGATATAATGTCAAAGATATCAAATGTCAATATTAATGGTAGTGTTCTCAAGATATTCGCGTTATTATAATAGATTGACGCGATCATCATTTACGTTACTGTATTTATAGAACCATGAAAAGTTGCGTTTAATGAAACCTTAATTAAATAAGGCATTTCACAGATTAATTCTATTACTGAAATCTATTTCTGAGATTTAATCGTTTTGATTAAAACAGGAAATAAAATAGCCTATAATTATGGTATTTTCATGGTCTCTATTAAACATCTGAGCGTCATTGATTCGACAGAGTAAAATACATTTTCCTTCTAATTCTACTAGATAGCAAAATAGATTCTACATCAGCATCCCGATAGTTGATATATTTTTAAAATAACCAAGGGTTTTTTTTAACATTAACCATTTCTTGATTTATATTAAACGCATATAGTATTGCTAACAGTACGAACTGACCAGGTTGACACACAAGTTCTCATTCGATCACCGAAGTTGAGTGCTGTTTAGTCTGGTCAGTGCAAGATAGATGACCATTTAGGAATACTAAGCGCTGTACGTTGTCTCCTCTGCTCCGGATATACATGCGACTGAAGACCGGATGTCAGCCCGCCCATGGCGAATACGACACTAGATCATATTGCTAAAATAGTCATCGTAAAACTCTATATCAAGTTTACCTTTTTTAATGTCGGTATTTTATATAATAACCCCCGGTAATATTTCTCATCTTTTGTTTCATAATATAAGTATAGGTAATTTACGCATTATTTACAGCAATGCCCTTATATACACATGTTCAGAAGCCGTAGTACTTGTGTTTATTTAATAATGTCATCTTACTATATGAGAGGTTGTTGCCGGCTTGCCTCTTTAAATAACGGGTTTTGGCACATTTATAGAGGCCAAATCCCATGCCAAACTCTTTGAAAAGAGATAAGAGATTATAAAATGACTTAGGTCTTTTGGGATGGGTAGGGGGACATATTAAGGGCATCCATACAGACTAACATACTGATAACACTTTTAGATAGCGTAGACATGAGTAGGTTTGTTTAATTGAGTGAAGTCTTAGATCGTGAGTAAATAACTAGTATGCATTATTTGGATTATTTGGACCGCTGTTCTCATCTTAGATGTTATTCTCACGACGTTTCGGCCGATGTACCCACCGAACTTCTTCCAGGTTCGCATCGTCGAACTCTAGAATCTGTACGGAATTTAAAACGGAATGTTTTATTTAATTCACGTAGGGAGTAGCTTGCTTTAGTTTCGTCAGCTATGACCGAGTTAAAGTCTTAAACAATTCGTAGTTGTATATTTACTGCACCCCATACTGGGGATTGAACCTTTAACCCCCAGAAGGCTGCCACTTAGTTAACTAGTATTTATATCGTTTTTTGTCCAAATTTTTTAATCATTTCGCAATCTTATAATTTGGCCAGTCCCAATTGACTTCAAATTCTGCCAGCATCTGTTCGATCCTGTAAAATTTAAATATTTAATATTTGATCTGTTTATATTTACTGGCATAAAAATTCAATACGCTGAAAGTGTAAATGAGTTTTGAGTGTTGGAGGATATCTGTAAAACAGTCGAACAAGACTCTGCAGCTTGCATTTATGAGAGAGTCCTTTAAAAAGTATCGATGGCAAAGAAGATATTTGGACATGGCATACAAGATTTTAATAAATTATGTGTTTTTTCTTAAACTAAGTCAATCAGTCAACTTTATTGGTCTATTATATTGAACCATTTTACATGGAAAAGGGCGAAGTTGAGGTAAAGCTGACAGTCAGGAGATGTATAGACATTACATTTGTATATATTTGCATGGTACGATTTTTTTACCAGCTTGATTTTGTTGTTGCTACTGTGTTCTTTGATATCTTTTAGAATCAGGTACTCGCCACAGAGACTACGTGAGGATTGCCAACGGGCATAGTGAAAGTAGATCTAGGGGAGTAAATATAGAGGGTAGTTTGAAAAGAAAAATGTTACACTTTTTCAAAACTCTTTTATTTTGGTGCCCATAAAACCGGGCAATGCCAGCTAGCTTTGCTAGTGTAAAATGAAAAAAAATATATTCAAATCAATTATAAATTTGATATAAAAAATATAAACATTACTTACGCTAATACAGAATATTAATAAGAAAGAAGCATACAAATACATGCACTTCTAAATCGAAACAGTTACTTGCTAACACCTATATTTCTATTGTATTTCATACGGCTAACAATGCATTTTTTGCTTGACATACGTAGGGTAATATATATTTTATCATGTTACCACTGTGTCACGAATGTACTTAGGTTAGTAAGTAGAGGTCATGTCTCTGAGCGATATGCTTTTGCCCGTTTTATTACTGAGAATTTAGTTAATGCGGTTTTCTGTATTTGTATAGTCCAATAACAAAAATACATTTATCCCTGAAATATATTTAAGTAACGCATATTAGAATCGCGATACAAGCTAAAGTAAACAAGCATTATTCTGATTTATCAACTGAATATTAAACATTAAATATGTCGGACCGCGAATTGATTAAAGAACATGAATATGACCAACAGAAGACAGGTTTAGAAGATAATCTACGAATTACGTGT
This sequence comes from Sepiola atlantica, assembly GCA_963556195.1. Classification (NCBI taxonomy): domain Eukaryota; kingdom Metazoa; phylum Mollusca; class Cephalopoda; order Sepiida; family Sepiolidae; genus Sepiola; species Sepiola atlantica. The sequence goes on along the minus strand of OY744524.1, from coordinate 21,941,125 downwards.
TTATTTAAAATTTGATTGAAAATCAAGTCAGTCCAACTGAAGTAAAATGGAGGAACACATGTTTAACATGAATGCTAATTTTTTGTCCACGCAATAAGACAATATGCTTAAACAGAAGTATTTGTTATATTAAACTAAACAAAATCAATGAATTAAAACAATCACTAACAAATAATAGTTGTATTTCTTCAAGACGAATGTGAAGATTAGTTAATCTTGCATAGACATTAGCAGTATAAAGATGCTGCTTCTATTGTGTTAAGTAAAATTAACTTAGAATAAGAAGTTTTGACTTTACTGTTTTGTTTTCGATAATTGAGTACAACTTTCGCATTTATTCATTTGGAGTTACATAGTAAACGTACAGATGTATTTTAATAACAATTCACTGTTATTATTTTTTTGGCGTAGGGGTTAGATGCGACTACCCATCTCTATAATAGGCGCTGTCATACAACGGCCACGATTGAGGTTTCAAGTTGATACATCATTTTAATTTCTGATGGTGCACATTCAATGAATACATCTTAAAGCTATGCGTTTTTCGTTTCAAATACCCAAAACTTCGATCGCATTAAAAGAAGTATATTAATCAACGTCTGGTTGACTATCTTGCATATTTTTACAAACATAAACTAATGATTACATTGATCGAGAATATCACTTATGTTGTGTTACTTTCATAGAAGCAGCGGCAAGCAAATGTTGTTTTAAAATTTTTACTCGCGATGTGATAGGATCTTTATCAATATCCTCTTTCAGATAATCAGAAGTGCAGAAAATATACGCCTCCGCATATTTCAAAAGTTGAGCTTTACAATATTTCGCGCTTAATATTAAAATCAAATACACCAGCTTGGTCTCTCACTTTTCTAGTTTCTTTCAGACTAACACCATTCGAATAGAAAGTTGTAAAAGCAACAATAATGTATCATAAAGTAAGGTAAAGGTAAAGGTCGCGCACGAGTGTCATGGCCGTAGCGGCGGTGATTTGTTAAGAATCACTGTGTCTAGGGCACATCATATGGAAGGCGGACCCCATCCCTCTCCTTCCGCTGCCTTGAACCTTTCCTGAGTTTTAGTCAGGTACCCATTTACTACTGGGTGGACAGAGGGAGTTTTCATGCCGTGAGTGGGATCGAACCCGGATCGTCCAGCCCAAAGACAAGTGCTATAACCACTCGTCCACAGGCCCTCCCTCATAAAGTACTAAACACTATAAACTCACATAGTGACACGACCAAATATGCATGAACTACACACACATTAAATTCTTCTTACATACCCTTACCATCGAGTGGCTTAGTAAGTGATCAACCATTAGTATATATAAAAAAGTATAACCTTCTAAGAAACAGCAAACTCTAATTCACTCTTTATTTGGTTATTCTAACAATTCCTTGTCAATAATGTAATGAATATGCGTCTATGAATTGGCTTGGCCATCCATTTTGATATTGACTTGTCCCTCTAAACTTTCAATGACTTATGCGAGGAAAGAGAGACAAGTGTTACTCTTATACACAAACATTATCGAGAAAAATGCTGACCTAATTGATGTCATCAACACAAAGTGCAGCTATTAACACAAAAAAGTATCTCAATAATTTTATAAACATTTTTCTTGTATTTTCGTATTCTTTCTAAGGACATGCGTTGGCGTAAAATATAAAAACTGACTAAAAATCTTAAGCGGTCCGTGCCTTATTTCGCAATGACTACTTTATGACTTATGTGAAAATCTGAACATGTGGCCTTTTGTCACATAGCTTTTTTTTTTATTCAGACGGAGGTTAGATTGCTTGAGAGGACTTGGTAATTTATTAATGTAGCTTGATGGGGGTCACAAGTTGCCGACAATTCAAAGAAATACTGATACGAGCATTATATTTTTCGAATGGAGTTAAACGAGTTTTTCTTTCATCTATACATATTTTAAATCTGTGACGCACACAGTTTAAAGATTTATCTCATTATCTGCCTCGTACAGAACGCACACATACATATGGTTATCATGTGTGTGAGTGTGTAATCTACAGACAGCTGTTTCGTCGCTTCATGACTCAAGAGTGTGGCTTGACATAGCGAAGGCATCAACACGAATACGAATATTCGAAGCACGGACGACATATATTCTTCTTTGTGTTCCTTTTTCATTCTTCGTTAGTTTCCACAGGGGGGTTCCTTTATATAGTTTAATCATACAAAATACATGTTAAAATATTCATCAAGGTTCGGAGTGAGGTATATCTTAATCACTTTCAATTGTAATTTTCTATTTAGTTGGGATTTGCATGTGACTCATCAAATGACACATCTCTTAACTAAATGTCTATCTATCTAAATGTGTTGCGTGAGATCCGCTCTTATTATATACGTCGTATATCTCCCCTCTCTCGCTTTCTTGGTGTTTATTACAAAGTGTGAAAAGAAAAGAAAACGAATGGAATTGTTTATTATATACTGAAGTGAATAACATCTCATACAATAATACTATTTTACCCGTGATTAGAGGGTAAACGAGAGAAATCATATATATATATATATATAAGACTTTACCAGAACTGTTCAATGTAAAAGCTCGATGACTGTTAACATTAAACAAAAGAGCATATATAAATTAGCAAAGTGATTTTAAATTCCTATGACTAAGTCTTTATTCATATTTTTACTTTCCCAGTTAAGAAAAAAGGTAA
>OY744524.1:21923429-21928429 GCA_963556195.1 Sepiola atlantica | reverse complement strand
ACTAGTGTATTACCTGCAGAAAAAATTTTCATACCACTATCTTATTTTAAGTAAATAATAAATATCCGCGTATCCACAAATACTATATATCACCAAGTCAGTAAATCTGTGTCTATCACAGATATTATTATAAATATTATGGGGGGGGGGGGTTTACCGTAAGTAATGTTATTCAATTTGGTATCTTCACCGTTATAAGTCTAGAGGTCCATCGGAATTGGTAATCCGATGGACCTCTAGACTTATAACGGTGAAGATACCAAATTGAATAACATTACTTACGGTAAACCCCCCCCCCCATAATATTTATAATAATATCTGTGATAGACACAGATTTACTGACTTGGTGATATATAGTATTTGTGGATACGCGGATATTTATTATTTACTTAAAATAAGATAGTGGTATGAAAATTTTTTCTGCAGGTAATACACTAGTTTTTGAATTAATATAAGTATAAATGTCAAATATTACCAATAGACATTATTAGACTTGAATTAGTAATCCGATGGGCCTCTAGAATTACAACGGTGAAGATACCAAATTGAATAACATTAGGTACGATAACCCCCCCCCCCGCATGATATTTATAATAATAGATTATCAAATTAATCTAAAATATAAATAAGGTAAGACTAATTTTTAGAACTCATATTACATCAGTAAGAATATAGAGCGTTATGTAAATATTGTGTGTAGGTGTGTGGATATATATGTATGTGTGCGTACGTATATGTGTGTATATGTGCGTATATGTATATATGTGTGTGTGTATGTATGTGTATGTATGTTTACATGTGTGAACAACTACATGCGTATGCATTTGGTCAATATTTCAAATAGATCCAGAGATATATATGGGTGTATTCATGTATGTATATGTATGTATATATATATATATATATATATGTATGTATGTGTGTATATGTATGTGTGTATAGATATGTATATGTGTGGGTGTGTATGTGTATATATGTGTGTGTATGTGCGTATGGATTTGTATGTATACATATATGTATGTGCGTGTAATCTTATTTCAACCCAGACGGACTGAGAATTTATGACACGCGGTCTGTCTATATATTCTCTGTGCCTGTTAATTGTTTCTTTCTTTCTTTTCTCTAACCGAATTTGAGAACACGAGTTTCGCCGGACGCATTCTGGCTGGAGATGAATAAAAGTTGCGTATGTGATTATGCTTAGTTATGATAATGTGCGAGTGAGATTATGTATGTGAGTGCGCATATGATGTGTGCGTATTTAGTTTTGTGTATGCGCGTGAGTAAAATTGCCTATATGGTTGATATCGCCAAGTCGTATGTGTCATAATTTTGACATGGCAGTTTTTAGTTGATTAACTTAAAGATCCCTCCCCTTCGCCCGCCATAGTTAAATATAAGTTTTAAATTTTCCCCCTCTCTATAAAAGATGTATCAAATTGGTTGCTACTACTACCATCTATGATTGTATTGGAACTGTGGTAGGGAAATTCAATTTTCTATCAGTCTCAAAAATGTAATTGTCTGAGTGATGCTTGAAAAAACCGAACGGTTGAAATAAATTATTGCATCGACAATTATGTGATTTCGTGTTATTATATTTTATATATATATATATATATATATATATTTATAATATTGCTGTTCATTGTGAATATATATATAGAGATATATTTATATATATATATATTAGAATGATGTGCATTGTGAATATATATATATATTTTTATAATATTGCTGTTCATTGTTAATATATATATATATATATTTATAACATTGCTGTTTGTTGTGAATATATATATATATATATATATATATATAATATTGCTGTTCATTGTTAATATTTATATATATATATATATATATATATATAATATTGCTGTTCATTGTGAATATTTATATATATATATATATATATATATATAATATTGCTGTTCATTGTGAATATTTATATATATATATATATAGATACTAGTATGCTGTGCATTGTGAATATATATATATATATATATTAGTATGCTGTGCATTGTAAATATATATATACATATATATATATATATATACATATATATATATATACATATATTAGTATGCTGTGCATTGTGAATATATATATATATATTAGTATGCTGTGCATTGTGAATATATATATATATATATATTTGTATGCTGTGCATTGTGAATATATATATATATATATATATATATAAATATTAGTATGCTGTGCATTGTGAATATATATATATGTATATTAGTATGCTGTGCATTGTGAATATATATATATATTTGTATGCTGTGCATTGTGAATATATATATATATATATAAATATTAGTATGCTGTGCATTGTGAATATATATATATATATATATATATATATATATATATATATATACGAGAGAGAGAGGAGACACAGACTTGCTCTCCAGTTGAGGGTTGTTCCCTTCTCGGAAAAAGCAATAACGGTTTAAAGCTAGTGTAACACCCGGATTGCATTTGTTTAGAAGACCTTTTAAAATCGTAATGTATAAAATTAAAAAGAATCTTTAAAACTCTTGATTACTACACTTTACGGCATCAGTCTGTGGTCGGCGATATATATATATATATATATATATATATATATATATATATATAGCCACGTTTTTACGGAAACACGTGTATAATAGATTCATGGGTTACAGCATAAGCATATTTTCGAATATGAAAATATATAAAATAAATGGCAAATCGAAAATATAAATAGATACCATTTAAGTGAATTATTATAATAGGCGCACTGTTTGAAATATAAATAGATACAATTTAGGATACGTTTAACCAATGTATTGCAAAAGTGACGTTAGTTGGTGATAATCATCAATAGATTAAATAAGTACACAGTATCAGATTTTCTTTATTTACATTACTTATATCCACAAATATATCAATAAATTCGTCTAGGCGTGTTGATATACAATTTGCCATTTGTATATACATGAAAAAATTACGGAAAGAAACCGTGATTTGTTCACACTTTTTTTTTTAATATTAATCATTTTTGTTTCATTTTACTACAGTCAAACCTCTCGGAAATAAAGGGGCACCTTCCTGGGGCAAACAGTTGATCTTTATCTTTTAGACATAGATATTCGAAGATTCCATTAAAGTTATCCCTTACATTTGAAACGTTGAGTTAATTAAAGAAGCAAATAATATTAATTTTTCTTCTCCTTAATTGAACAGTTAGCTATGTTAATATATATATATCTTTCTTGCTATATATAGCTCTTACGGGATTCCGAGACAATAATTTATCTAGTCTGGTGGAGTATCTAGCTGAGTGCTGTTACTTGAGGTAACATTACTTGAAGAAGGTGCAATATTTTTCCTATGAGCAAGCGTAAAGCCGTGTGCTATTTTGATGTTTTTTTGGAATATTTTATCAGGCTTTTCTAGTAGGGTTGTATGCAAAGTTGTCCTGATAAGCCCTAGTACAGAGAGATACAAGACATTGGAGGATGATGTCGAGTAGGTAATTCAAACATATATATATATATATATATATATATATATATATATATATATAAGATATATATAGATATATATATAAGATATATATAATGTATATTTTAATATAAAGATAAAGGTACACATGAAATGTTATCTTTTAAATATATCATATCTGCAAAAGTTAATATTCAATATGCAAGATAGAGAAATAATACAAGAAAAATAACTATGAGAATAAAAATAGGAGAATTTGCAATACTTATTAAATCATCAAATAGGCCAACCAAGGAATATATGAATACACTTTTTCCGTAATGCTTGTGTGATCGGTTAAATATGCCACAGTGAATAAACATTATTAAATATAAAAAGGCAACTTTGTTTCAAATTGTAAAATTTATGTTTTGCTTCATATAACCGAGCTTTCTGTTAATGAATCGTGCACACACTTAATCGTGCGAGACAATTTATTTTAAATAGGTTGATATATTTTAATATAATTTTTCATAGTATTATTAATAATATTATTAGTATTAGTAGTGTTAGTAGTAGTAGATACGTAGTAGTAGTGTACGTAGTAGTAGTAGTAGAAGTATTATTATAATAAATATTATAAATAATAATATTATTAGAATTAATGTTATTAGTAATAATATTAATAATAATTATATTATTAATAATATCAATATTAATATACATGAATGTGTACATGATTATATTAATAATAATTATATTAATATGTATGAATAATGGAAAATTATTGTATTTAAATAATGTACTGAATTTTCGCGGTTTTAACCGATGATACACATTGTGTAATTTTGTATCCAGCTCGCTGAGATTAGTTGTCTTCCTGTATATTTTTTGAATTTCTTTAACCTTAACTTAACTATGTATATATCATGTGTATTGAGTTGTTTAGTATTCAATCACTAATCGTCAATTGTTTTTATTCTATAATTTTTATTAATTTATTTATTTTAGGTGTTATATATTAATTTTTAATCATTCGTTCATTAATAAACAATTTATTCTTGTTGTAAACACCGTAACTTACAAATATTGTCTTTGTGTATTTCATTTTTTTTTCAAACGTTTGAATGGTTATTTTTAAGAAAGAGTCCGCAATATAGCTTTATTTATACTGAACATGATTGTAGTGGAGTGGTTGTATATACTTATATATTTATTATGATGTGAAACATGTACACACATACACTTACATATAGACACGTATTAGTTATATATATATATATATACAGGGTGGGCAAAAATAAGGGTCCTATTTTTAAAAATTCATAACTTTTTTATTTATTGATTTTTTTATTTTTTATTTTTCAGAATAAGTAAAGGACCCCTTTCGAAGCAAGCATGAGCCGTATTAGCCCTAAGGAACGTACCCTCATTTAGAAAACATTATTTTTGCTTAAAAAACTCAAAACAGTGTAAAAAACAATACTTTAGTTTTTGTAAGTTTTAAGAAGTGTTTTTCGGCTAAAATTTGTTTTGT
>OY744524.1:21800929-21918429 GCA_963556195.1 Sepiola atlantica | reverse complement strand
TTTACTAATTTAGAGACCAGCGCGACGTGTGGAAATTTCTATATTTGTATCCGTTATCGTTTTTGTATTGATGCTGTCTTAAAAAATGTCTATTCCTTGGTCATATAGTGCGATCACAGCCCTTACGATATTATTGTTCCATCTTAGTTCGAAATGAAACATTATCTAAGTATTGTTTAATATAGTTTAAGAATATATCTGAGTATTTGTGTCTATATCAAGACTCCTTGTGTTTGTGACATATTTCAATTTTTGGACGTCCAGGCTGAATATAGAACACACGGTCTTATTGCTCCATCTCTGGACAATACACATACAACACTTTGCTCCTACCCTGAAGAGTAAGAAAGTGTATTTAAGTTAGTTTCAACACGAGAGTTAAATCCAAGCGAAATTTTAAAATAATACTTTTTCATACATTGCATCTACGGCGATTAGACGATCTCATATAAAAAAAGGATGAAGAGTGATAACGTACGTACGGTCATGCAATTGCCTAAGCGTGTTATTATATAGATACTTATTAAATGATATCTTATGTTGTTACAACTGAGGTTATTTATCTTCCTCCCACAAGGTAAGATGTGACACAAGGTCGGGAAAGTGGGATTTGAAAAACCAGCGCTCGAGAATTTGAGCGCTCTGGCCATTAAAAAATTCCTGGGCAGCCCCGTCGGCATTCCCCAGTAGTGGCGCCTCAGGCCATTAGCAATAAACTAACCCCTTCTCAAAGGGTGAGAAGGCAAAACCTGGGAGGGTGCACCTCCTAGAACTGCACAGGACAGATCAGACCGGTACACCCGCGTAAATCAAGGTCCGAAGGCCCAAACAATACCGGTCTATGGGGTTTCCCCCTGGCTAAATATTTAGAAGGCTGATGCTAATAGGGGTTTTTTATGCATTGATCATAGACATTTTCTAATAATTTTACAAAAAGAGTTTCACTATTACAAAATTAATTGGAACTAATAATTTTAGAATTCTTTTATTTGTATTTCTCTTGCGCTAGCCGACACATTTTGTATTTCTTTGAAACAAAATATCACCATCAAGTAACTTCTGGAGAGTTGAGAAAATTATCCATCTCGGAACATGTGCCAAGATGTGAAGAGCATTGAAGTAGCGGCAACCGAAACGTTCCGCTCTGAACATTGGAAAAATTAGTCCAAATGATTCACGAAAACAAATAATCAATACATTCGCTCTTATTCACATTTATGAAACCCGCCAAAGTAGCAGCAGGAGCTATATGGCAGCTGCCCTTGTCAAATTCTGTGCGGTTATTTACGACTGTCGTGATATATTTTGATAAAGTCTTTTTATTCGTTTTATTAACATTGAGTTTTTTAGCAAAGGGGTAAAAAGTAAATGCAGAGTAGATAAATAAAAGATAAAATAAATGAATTGAAGGAAGAGGAAAAACAACTATACTTTCTATAATAATAATAATAATAATAATAATAATAATAATGAATTATTATTTATAATAATAATAATAATAACGATGGTGGTCATTTTAGCAAATGCAATGATAAGAATGAACTAGGATAACTGACTGTTTATTAAACAAAGAAATGAAGATCAATCGAAATGTTTGTCGGGACGTTTTAGCAAAATAATAACATGATAACGAATGGTAAACACAAAAGGGGTATTCTCAAGTTGCGTTTATTCATACTGCGCGGTTAGCGATTAAAATCATATTTCAGCCTGAAGCGTGACCCACAGATTTACCATTCTAATTATTTATAATGTTAACATTATAGGCATTAAAACTAAAAGTAGGATTGATCATCAGAGGTTAAAGGAATACAAATGTCATCAATCATTCCGGTCAAATGGTTATCTATAAGAAGTTAAAGACTATACATTTACCAAAATCATTTCAATTAATCTCACGTTACCTAGAATAGACTTGGACCTCACACTCAAAAATTGACATTTATGAAATATAAATAATAGCACTAAAAAGGTGGTATGATGTCAAAAGAACAGAGTTCTACTTATACTACCGGATTCTGCCTGAGTATATACACAAATGAGTGTATATACATATATATATATATATATATATATATATATATACATAGATGTATACACACACATTATCTATCTCTCACAATAACAAGCAGTACTACTAGCTTCATTACGAGATCCAACACGATTTGTTGTTGATCACTTTTCGCTGCTTGCCGTGAAAACCCGCCGACTTGGCATTTACAAAGTTAAATTCCTTCTAAATTCCAAGCTAATGTCTGGTGGCTAATGGGTAAGTCTCTGTACTGCGAATCAGTGACGATTTGTGATCGAAGTTCGCGCCCGCCGACCGTCGGTAATTAGCTTCCAGCACTGATAATGTGGGTAAGCATGACACATCGATGTTAGTAGGTAATAAATAATTGATATTCATTCATAAATATAATTATATATATATATATATATATATATATATATGTCATAACGAACGAAAGTTATTTGATCAGTGTTCTCGTTGTAAATAACTACTTCTACTTTTACGATCTATTACTACTACTATTATTAATGCCGATCGTATATATTATGAGAAGTTTTCATACGAAAGCAAACCATTTAGCAACTGAATTAGTTACATATTTGAATAAAGGACGAATCATTAAAAACATTTAAAATTGATTCAAGTGAGATTTTTTAAAAATAAATTGCAATACAAAGTATTACTAGTAACTAGTGCGGCAGGATATTGTAAATGATTTATGCAGTATAAAATAGTATTACGAATCATAACAATTATTTGCACTAGGAGTGACCCCCGATGTTCCTGATGACTAATGTGAACCTCTGTGAACATTTGCTCCTAGCTCTGATCCCTCTAGTACTATTTGCATAACATTGTCTTTAATATCCACGATTTTCATTTCTTTATTTACGTGACCGTCTTTATCTTGATACTACTAATACAACTACTTCTAATACTTTAGTGGTTGATATCCGTTTGTTTCTACGTCTAGATGTGTGTTTTCTTCTTGCTTTCCTATTGTAATTCTATTGCAAGTATGCTCTATATTCCCGTGTTCCCTCTATTTATTTTTACCACCGTTCAAGACGTCATTCCCCTTTCCCTACCAGATCAATAAGCAAACAGATAAACACAAATATCATAGCGCTTTAGTATTATATGTAAAGTATTATTTAATATTAACATTAACTTTCAGCAAAACTTATTGGAAAGTATTTCGATCAAATTTCAGATGGCATATTATCATCTATCCTCTATATGTAACAATACATGTAAAATGTGCATATGACTTAACAAAAAGCACCAGAAATAGAAGCATATCTAGACCACCCAACCTTTACTACATAATCTGTCAGGTGATATAATTGCTTATACAAATTATTCACTAAAAATATAAGATATAATTAATCTCGATTTTACCTGAAAAATAGTTTAGAAAAATCATAAAAATCTGTAAATGACTAACGGATTCGCACAGACGCATTTAAATGAACTACACACACTAATTTACTTGAAACTACTATCTCAGTAGGAGCCGCTCACACTTCGTTGCCTTCAGAGTAAAAACTGATTCAGAAATCAAGTCGCCAATGATCGTTTCTGTTCATTACAACAGTTTCCTTACAGAAAATACATCGCTAGTTTTTTTGTCTATTCTATGTTTTTTCTCAATTAAAAGTTCTCGACTTAGTGCAATCTCTGGTATCTCTTTGTAAGAGATTCACAGCAAGACACCGTTTTCCTACAACACACAAAAACACTCCCTTTTTCTTGTGTGTATAAGCGTCAACAAATATTCTTTGCACGGTCTATCCGTCTGTGGAACACATCACGCCACCATTACTTCCCTGCAAATTACAACACGGTATCCATATCAAATGTCAACAGATATTTGCCACAAAGTCCCCTTGAAAAAATAAAACTTACATTACATTAATCATTGTCAATCATCTCATACGTTTCTTGATCTATGAACTGGCAATCATAGGGTCTCATTAAACCTTATCATCGATGAGTTTTTTGCCTTGATAAGTTGTGACACATTAGAAAAATACACTATAAAAACGAGTATATTTCAGAATTCCGAAGATGGTGTTGGTCGATGTACAAGATACTCTTGTAGAGAATTAATTATTTACGGATAGATTTAAATTATTACTTCATAGAGCTACTTATCTTTAAAGAAAAACATATGAAAATTAGTAAACAACGCCGTATTTTAAAAAGTAAACGTTCGAAATTTTAAAGTAAATTTTGGCGATATAAAACGAAGTGAGAACGACCTTTTAGATAACGTTCATGGAGATTCTAGAAATGGTGATGTTACTCGTAAATTATTGCCACGACCTCATATTTAAAAAAAAAATTCAAATACGTTCGATTTTTATACACTTGAATCTACCCTTAATACACACACATTACGCTAGACTTGGGATTTTAATTTCTTCCTAAGATCTCTTAAGCTTTAAACACAAATTTTGAACATTTTTGTCGAAAAAAATAATGTAATTGATTTTGATTATAATTGGAATTATATTTTTTAACATAAGAGTTTATGGCATATCATCTTAATTTTAATCTCAGAAAAAAGGGTACAATTGATGCAACACTATTCTGTTTTGTGAATTACTCTTACAATTAACTAGCAGCCCCGAATGTGTATATACCCCTATCTGATATGAAATTAATTTAGAGATCGTCATGGTATTTAGAGAAATGAATCCATGATGTTTTCCCTAGAATTTAGTAGTGCCCAATTCAGCTCAATTAAGTTTTCTGATCTGAAACGATCAACTGCGTCGTGTTACCTACATACTAAGTAAACATATATTTTTAAAAAAATCGGACAGGACATCAGAAGAAGTATCTTCTAACACTGGCAGTTGATAATTACATTATTCACACTTACAATAATCTCTCTCATATATATATATATATATATATGTGTGATTTTATGAAGGCTTACCAAAGCATTCCTTTCAAGACACCAATGATCACCATTAAAGATATTTTTTCTTACAAATACTATTTATTCAAATTAAATGTTTTTTCCTACACGTGTTTCACTATACAAATAAAAGAAAGAAGATAGATAAATATTACGAATGACAAATCTATTTTAACTTCGACTGTTCAATGCAAGGTGTACGCGGTAAAAACGTGTTTATTATTATTTCCTTAAGCCAAGGCTTTTCAAAGATTAAACTCTTATGATCAGAGGAATTACATAGATAGATAAGTTGGCAGTGGAAAAGCCAAAATTCTAAATTTGTAAAAAAAATTATAAAGTAATAAAGAGTAAGACTGTGCGTGTAAAAATATGGAGTCTGTCCAGTTGGTGAATGTCCGTAGATAAGATGTCCGGTAAAAGGAGATTTAAAGATGGAAAAAAGGGGTCCGTGAAGGCAGCGTTGAAAATGTTCAAAAATGAAGTAAATCCAATAGAAAAATTCAATCGTAGATGAAACGCACTTATTGGGATGTGTGTATATAATATATATATATATATATATATATATATATATATATATATACAATGAACTATATACTATTAAAACTGAGGATGTTGTTTTTAATTCAGCATCCCTGTGACCCTGCACTCTTCATCTATTATTAATGTTTTGAATCAAATAAAGAACAAATTATTAGTGGTGAGAGGAATAGAATGATGTAAATAATTAAAAAGTGTATATTCCGTCTGATAATATATGAAGGTGTTTGAATTAGTAATCTTTGTAAAACCATAATGAGCACGCAATATCAAAGTTAATAAATCGTATCGTTAGTAATATTCATAACAAATACTGAGCCAACAAACGATTTCTATTCTACGATAGCCCAATTTAACTATACTGTTCTCCATATTTCCCGAAATATAGCATATGTATATATCATTATCAGTGTTTTAGTTAGAACTAAAACATAGTGTTATTGTTTAATTGATTAAAACTCGTTAAGGCATTTCGTAACTAAAAAAATGAATTCATTGAAAAAGTAGCTAATGCATATTTAAATTCTGATTTGCGATTTTTCCGACTTTGTATAATATCATTGACTTAAGAATTATGCGAACGAAAAATATCGATTTTTTTATAAAATACTTGATTAAGGCTTAACAAGTTGTCATTTGCATACAATTTCCACACTGTTTTGTTTAACGAGATTCTCTTTTTGCATCACACCTTAATTCGACATTGCAAAAAAATAATTTTTCAGGCATTTCACAGAAAGGAAATAAAAAAATTTTAAACTATTAAAACAGAAAATATTTTTTTTAATTAATTTCTCAAATATAGCGGATGTCCAAAAATTTTAGTTTCGTTAGTAATCTTATAGCTGACGCACCATGTGTCCCTGACTTCGCATCGTCAACATTCGAGCAGATATCGGAAGCGGCCGAGTGTTGACGAAACTATTAACACAGTAACATTTGCTTATAAGTTTGTTTTCGTTAAAATAAAGAAGACAAAACAAATAAACATTGATTTAAAAAAAAAAGTTGCGGTGTTTGTTAAAAAGAAAAAAATTACAAAATATGTAATAAAAAAAAAAAAAAACATTAGAAAAAATTTTAAATTTGCTAAACAGATCCAAAAAAATCACCATTTGAAACTTTCCGGTGCACGAATAAAAAAACCCTGTTAATTAAAAACATTTGATTAGTAATGGTTCCTTTCACACAAAAAGAACAAAAATAAACATCTGATTAATAACAGTTTTTCAGCTATCATTTGTTCTTTCTCTATTTGTATATATGCATTTTAGTTTGATTTTCTTTATCGAAATTTATCGACTGCCAATCTTCAATATCGAGTTTGGAAGTTTTTTCCTCGTCAACTCTCGGGGGCTTCCGTAACTTGTCCGAACGTTGACGACGAGAAATCACGGAAACATGGTGCGTCAGCAATAAGAGTACAGAACTGTTATATTCTTTAAAGACACACGTGTACCACAATAACAGAATCTTAACATTCGTCTAATATATCAGATGTCCCTAAATAATATAATCTTTATATCATTCGAATATATTGAAAACAAAACAAAAATGGTTAAATGATACGCTTCATTTTTCCTTTAATATATTTGGGAAATAAAAGTAAAATCGAAATGTATTATTTAAGACGTATGGAAAAATGCATGTAAGAAACAACACATCAAAGGTTACAGAATGTCACATGTTAAAACACGTTCTCAAACTGCCTTCTTTTCACACTTATTGAATAAATACATTGTTCAGTTCCTCACGCGTAAAACTTGTGCAGTTTTTCTTAAGTGCGACATTAAAATGAGCCTTTGGCTTCTGATAGAGAAACACTTTTGCGTTCGACCTTCTCACAAACCAGAAGTCCACCGGCGTGGGGTTAGGCGGCGCTGCGATCAACTTCTCTAGAACCGTCTTGAGATTACATTTTCTTCTCCAGATAATTCTATCAAAAACTGACATACCACCTTTGACTAGTGTGTCGGTGCCCCGTCTTGAATTAAGATAGTTGTTAATCCTAAGTTTTCCTTCGTTTTTAAATATACGTTATATAATTTTTACGACGGGTAAAATAAGCGTTATTCTATTCATATGACAAAAATAAAAAGAAAAAGTTTAATTCGAAGGAAATATAAGAAATGTATATCTGTCATGTCAGTAAATTTAATAAATAAGTGATGTTCAGTGAAACAATTTTCGTAATTCATTATGGCTTTGCATTTACTTATTTAGTAAATAAGTTTAGTTAATACAAATCCATCTGCTACAGTTTCTGTGTAAAAAAGAATACAATTGTAAAAAAAAGTTTTCCTCAATCTTGTGAAGTTGTCCAACAGTAAATACTAAATAAAGGAAGTCAAGTCGAGGGTTGGTTTAGCAAGTGTACTAACCCAGTGAGAAAGTGACTAGCACTTGGCTAGACAGTTACAAGACTGTGCTTTTTCTTCTCTGTGTCTCTGGTGACTCGCACTATTTATAGTGACAGCCGGTGTTGTTTCTCCTATGTAAGAACGGCCGGTGTAACACCCCCCTTTGAAAATATCCCCTCTGGGGATTAATAACGTTTGTTTTACTTCAGCTTCCGCTTGAATAGCTGCTATCACCATATCCTCCAATGGTTCTGTCTGCTTAGGTATCAACCTTGATAACCAGTCTGCATGACCAAAATTCTTATATTGTACATACTCCATTTGAAAATTGTAGTTAAGGAGAATGGTACCGCATCTTTGGAGTCTATTCGCAGTGTGTTGTGGTAGTCCCTTTTTCGATCCGAAAATCGTTAATAAGGGTTTGTGGGCTGTTTGTAACAGAAATTGTCTACCGTGCGGGAAACAATGAAATTTCTTTACCGCGAATATAATGATTAGAGCCTCTTTCCCAATTTGAGAGTATTTTTTTCGGCTGGTAGAAGTGTTCGGGATGCATGGACTATCGGGCTTTAATTTTCCATCATCCATTTTGTGGAATATGCATGTTCCTATACCATAGTTGCTGGCATCGCTTGCAACTACAATATCACGCTTGGGATAATAATGTGCCAGAAACAATTCAGACGTTAAGATATCTTTACTTTTCTGAAACGCTTCTTCGCACTCTTGCGTCCAGACCCATTTCTGGTCCTTCTTTAACAGTTCATTTAAGGGTGATCTTAGTTCATGCATGTTTGGTACGAACACATTGTAGTAATTCGCCAACCCTAAGAAGCTTTGTAGGGATGCAGTATTTTCTGGAGCAGGCATGCTCCTTATCGCCATTGTCCTATCTGGGTCTGCCCTTCTTCCTTGCTCATCGATGATTTGCCCTAAGTATTTTATGTTTTCCATGAAAAAAGTACATTTCTCATCCTTGATTTTAAACCCATAATCCTGGATTTGTTTGAATACTTGGTTTACATGAGTCTTGTGCTGTTCTTTGCTAACGCTGTTTATTAACACATCGTCCAGGTACCCTACTGCGAAATCCATCCCACTTAAAATCATGTCCATAATTTGTTGAAAAATCGCAGGGGCGACCTTCACCCCAAAAGGAAGTCGGTTAAATTTGTATAATCCCTTATGGGTATTGATGCATAGCAGTTTTGAACACTCCTCATCGACAAGGATTTGAAGATAAGCGTCGCTGAGGTCGATTTTAGAAAAATATTTTCCTCCACTCAGTTTCGCAAATATTTCTTCAGGGCTAGGAAGAGGGTAATGGTGATCTTTTAATGCCTTGTTCAAGCCTGTGGAAAAGTCGGCACCACCCCGAATCTCCTTGTTTTTTTTTTAACATAAACTGTAGGTGAGGTATGGTTTGGTAGTTTTGTTTTACGGCATATCAACCCTTTTTGGGTTATTTAATGCCGAATCTGGTCATTATAGTAAAAGTTTTTATGCTTCAAGTTCTTTATATCTTCAAATGTTTAATCATCGTTTTTGGTTTGGTAGTTTTGTTTTACGGCATATCAACCCTTTTTGGGTTATTTAATGCCGAATCTGGTCATTATAGTAAAAGATTTATGCTTCAAGTTCTAAAAATAAAATAAAAAAGGGAGGGAGAAAGGGAGAGGGGCTGTTGTTTTTGTTTTTGGTTTTGTAGAACATAATTAAGTTTTACAAAAAAAAAAAAAAAAAAAAAAAAAAAAAAACGTCAATGTAGGTGAATTTCGTCTCAGGGAGCCACAGGGCAGCCTGATCTGGTATCACCAGAACTGTAGGTGAAGCCCACTCACTGTGATCAATTTTTGAAATGACAGCCATGTTCTCGAGTCTTTCTAATTCACCGTCTATTTGCTCTATAGCGGCGTATGGAACATTTATTTTCTTTCTGAACACAGGTAGTTCATTTGTTTTGACTTCAAACTTTGCTACCGCTTTTGTACACCTTCCAAGACCGCCTGAAAATACGTCTCGAAAATTTTCTTTTAATTCCCTCTTGAGTTTTTCTGCCTCCACATTCGAATCCTCGACCTTTTGGCAAAAGGAGCTTAAAAGCAGATCCAATAGGCTAAACTTTCCAATCAGATCAGTTCCAAAAAGGTTATTCGATTTTCGCATAACAAACATTTTGGCTTTTACGGTCTTATTCTGGAAAGAAATATTCGTCAATAATTCCCCTTCGAAGGTTATTTTTTCACCACTGACGCTTCTCGCCATTTTTGTGATTTGATCATAGAGTGTCTCCCAAGCTTCTTCCATGTCTGTACATTAATGATGGAAATGTCAGACCCACTATCAAGCTGTAGTCTTACTTTTTTTTAAAGCATTTTTACCTGTACAAATTTCCGGATATTTTGTTCTTCAGGTACAATTTTTGTCAGTTTAATGGCTGTCTTTCTACCAGATTTTTTCCTACAACGTGATGCCTTATGTCCTTTCTGGTGGCAGTTGTCACATTGTTTGAATATGTAGGGACACTCATTGTACCAATGGTTATCTCCACACCTCCAACACGGTCCAGGTGGATCTTTTCCATGTTTTTCTCTCTAGTTATTCATTGAAGTCAATTTTTTTTTCTGATGGATTTTTTTTTATGTGCGACACTCCGTTTTCCTCTATGTCACGACTGTCCTGTTTCAACGCAACAAAACGTTCACAGGCTTCCGCTAGGTTTTGTATTGTTAGACATGGCTCATTTTCGAGTTTATTTAAAACACGACGTCTGATTTCAGAGTCTTTATTTAAGACCAGACCTTGCAAGAATATTAGACATTTAAAATTATCCGATGATCCTTCCTCTAATTTAAAATCGTCACAAAGTTTATTTACTATACTTGCATACGTAATGTATTTGTCCTCCTCTCTTCTAGTGACATTCATACACTTATATCTCCTGTGGAAAAGAGAAGTTTTTGTAGAAAACAGTTCTGTTAGTAAAGTAACTGCCTCCTGAAGTTCAACTCACTGGTCTTTTTTTAAAGGATAAAATTCACGAACTTTGTATGCTCGGCAGCTCCTAATTTTCTTAGCAAAAATCTAACTTTTTTAGAGTCTGTCCATGTACTGAAGTCCGATGCAAAAATATCCTCATATCTTCCATAGAAGTGAGCAAAAGTGACATCGTCTTCTGGATTATAATTGAAAATTACGATAGCGCTCCACACAGCCGTCTGGGAGAATGCATTATGATTCGTGTTTGCTTTCGTTAACTGTGTTGCCTCCAGAAATTTTATCTGTTCCTCCTGTGTTTTTATCAAGAGTTCTTCGAAGTGTTTCTGCTATTGTAGCAGTCTTTCTTGGAATCTTTCTTCTCGTGTTGTCGCCAGCTCTTTTTGTTCAGCATGCATTTTTCTTTGGGATTTTCGCTGTTCCAACAACTCTCTTTTAAATTTCTCCTCAATTTCAAGTTGTTTTCTTTGAAGTTCCATTTGTTGTTCAACTTGCTGTCTTTGTAACGCAACATTTTGTTCCGTTTGGAATTTAACTAATTGAAAAAGAGAATCTTTGAATTCAGTGTCCATCATTCACGAATTCAAATCATGCACCACACAATTTACACTTGTAAAAATAAATCAGTTTTCCCCACAACGTGCTTAATATAATTAATTTGCTCAACTAATACACAAAGCAAGAAATATATTATTCCTTAGTAAAAAAAGAATTCAATCGCAGTTCTTTTGTTTGAAAAACAAAACTAAGAAAAAAATTTGTTTAATATATATATGTGTACGCAGTTTTACAAAACCAAGTCCGTCGCTATAAGCCTAATACGACTAGTTTTATGGGAAATCTTTTTAACCCCTTTTCATTTTGCAAAAATGCGACTTGCTTATTTAACAGTTCTTTGTTAGAAGCACAAATGACTTACGCGAATATATTTTTTCACTGTCCGTCCTTTGCTCTCGACAATTCTGTGGTAGACCTTTTTAATAAATAGTGAACGTGGATCTTGCTCAAATATCAGATGGTGTCCTAATAATAACGACAAACTTACACAATATCTGTAATAATTGACGCGGATAACATTTATCTTAAAGAGTCAGTGAAACTTGAAGAGAAAAAAAATAAAGGTATCAGTGTATTCAATTATTTCAATAATTGAAAATGTCTTTCGCGTTTTCTAGTTTTCGATTTTTGGTAGCAAGTTTTGAGTTTGTGTTTTTTTTTCGCTTAACTACTCAGTAGTTAATTTGCTGTTAATCCTTGCGAATCCAAATATCTTAAGAAGATGTTTTTTTTCCCGTGAAGATCTTGCGAATAACTTTGGGTGAATTTTTGCAGTGAAATTGTTTCAATTCCTCGTCGCCAATCTGTTGTGACGTTGTCCAACAGTAAATAATAAATAAAGGAAGTCAAGCCGAGGGTTGGTTTAACAAGTGTATTAACAAAGTAAGAAAGTGACTAGCACTTGGCTAGACAGTTACAAGACTGTGCTTTGTCTTCTCTGTGTCTCTGGTGACTCGCACTATTTATAGTGACAACCGGTGTTGTTTCTCCTGTGTAAGAACGGCCGGTGTAACACTCAAAAAGCTGTTAAAGTATAATTGAAACATAATATTGCCATTAACTAAAACAGAATTTAGCAATATCTTGATTGAAATACAAGTGCCTGTTTTTAATACCTCTCACAATTTTCTCAGCTTTTATAAATGATTCGATTCGTCAATGCTAGTTTCTCTTAGACTTTTCCTATATACTGTAATCACACAACATACACGAAAACATAAACTTAGTTTTTTGCAAAATGTTTTAATATTTCTACTCAGCCGTACTTTATAATACTTTGAAATAGTTACCAGTCTCGTTTTTATCGCTCTTTGTATTTCTACCGCCCCATTCAATCTACGTTGACTCGGCTACTTTCTAATATTTCTTAATCTCTCTAAGCTTTAAGAATATAAGAAACTGTATTTTCTCTAATTTACATGTGTGTGTGTGTGTGTGTGTGTACACAACACACAACACTATTTTATGGCAAAAAAGTATATTTAGTTCTATATAACTTAAAAAAAAAAATAATAATACCTATATCCTTATAATAACTCACTTAACCAAATTATGTTCGTACGCACGTTATCACCTTTCACACCCATAAATAATGAGACCGTCCGATAATTGACGATTAATCTGGTGTCGCTAAGATAGGAAATTTCGACCTTACGCATTTTAAAATTAATTGTTCCAAAATCAAGTGGTTCCCTCTTCGACTAAAACAGTACAATAAAATGACCTGACATTTTTACCCCATTAGAAAACTAAATCTTTATTGTCTGAAAAAGGATTCAATTGGTAGGATTTTAAATAAATAAAGAATAACTATATTCATTTTATTTATTCAAAGAATATTTAGCTGGCAATAACAATTATTTTTATGGAAAAAAGGTACTTCATTCTTAATAGTATTTGATCTGACAGACATTTATCATTCGAGAAATAATATTATTAATAGTAAATTATTAAGATTGATGAAGATAGCACCGTAGATTCCCACGCGGTACCGATCGTATAATAATCATAATCATGATAAATAAAATAATAGAAGTAAAACAATTATTTTATTTATTCAAGAAGAAGAATATATGGTAGCTTATAACTACACTTGAAAAGAATATCGTTCCCTTTGGGTAAGTAATATATGCTCATGATTCAGATATCTTCTGGTTTTATGAAGTGGTTTATGTTTATTAATATAATATATATATATATATATATATATATATATATATATATATATATAAATACTACTAACAATAATGCATTATCCTTAAATCTACAATATCATATACAGATTTGCATATCAAATAATAATACAAATTATGACAATAATAATTAATAAATTACGAAACTTAAAAATGCTTTTGGTATCAGATAGGCAAATTGATAAGAGGAAGTACATCCAAATTGAACTCGCCACTTATAAAATGTCACGTGATCATATGGTTAACTATTTTAATTCGGAAATAAGTAGTATCTATTGTTTGTCTTCACTTGTTTAATTGTGTTCAAAATAAGTACACCCAGTCAATTTTAAATAATGTTTAAAGAATATTATACGTTAATATGAAAAACAAATATTACATCATTTTTAAACGGTTTCTTATAATTTTAACCAATTAGTGTATTCGTTTACAACGGGCAGATAAATAAACATAGATTTTAGATAAGTATTGAAAAATACTAATTGAACGTTAGTGTTTTGTGGCGTGGACTTATTTTTTTAATTTTAAATGTTGAAATTTACTCTTGCATTATTTCGTTGATATCCATGTGAAAATATTTGAAATCCACTTTCTCACTCAGTTAAAAATGAATAAAATTAAGGACTAAATAGTGTAATACTATTTTGGGTGGTTTACATTCATCGTACTAACTACTATGAATTTAATAACACTTGTACTTTTGCTGTATTAAAATTATGAATTGCAACATAGAAAATGTTAATTTTCTTATTTGTGTTAACACATTTACTTTAAATAAAACAAACATCACTGGCGTTTAGTATAACAATAGAGATTGTAGCCAAGCTGTACCGATAAGATAGATGATAATTGATCTTAGACTACATGCAAAACGATACGAGTAGAAAGTATGCTTAGTTCGTGTATCAGACACGAACTCTCAATTATAGTAAATGATGACAGAAACAACACTAAGTTACTTACATACATGATATCTGAGCAAACATTTTTTTTTTTTATTTTATTTGTTTTTAAACAAATAATTCTAAATTTAGTTTTGAATGTATTGTCTCTTCAGCGGATTGCGTCAAGTTGGGGCTTCGTCTTTTGTTTAGAAGATCAGCGTTGGTTGAATTAATTTCATGCTCAACAAACTGCACGAGAGAAAACCGAGAGAAACGAATGAATTTGTCGAATTAAAGATTCATGTGAATATCGATGAATCCAAAGAATTACTTCTTATCGATTTCCCCACGAGCAAATAATATCTTTTAACAAAATCATACGTGGAACCCATTCACACACACACTAACACACATTTCTCTGAATAAAAAGTGATATTAAAATATTTTCTTGTATTCTCGCAATGATAATATCTAAGTTGGCAAACGGAATTCACTAGAAAGGGCATTATTCATTGAATCGTGTTAACCTCAATCTATTCTTTTGATAGAATTAAATTGTGTTTACACGGTATGGCTTTTAATATTTTACAGAAAACCAATATATTTAAACTGGTGATAATAGAAACAAACTAATTAATTTTCAGAAACATAAAAAGAGAACGATATTTTTTCTCGGGAAAAATCAAAGGGGAGTACGGCACCTGCACACAGTAATTACAATGATATTAATATTGGAACAACATTTACAAATACTGAAAAATTATTGAAATTTAGATATTGTTTGAAACAACAAAATGTATGTGAAACAAGTATATTTTATGCAGATACAGATTTATTAAAATGAACTTTAGATGATAATACGAACTTTCCCAACTATAGCTTCCAACTGGTATGAGTGCAGGTGCAAACAAGCCCCTGGAAGGAATCCACGGGGGTCTTACGCGTTTGTCACATGAAAGGTCCTACCTATGCTCATTGAACACAAACACGAAACAATTTTCACGAAAGCAACTAAAATACCAACGAGTAATTATTAACAAATCTAAGTATCTGTTGGTGATCTTTAACAACACAGCATATATATATATATATATATATATATATATATATATATATATATATATATATATTCATTACTGTAAGTATCTACTTTTTTGTTGATCTTTTATATAGTCCTATATGCTTTCCAAAGGGGGGTGGGAGGTATAGTACTTGAAAGTGATATATGTTTTAATATGCTATAACCTCGGTTTCACGTGCTTTTGCAATCGTCGGATGGCGTAATTAATGCATATGGTGCCAATTCACGTTTTAATACGATTCTTTGATACGCACATCTATTTTGGGGGCTTGAAACCGTAAAGATGAGAAACTACTACTGCCTTATATAAATATAGCGGATAATACAAATATTGTATACAGGTTAACACTAGCTGGAAAGAACGTCACAGAAATAACATCAGTCGACTTTCTTAAAGAAATCAGGCTATTAAACATTTATGCAGTGGAAATTTAATAGACATTACTAAATTAAACGATTGTTATTGTTCACCCATTAGTCTTAAAATTATCAAAATCAACATAGCATTGCGTAGTTTAATTTATCTAAATCGAAAAGGTTAAACTGTTTGCTCATATATGACATGCGACTATGAAATACTTTTTTAATGATCATCCACACAGACAGAGTATTCCACCGTAGGTTAGAGTTTTTTTACGTACTTATAAGAAGACCGAAAGTGGAAGTAACTACTACATCCACTGAATTGGATTGTTACCACTGATGTTTAAGTGATTTAAACCATATCAAATGAACCAAATTATACGGATAAAGATAGAGGAAAGGTCAATCTATTTAAGACTTCACCATGAAAACTATCTGTCTTATGGATTTAAAGTATTTTTTGCTGAGACTTCTTACACCTAATCTATTTTAAAAGTAAACAAGGGGTCACTGTCAACCTTTTGTCCTTTCTTCACCAATAACCCTTAAATTTTAGAACATGATCAAAACATTACTTGTGCACATAAGATATCAAAGGGAATTCAAGCAAAGAATGTAATTCGTTGGGCATTAATGCAAAACAGGAGTGTGCATGAACGTCACTTCAAATCTGAAAAATCTCCCTTTAACAGCAGTATGTAAGCCTGAGTAGACCATTCCCAGAACTATTGGACACAAAGCATCCTCAATGCAGCCAGTGCAAACTGTATAATCAATATGCAAGTGTTCGGAATATTGATCGGAATTGGAATCAGGAATCGGAAAAATCGAAAAAATGTTGGGTATCGGAATCGAAAAATCTTGTGCCTATTTTGTGATGCCAATAGCGATTCTTTTTCAAAAAGTGTTTGTTTTTGTTTCAAACAAAATTTACCACTAATTGTGCTAATGATAAAAATGATAAATATTTATTGATTTTTTGACTACCAGTAAAACAACAATTTATAGATCACTTGCACCTCAAAGTGCATTTTCACATTTGCGAAAATATATGTACCTAGTATATCGGTTTTTACGATAATCCACAAATTAAACAAAAACAACAACAAACATATAGCTAAATATTTAGAGATTTAAATAATATCGGAATCGGTAATTGTATCGCAATCAGTAATTTATAACAGAATCGGTAATTGTATCGGAATCAGGAAAAATATTGGAATCGTCCGATCACTACACGATACTACAGTAGAGCTTATCGATAACACGAGAGAGTCCGTTGAGCAGAGTTAGAAACAGTGTGCACAAGAATGGGATGCATATACTCGTCACTCAAAATACATTTCTGGATTCAATAAGACGGAGTTAGCTCTCATAAGTTCAATTTTACCCAAGAATGACTGAAAAAATATTTAGAGGTTAGAGTATTAATTTAAAAACTGATTTTTAATGGGGGGCTCAAAGGCA
The DNA here is from genome assembly GCA_963556195.1 of Sepiola atlantica. Lineage (NCBI taxonomy): Eukaryota > Metazoa > Mollusca > Cephalopoda > Sepiida > Sepiolidae > Sepiola > Sepiola atlantica. The sequence continues at coordinate 21,901,041 of OY744524.1, read as the reverse complement.
GGACGTTAGCCCCTCCCCCACCCCCACCAACCCAAATTTCTCTCTACGTAGATACGTTAAAGATAGTTATGAAGGATAATCACGGAACTCGGGAAATCCACCAGAATAAAAGTCCCGACAAATTCCTCCGTTAGTTTATGAGAATGTCGTGAACGAATTTGTGCTGCACCTAAACAAACGGAAGCCATCTTGAACACACATTGTTTTAATATTAGAAACGAGTACGTCTTTCATTTTCATACGATGTTTTAAATATAATAAACTAGTTATCACGAAATGTCTACGTTATTATTGCAGAGAATTAAGAAAGTTCGGGCCGTTTTCTTTTTCTGGGGTGGAGGGAACCCTGTTTATATAAACAAAATAATTTATTTCCAACAATAAGTTGTGTATAACACCAGTGGGAGGAGAGCACTACTGTCGTGTTCTTCCCTCTCACTCTTTATTTTTTGCTTATTTTCAATCGCGGAGCTGACCTTCTACTCAAGGGAATTAACGACGTTGGGTTAAAAGACCCAGGGTGTTAAATTCAAACCGGTTGGGAGATAGATCATTTGTTTGAATCTATAACTTCAAAACAAAACAAGCTGTGTCTATAGATAAATAAATAAATAAATAAAATAAATAAATAATATATTATATATATATATGGGTGTGTTATATATGAGGGAAATATATTTGTATAGTTATGGAATGTATGGTACTATCCATTTAGAATTTGCACAGATGTTATATTTTGATGAAATTAGAACAAGGTCTAATCGGGTTTTGAATATTTTAAAAACATATGCAAAATGAATTAAAAGAAAAGTGAATATATAAACAGTATATATTCAAATATATACTTTAGAATCATTGCAATTCTTGATTGCTCTTCACGTTGATAAAAATGCTTGAAATATTCGATAATCGAATGTCAAGTTCATGGCAAACGTCATTCTGTAACACAATTAAGGGTGTACGTTTGAATAGGAAAGTTTAAGTTACACCTAGGGATAGCAGGTTACACAAAAAAAACGGTAATCGGCTTAATCACGTTACAGACAGGGAGAGCGAATTTACCTCTACCTGTCGACACTTCCAGCAGAGAATACGTGAAAATTATCGTTCCCTATTTTGACACGGGGAAGGCCTCGCACAATTTAGCTAGGATAAATGCGACAAAAGCTATCTGTATGTTTCTCTGTCTGTCTCTGTCTATCTTTCTGTCTCTGTCTGTCTGTCTGTCTCTCTCTCTCTCCCTCTGTCTCACCGTCTCTCTCTCTCTCGCAACGCACGCATCAGCCCACATGCTAAATATATATCTCTTCTCGCACTATTTTATAATTGCACAAAGATACCAATATTAATGAACCTTCTTAGAAACTTCTTAAAAACTCACAACATCTACTGTTTACAGACAATTAATAACTTTGGCTCCCGACAATGGGTGGTGTATAACTTTATGCACGCCTCGGTAAGTACAAGTGTAACAATTCACTACGTTACCTTTTGTTACCGATGCAATTATTTTTTAAAGTAACGTGCTTTCGAAACTACGACTGGCATTTTTTGTTGAATATAAACAGCTTGCCAAAATGTTAAATATCCTTTAAGTATTATTGTATATATGTTGTCCGAAAGCGGTAGAATAGTTGACACCATCAGAATCCCTCCCCGTAACAGTGCTCCATTTAAAACATCTGCATTAACAAGTTGGATAATGCTAACAACATATACAATTAAGCTTCTGAAAACTCTGATGAGTATCCAAAACAATTAAAAAACAACTGAAAAAGAGGGGAAATAAAGGATATGTAATCTTTGCAACAATCTTGACAAAAAAGTATTCCGAGATTTTCTGATGAATTTTCATAAGTATTCAAAGAAATGTCATGAAAATAGATAATGACAGCAAAATAAAAAAATAAACAAACGGGAAAAAGGTAAACAAAAGGGAAGTCAGATGACAGGTATAAAAATCAATGAATTAATTTTTTTTTAAATAAATTTATAAAAAAACGTACAATAAAAGCGAACTAAAAAGAAACTAGAAAAAGGAAACGAAAACAGAAAAGGAATTTTAAAAAATACAAAAAAAACTGAGCGAAAAACGTAAAATAAATTTTAAAAATAGAAAAAATAACGCTACAGAAAATAACGTAACAGAAATACAAATAAAAAGAACCGAAAAAAAAAAGGGAAACAAAAAAGCCAATTAAAAATAAAATAAATAAAAAGAAAAGGGGAAGCAAGTAAACCGAACTAGGAAATCGCGAATGATGAGTTTCGAACAATCTAAAGATGCTTTAGCAGCCTAGTCAATCTCCCGAATTGAATCTGATTTCTGGGCCACAAGAAGCAATTTAATCAATTGAAACCTCGTCAAACCCCTTCTCTGAATCCGATTGAAGGATTATTTTGAAAGCTGAAAAATCGGATGTATCAAAGTGACGTAATGATGATCATTAGCACATTTAAGCAAATAATCCACTTAAAAACATTCCTTCGGCATCAATTCCGAAACGGAACTGCATCAACCCAATCATATACCGGGCTCAATGTTTTTTTTCACATAAAACTTTATAACGATAATATAACATATAATTTGCCAATAGGCATTGTGTACCTGAAAATGCGCAATACCATTTCAGATAGAATCCTAAAATAAGATTAAAAATAAATGCGGAGTATCTTAAGATAACCCAGATTTATTATAACTAATTAAAATTATTCATAGTCTTTCTGAAGTATTCGTGACAGTTCATTGTGTTATAACAAAGATTGGCATTCTGATAGTTTTATCCGTGTCCATATCTTTTTCAGCTCGCTGGTAAGCTCCGTATATTAACTTAGTGTTCTGTCTCTTTCTGATCAACACTGAGCAACTGCTATGGCGAAATCTACCATTTTGTAAGATTTCCCATCTTTGTTGAGTCTTATTATATCCAGTCTTCTGGCTTGTGTGATTTTCATCGTTGGGTTTTAATGTCAGATGATTCCCTGCCTTTAGTTTTCAAATATTGGTTCTGGTTTATATCTGTACTATATGTTTGTATGCTCGAAGTGTAGTTTTTCTCAGGGTTTACCAACTCAATCATGCATACTTTCTATTGTAAGGCTAGTTTGTTTAATCTACTTACAATGTGGTATCTACTTGTTCTGGGATTGGTTTCCCTTGCATTTATGTAGTTTGTTCTGATCTTGAAACAGTTTTAGCCATTCAATTATACATGCTGGACGATTATGTATAGTTCCATATAGTCGATCCATGTTATGGCCAGTTTTATTTTGTGCTGTACTTTTTTCTTCTTCTACTATTATTATAATAAGTATTGCTATATTATTAGTATTACTACTTTATTAGTATTTTTATTACTATTACAATTATTACTAGTATTACTATAATTAGTAGTATTACTTTTATTATGATAAGTTTTATTATTATTATTATTATTATTATTATTATTACTCTTACTATTATCTATATTATAAAGTAAATGCAGTCTTTTTGTCGATGTGTGTTATCCATTGTGTGGTTGACCAACATAAATGTGTATTTCTCATCCCCCAAGAGTGTGTGTGAAACGTTTGGACATGTTTTTGCAACAAAAATGTAATTAGATTAAATTCGTTTGAGAAATAAGTTCATCAGATCGAAATGATTTTTAAAAATGACGCATCTACAAAAAGGACAAGTAACTCTGTATGAAAGTAAACATATTCACGTGAAAACTGTTAAAGGTAAATTCTTCTCATTATTATAATTAGTAGTTTTATTATGCAATCACTGGTAGTTCTACACAAAGTTCCTCATCTGTGGTGTCTCGCTAATAATAATCAGTAGTAGTATTCTTCTCCTCTTTCTATAAACATAGTAAATTATTTGCGTTGTCGTAACAGCCGCTTACCATTGATTTCTAGCTGGAAACAACAATTGGTCTTCTTAGCCTCGCCTAGTTTCCAGTACTCTTTCAGTGGGTGTATAGATAGTGTGCTCCCTCCTCGATCTTTCCAACCTTCTTAACACTTCACGACTAATTTGTGCGGTATCAACCGATGCGGGTGCTATCACATTTTTTGCGGGGAAGGGGGCATTTAATGAAATTTCTTGCAGTTTCAAGTCCTTGGGTTGATATGATGGAGTTTGTCCGATGTTTTTGTTTCATTTCTATAACATCTTTTATTTGTAGTCTATGTGGGCGTGTTTCTACATCCGAGGATCTTCCGTAAGGTTTTAGCTGTTTTCCGCATTGTCGTTTGTTTTATGGTTTCAGTCTTCCATTTTGTTCCAATTTCTTCCAGTTTGTTTTTCCAATTTTTTCGGGGCTATCCTTTGTGCTCCTACGATTATTGATACTCTATTGACTTTCTTTATCTTCCAACTATTTTTAAGTTCTCTGGCAAATCCGTTGTATTTGCTTCGAGTTTCTCTCTCCTTGATCTTCACTTGCAGTCTCATGGGGCGGCAAAATCTACTATTTTGACATCTGGTCTCCTTGCGTTTATCTGTTTGTACCTCCATATCCCAAAGGATGTATTGATTTTCGTTTTCCAGTACCAACTCCGGCTTTGTTTGTACTATTTTTCTGCATGTTTAAAATGCAATCGTTTGCATTGTAGTTGTGGTTGTAATAATAATAATAATAATTATTATTATTATTATTATTATTATTATTATTATTATTATTATTATTATTAAGGGAATTGTGTAATTGTTGTTGATGTAGAAAGTGGCCGGGGTATGCATTTAATGATCAGATTTACGGTATTGAAGCTAAACATTATTTTCCATTACTCAAACAAGATATCGCCCAGATTATCCACTTGCAAGCGTATTCAATGTTAAGGATCAAGAAATTTGTAATTTTCATATTTCAGTCAATGATTTTGAAATGCAGACATAGCCAGAAATATTTTCTGAATGATGAAATATTCCGAGTTCTGTCTATGATTCAATATTTAGCCACACATATAGCAGGAGGTATCCTTCTTAAAAGTGGAACCTTTCGCCTAATGTCTCGACACAAACATATGAATCAGATCTATATGTACACATTTTTCTAAATAGGTACGATGTTTACAAAATACATGCAATTCAATAGTTGAGCTGAAAATAATTTCCTAAGTAACAGGAATATTAACTAAAAAACAGGAATATGTGTTACTGAGATATACGGTGCGCATATTTTGCTGAAAATATTTAAAAAAATACTTAATGCTTCCGTCTGATTTGTGTAATAAGACATATTACCACAGGTCTAAATGGAAATATCTTTACTACCGACAAATCCTTAGATTGTATGTGTAAATTTATATTGGAAATCAAATGAACATTTATCATACGAATAAGTTAATGTGAAAGTTAAAATGAGTTTTAATTTAAACTTTAAACAAATTAGGTATGTTGTTGTTTAATAAGATTGTGAACACCTATAAGGACATATTGCTTATTTTTTCAAATTCTTCATAGTTTTAATCTTGCAGTAATTAGATAATGCGTTGGTATTTACGATTTAAAAGCTCATAGTGTACCAGACAACTAATTAAATGTCTTTTGATTACATATATAATGTGAGAGAGAATTTATATATAAGGTTACTAGGAGAGAACACCATCAGTCCTCGATAATTAAGAAAAATATAAAAATAAGTGCGTAATACTTATCAATATATGTAATACAGTAAATAAAAACAACAGCGGTACCGTCGGTTTCAGATTTTTAGAAAGGGCACCTATACTAGAAGCTTAAGAGAATCCGGTAAAGATGCCTATTATAGGATTTAAAACCGACGGTACCGACTTTGTTCTGATCGTCTGTAATATATATATATATATATATATATATATATATATATATATATACAAACTAGGTATTTTAAAAGTGCTTTAAAATCAAGACTGAAAGTATTTAAGGAAATATTTCGAAAAGTCTTTAAAATGTTTTATAGAAAGAGAAAAAGTTGAAAGGGTTCCGAATTGCAAATCAATAATTAAAATATATTTATATGAAATTATGCAACGAGTTTCACGCAACGATATTCAGTCTGTAATAGCGTACAGTGTAATACACACAAAATGTATGCGATATACTAATTACAAGCAAGGAGGTTTAACCGAAAGGGAAGTGAAGAAGAGAACAATAAAACTAAGATGGTGTCAGGAAAAGAAAAATTAGAGTTTATACATGAGGTATATATATATATATATGCAAATTTAAAATTTTTGTATATTTTTTATACTTATTATGAATTTATAAAAACACGAATAAATAAGAACTCTAAAAGAGTTTAGCGATCGAATCAGGTAGGAGTGCGCAGCAATATTTATATATTCCTAGGAACCACCATGTTTTACTTGATCGGTTAAATATTGTAATTTACCTAAATGTATTTTAAGTAACGTCGCTTTACTCAAATAGCCACTGATAATTAATGATATCCAATCGTGAAGGGCGGTCACGGCATGAAAATCATGCTGTGACCGCCCTTCACGATTGAATATCATTAATTGTAAAAAATCATAAAAAATAATATTGGCTTATGGCTTGGATGCAGCAAGCTGGGGAATACGTTATTAAATCCAAAACTACGCCGGATAATTCTGCTGATACCTACACAAACACATATTATAACACACATGCTATGATTTTGTTTTCTTTCTGCATTTACTATTTCATATTAAGTGCTTATATTTTCATATTAATGACTGCACGTTACTTAGGTTTTTAATGTAACAAACTAGCGGTAACTATACTTCATACAATTTAGACTGTTTTGTCGAAATCGCAATATTGATTGCAATATATTTGCCATGACCACACACTTCCCTTAAGGTCTAAAATTAATACGATTATCTTCCGGGGTTTTCTGCTAATTTTTTATCCAGAAAACTATCATTATTCTCACGAAAAAAGCTAAACTTCATGTTTTACTTATTCACGATTATCTAACAGTCTCCATTTAATTAGATTACCTAATCAGACTTTGTAATATAAGTGTATATCATGTTCGTGTTCGCTTGCATTTGTTTTTAGTGGGCATCAACGATGTGAACTAATGCTATTTGTTTACAAGTCGTAACGAAGTGTACATGCTTTTTATTTTACGATGATTATCTCTTATCACAACTATATAGCTATATCCTCAGATATATAATTACTGTATATCACGTATTAACTTACTCCCTGACCGCTATATGGAAGCACCACAGTTCAGACATTAAACATAGAAGTGTGCATGTTTGTTTCTACATCAATTCACTCCTACACTAGTGCACATCGTCTGTGATTATCAGCATCATCACGTATGTATGATTATTTAACCGCCAATATGATTATCGCAATCAACGACACAATATGTTATTCAGATATGCAATTCTGTTAGATTGATTGGGTGCAATCTTCTTATTTGCGTATCTTTGATGCATGTGGGCATACGACAGTTTAATATTTCTTTACGCATTTTCTTTAAGATCATTGAACTTTGAAATATTTATTTTACACCTTACTGGTTTTAGAGTAAAACACAAACAAAGCCGTGGTGCATCAGCTGATACTACTGTTTTTTTATTACCAAATTATTATTTTAAATGGGGTTTAAAAATTAATTTAATCCTTACGGTATCATACGGCAATTAAATTATCATTTAAAGCAATTTGCTATAAAAATATATTTATGAAATTATTAGTCGTAAATAGTCTTAAAAACTTTCACTTGTTCATACATGAAATTGTACTAAGAATGTCAAAGCCAGAGGTTATTTTCTAGTCCAGTTTAGAAGCATTTAGGTGGCTTTACCATTTCGAAGTATGATGAAGTCATTATTTTTTAAAGTATTTGATGAAGATTAAAAGGGGTTACTTGTTTAGAAAGAAACCGAAATATATGGTGATGATTTTTATTTTATTTACAACATATATGTTGTAAAACAGATTTTTAAAAAAAAATAGTTTAATTTTAGGCTATTGCAATTTATAGTTTAATCAATATTTGATTAATAATAAATAAAAGAATGTGTACGTAAGGTACTGGCAAAAACACACACACGTGCACTAGTGAAGTGGTCACACTAATTTATTAATAGAGAGATAATTCGCTACACACTGTTCCAAAACAGTTTGATACCCAGTAAAGTTTGTGAAGAACCAAATGATATATTTCACGAATATGATCCGAATTGAAACCGTCACCGGCAGCTTCGGAAGAAAATCAATCAGAAAGAGAGAATATCTCAAAAGCTGGTCCAGAAAAGAATATCTGTATTGCTTCAGCAAATGGTGTTATGCAGTTGCTGGGAAGTCTTTATTTTCTCATCAGCTTTATCCGCTTCATTTCAATGATCCTCGAATCAGGAGAGAATTGGTTCATAAAAAAAGAAAGGGTTCCGAAATACGCAATATCTAGAACACTGATTATATTTTGCTGATAAATGTAAACAAAAAAAACGAATAAATGTAATAAACTTGTGTTGTTGAATAAGCGACAGATGATAGCGGTATAGAATGGGTATATTTTACTTAATTTAAAATGTAATAGACCAAACGAATTACTATTTTACTTAATTAAATAGTCTGAAATGTAATGTTATTATCTCATTATTTCTGGAATGTTTACAAATATATATAAGAAGTGTGTTTTGGCAAGCGCACAACGAGACTATGATGAATTGAAAGTCGAATTCGGCTATGTACCTAAAATTTATTTATTGACTTGATTACAAATTAAGCGTATAATTGCCAATTTGTACATTTCGAGAAAATCTGATTTTATGTGTTTATTCTAAATGGCCACCATTTATTAAGTCCCAAAAGCAACTCGGGGATAGTATTTATATTGGCAACTAAATCTTAAATAATACTATAAGAGTATTTGAAACATTGAGTGAAAGGGTCAGGATTTGAATAGCTAACAGTTCTGCTCGACCAGTACTTGTTTACATTGGACTTGAAGACCACTATTTTATAGTCGACATAGACGTCGTTTCGGAGGTAAGTGTTCAACAAATAGGAAGTACTTGTAAAACAGCTCAGTGCATAGATGTTCCGTTTTGTTTTAAGACGATGGAGGAAGAAAGCAAAGTTGTTTGCAATGGTGGCATCAGACGGGTAATTGCTATAAAGCTTTTACAAGGGGGGGGGTCGTAGATAAGTCGAACACCTACAATGAATGTTACGATAGAGTAGAGAATGATTAGCAGCGTCTCTTTTGTGAGTAAGAGCCTGTAAAAGAATAAACAATATCCCACTAGACAGAAAGACTGTTCTTAGCAGCGCCATCAGACGTGGCAGTAGTTGATGAACCAATCATTATTCCAGTGACTATGGAAATAACTTCGATGTACGACTTTTATTTCAAGTCCGGGTTTTAAGTCAGTCACATCAGTTTAAATAAATGAACGTAAAGTATTTACAAATCAAGAGGTCAATGTCACGTGTACACAATTGGCTTTCTATTAACGTAGTCCAGCTGGACGAGCGGTTCAACTTGTCCCAACTTAAGAGTGCTCAAATATATATACATATATATACATATATATATATATATATATATATATATATATATATTAGAGATGAAAGATAAGAATAAACAATTGTAAAGATACAATATTTATTAGAACATCAAACGTTCAGAGCAAGGAGCTTCATATCCTTAGCCCATGGATTTTCAAAGATAAACTCTTCTCATTAGAAGCTAGAGAAAAACCGACAATGTAATTGTAAATATTATCAGCAACATTTAACTTTGAAAATTTAACATAAAATAAAACAAAATAAAGACCCAATGATATAACTATATATATATATATATATATATATATATATATATATATATATATATATATATAGTAACATTCTGAAAACGTTGTTTTTTTTTCATTTTGTTACTGTGCATACTTCCAATGTGCATACTGTCGTAGGTGCGAGGGATGGTACAATGATCTTAATAAAGAGCTTATGATTAAAAACTAGTGGGGAAAATCGAATGATGTAAATAATAAAGAGAGAGAGAGGCGGAAAGTGAGATGGTGTATTATGACATAAACATCGAATTATGTAAATTAAAACAACCGTCACATCGAACTCTTAATTTTTTAAAATTTAATTCAAGCCTCAAATACTTCTTTCATTGCTGAGCAAATCCGCTTCCGGCAAGTATAGTAGTTGTTGCAAGTTATGTATTATTTGTTTACTTTTATTGTCAAAGAGTGGAAAATCATGTTCAAGTTGCATTCTCAATTATTGACTCCACTGTCCATATCTACAGTTATAATGCTACAGTAAGATGTTTTACTTAATAAGTTAAACAATCACAATTCTACTTTTGCTACGTGTATACTTTTGTATATCAAACTAAATGCAACCGCTATATTTAAACCAGCAATTTTTAAATTCACCGAACATGTTCCAGTTTGTCTGTGTTCCACTTTTGACTTTCGACTGATCTCTTTTCACAACAAACAACCGGTCGTTTTTCCTATTGATAATCTGCCATTTCCAAAATGCCAGCCGCCCAGCGAGGTGGTTATTTCATAACAACATCAGACAGAGTGTTTAGCATTCTGTGCTTAGCTGGCCTTATTCTCTGTTGTTTCTAGCTGTGTCCTGCGTAGTTCTATTAGGTCAACCTGCCAGGCTTTACCATCTCGCCGTTTGAGAATGGGTGAGTTTTTTACTAATCGACCGAGGCGCTCATACCGGGGAATGCCAACGGGGCTGTCCAGTCAATTTTTGTTTGGCTAGTGGGGTCTTCCTATAGGATGCTGGCTTTTTAAATCCTATTTTCCAGATTTAATGTCTAATAAGGGAGGGAGATGAATACCTTACCGTTTTCAAAATGCTTTTCAGAAGGGGAAACAGATTGAATTATAAATGTATGCACATAAGCTGCTTTCTGACGATTAATGTAGAATCATTCTTATGTATTCCAACTCCACTTCGATAACTAAAATGAACGTTTCATAAGTATGAGACAATATACTATCGAGTAAATTAAAACGTTGGTTTAATCTATCTTTAAGATAATAAATAAAATGCGGGGGAAAAAACATCAATACATATTGAAACATCGCCCTTATTAATACCCACACAGGGCAAAGATAGGCACAAGGACGCTGTTTAATGGGACTGTAGCGTGCAGAGAGCTAGTGATACTCTGGTGATGGTTGAGGCCAACTTTTTGATTGTATACACCAAATACCTAAGTATGAATCCTAGTACTTAGATATATTATAATAATGGGTGATAGTTTGAATATGAATAGATGTCTCCCTCTGAATTTGGAGCCCGGATCCACCGCCCATTCTCGCTTATACTGCATGCCACTAAATATTGATGAAATCGAACACATCAAATATGGGGATTTTAGATTGGGCGAAAAATAAAACATGCCTCAGTTTAGAAGAATTATTCCTTCTTCTGAGGCCAAACAGATACAGAACTCTGACCCCATCTCAAAGATTAGGAATGATCTTTTTTTAATTGGAAATAGAAAATGTTTGCTATCCAGTGTAACGTATTCGTAGGCTGTTTTCTTAGTTATTATTTTCACACTAACATACTGAATACAAATATGTTATCTGCAAAACATAAGTAAACGTTAAAGTTCAAATATACATGAATATCAGTTTCTATATTAATGAAAACAATTTGCCGACATTCTTTGAATCGTTCGACTAGCAGGATAGCCAAGTGGTTAACGCATTGAACCTGAATTTAAATGTGTTGGTTAATCGTACGAATCATGCATTGAAAATATTATTTATAGATTCATGCATGGCGGGTCAATTTTGCAATATAGGAAATATTTTGTTTTTATTCTTTAATTATATTTTTGTTGGTCTTATGTTTATCCGTCTATTTGTGAGTTTCTATATATGTGTCTGCACAAGCATACGTACACGCGTTATCGAATTTCTCTGAACGCTTGACTGTTTATTGCACTAAAGATGTATCATATGAGAAGAGCAACAGGGACGAGTCTAAAGGATGTTTCTCTGAGTTAATTTGAATTTGTTCGGATTCTGCTGTTCAGAGCTGCTTGTTTAAAGCAAATCGAGAAAGGATATTTGACTATTGTTCACGATGAATAAGATCGTGTTATCTTCAAAGTGAATTCAAGGCAAATTCGAAACAATTAAAAATATTGTATATAGATCGCTGATCTTTAAGTCAGAAGACCATGAATAAAAAGAACAAGACAAATTAGTGCATGTGAACACACTTAAGTGCAAGTCTATACACGCAAAAGTATTTCGTCTCGATCGTTCTTTACCAATCCTTATCGCTGTTTTCTTTTTATCAAGAGTAAAAGCTCATCAAAAATAAGGGTTAATAAAATGTAAGTATTACCAGTTGAGAGATGAAGAATGTATGACATGAGTAATAATGGTTGATGCCGTTCATGGCATGAATCTGTTGACACTCAATTTAGAGGCGAAAGTGTTGTAATCTCCAGGGAAGCAGTCCCGTAGCAATGCGTTCCACAAACGGAAAGCGCTTACGTAGAATATTTGTTCAAGGATATTTCAACTGACAATAGGCACAGAATAAGGAAGGACATGTTTTTAATGACACGAAATCAAATATGACTAAACCCGTTCATGTATTATGTGTATTTAACGATAGCCATACTATTTAAAAGTTGAGTGCGACAGACCGACATTTTTTTTTCTAAGGCCAAGAGCAATTGGAAAATAAGAATTAATATCTTATGACATTTTATGAAAAGTGTTTGTTAACATTAAATTTGAAGACCACAATAATGTATTCAGTCAATCTATTTATTAAGATATGAACATGTTTTGTTCAAACTGGAGCGAAGGCGACTGAGTGATGAACAAATAACAAAAGACAGTATGTAAGGGAACATATTATTGTGTAGCCTTGCTAAAGGACATGGTTGTCGATGAGACTTATAAATCAATCACTTTGAAATTATGAAAATGCATATTCTCGATCGAATGTTAAAGCGATGAAAAACTCGCTAATTAACAATTTGTATTGAATAAGTACAGTCATGACTGGCTCTCTCACACATCTGACAGAGTGCCAGGCTCATTACGCTTCATTAAATATCGATACGGGAAAGATTACAATTACAGGATACAAATATTCCAAAGATAAGCAAATGGTCGATGGTAGACAAGTTCTTTCGGTAAACCTATTGGTTAATCGTTAAATATATGAGTACACTTTCTGATTATAGAAATTGATAGCTGCATGGCCAAGCGTAACCCGGGATTGATGAGTTTCAAAATGTATTTCATGAATGTGCATAGGTTAAACGCAAGTAAAAAACGCAAGTACCTATTCTTTAGTTATTTCACTTTGTTGAGTTTTTTTAAGGTGATTATTCAAAAATCTATATATATTACCACAGTATCAGACCGGCTTAAGTATTTTTAAATAACGTAGCGAGATACAGTGGTCTATGGCGAAAATATATGGTACATCAATAACAAATGAAAATTTGCTAACATTTCCCTGCCAGTTTACATGCTATTCAGATTACACTTTTAAAATTCGGGCAATATAATTTCATATATTAGATGAAGTAAGTCGACCTTTCAAATTTAATATTAGAAAATCCACATTCAATTCGTACAAATACGAACAAATTGGCATCTGCTGAAAGGGATGGAGAGAAATTAAAAACTATATGTCCATAGGTAATTTAAAACAGTATCCAAGGAAAATATTAAAAGGTCAATTGGGAAAAAAATTACATGGTTTGTTAAACAATTTTGTTGTTTATTATCTTGTGTCGATATGAACATCAAAGAAAACATAGTTTGAGGATAATTTCTTTTGTCTAGAATTTAAGAATTATGGATTTTTTGTTTGTTCAGTCAGCACGTCCGTTTTGGATCGTGATAAAGCGGTCCAATGATGAAAGAATATAAGACAAAAGATTCGTATCTCTAAATATGAATCCATATGAAGAAAATATCGGAGGGTCAGAACAATAAATATCCATTAAAGAAGTCAGTTTTTTTTACCATACCGCGAATGACGTCCGATAAGAGGAGAGGTCAATATATAACATATATTAGTAAACATTACAAGAAAGATGATATGTCTCGAGGAAAAAGGTTATAATATTGAATATAACGGTTTAAATAATTTTCAGAACAAGAATAAATGTGTTTCTATTGTGTTTTTTTTAAACAGTTCAGTTGGACGTTTTGATTGGCTGGGTAAGTCACGTGTTAATTACCTGATAAGAAGAGATTAAGAAAGTGATATTTCAGTAAGTGGCATCAAAATTGTGCAGGATACTATGTTTCAGCGAGGAAAAGTATTGCGAACTATAAACACGTAAACGCGTGCTTCCTTGATAAGTAATACCCCAACCAAGAAGTATATTTAATTAGCACGCAATTAAAATATAATCAATGACACAGAGCAAATGTATAGTAAAATCGGAACTGAGTATCTAACGTGTGAGAACCACTATACCTATTAACAAAATAACTCAAAACCGCTGCCTATAGAATGCCCGTCAGAATCCATTGATCTCCCATCATTCAGAAAGTGGATTCAACTGCAGAGATATCGTGGTTCCAGCAGAAATTACACGTGGGTCGAACGGTCAGTAGTTCGGGAGCATTTAATTAAATTATGTATGTTACAGATTTAATGTTTACTCAACATTGTCATATGTGCACATAGCTTAAGAGACATTCGTAAATAGAAATAAGACAATTACTTGCTTTAAAATATTTGAAAATATATGATGAATGCTGGGCAATAATATACGACTATATCACTATATAAAACACGTGTGTATATGTCAGTATACAACTGTGTAATGATGACCCATATTTTAATGTGAAAATAACGTGCTCCATCTAAGTGTGATTTCGTCGATTATATAAATTCTAAAGTGTATAACGTTATATACAAACGGAAACACACAAATAAATCTTAATTTTTACGCAAAAAATTTAGTTTTCAGAAAAATAACTTTTGAATTAAACACATTACCTGTGTTGGCAATAAGAACATGATAGACGACCTAACAACTAAGTAATTTACAGAATAAGAAGAGAAATGTTCTTTGCGATTTCAATGTAGAGTTACACATGGGGGCCAACAGAGACATGTAGATACCGTAGCTTAATTAAAAGACATTTAAAATAATTGTTGGTCAAAGCTTTATATATGCACTTTTTTCATAAACATTTCATATTAAATAATTTTATTCATCCAATAATACAGTTGGTGATAAAGGGCAGAGGACTGTTCAAATTATAACACATTATATATCAATGCCTATAATGTACATGGTTTTATGTTTTCCATTATTCTATCTTTTATTTTGAAATATTAAAATACTCGTAATACTTAGACAAGAAAAGCATATATACAATAGTAAAATTATTTAACATTAAGATCGATAATTCCATATGCACTGCAATAACTTTCACGACCATTATTCTAAATCCATCCTAACTTGGAATAAGCGATTTGTACATATCTCTATCCTATATGAATGTGTATATGTGTATATGTTTATATATTTGTGTGTACAATATAATAACCTGCTCATTAAAAATGTGAAACAAAGCTTCTAGGCGTGAGGAAGAGTAATGTTGGATATATTAAGCTTAATTAAGTGTCATACAAACGATTGTAAGGGGTGATGAAAGCCCTGCATGAACACTCAGATATATCCAATTATTCGAAATATGTCAATTAATAAATATTCACCAAATTTCAGTTTTTTTGTTGGAATTGTATAGGATATATAATAGACACAACCTCTTATTTTAAAATCTATATTTTTTATTTGAATGAATTAAATCCATAATCATTAGACACAATGAAGATAATTCCTTGAATTTCAATTACTTCTAAAGATCGCCTAAGCCTTGAGCTTTACATTTTAGCCATTCTTATAACTATAATCATATAATTAATTATTAGGAAAAATTTATATAAGGGGTCAACACACAGTTTAGTAGCGTTATAACCTGCTTTTTATCTTCGCAATGCGGCATATAAGTGGTACCAAACGATTTTCTTAGGGGAATTAATGTTACCCAGTATTGGAGAGGCATTCTTCTGATATATATATATATATATATATGATGATGAGAAAGAGAGATAAAAGTCATAAATGTTAATCGAAATGTATACAATTCTATTGTAAGTTTTACTTTTCACACATATGCGCGCGCATTTTATTTTATAGGTATATGTATATATTTATACATATGTATGGTATAGATAAAAACTAGTTATTATATCAATAACGTTATACAGGTAAAAATATATTCATGAATAAATAGATTTATTGATTTAATAATAGATGTATTGTATTGTGCATTCAAGCATGAAGCGGCTACATTATCTATTTAATCTGTCAAGCAATACAGCCATTGAAAAATATTCGTTGATCGTTTGAATACCATGCATAAAGCTCATACCACATCTCAAATAGTAGACCAAACACGCCATGATTCTTGAAGATGTTAACATATTGGGCAAATCTTATACTCAACAGGTTCTCATTGTTCAATATCACGTACGAACTTACTTGCTTATTTGTCACGCATATCTATAGAATAATTTCTTTAAATATAAAATTGTCTTATTTTTGAGGGGGGCGAGTATTTTAGTTTACATATTTTCTTCTTCAGGGATCGTATTTATCTATTGGCAGATATTCACATTTAATTTCCGAAATCTATATTATTTTTGTTATCTCCACTCAGATTAAAAGAAAGTATTTTCTTGCGATAATTATATAAGGACCTAATTTGTGCAGAGCTGTTCGAAACACATTTCAAACCACTGCACGTTTAAGGATATGAAGCTACTTTCCCCTTAACCAGGGCTACTTTGTACAATTGGACACCTAGCTGCGTGGCAAACATATAGATACACATAGCTAATTTCACACATATATTTAATTACTTCAGATTACACACATGTAAATAGAGAATGGTCTGTAATTGCACAAAAAAAATGTTTATTTAAATATTCTGAAACAAAGTAAAGTATCGTATCTTCTATAAGTGTTGATTCTCAACTTACATAAAACTAACAAATATTTGAAGAAAGTTGTTTTACATCGTATTTGCATTATAAAATACTAATACTTCATTCCGCTGTCGATTATTTGCGCGTTCCCTTGAACCCATGCATAATAATCTCTCTTCGTATTCCTATTTATGTGCTTCCCCACGAGAGCTGAATAAGACAAAATGTATGTTTTTAAAGTGGGGAGAATTTAGCTCCCCCCTAAAAGGTGTAACTCTGGAATGGAAACAAATAAAAATTGTTTCACTCTCGAAGGACTTCTCTTTCACTGACCGACTACTGAAATAACAAAGTGAAACTTCAGAAGAGATACTACACTTTGCTCCTAGCCAAAAAGGCAACAAAAGATTATACACAATAGAATAGTTATATATCTGTTCACAGACAAGATGTATTCGCAATTTCAAAATGTAAAATCATTCTAATTTTTAAAAACATTGGTTATCAAGTTCATCCTCATAAAAGCAGTTAATATAATTCCATTCATTTTTGACAGAATTAATTGTCTATAAACAATTTATAATCTCCATATTTGAAAAAAGAGGCACGGAGTTCTCGTGTATATCCGCGCATGAACCACAACTAAGTATATCTCTGATTTTTTCAGCGTTACAAGGGTGTTGGAGAAAAGGTCAAAAGGAAAGTGATAGATTCAGGATACGACGGCGAGGAGATATCAGTAAGAAAAACACGTAATTGACAGTCTGACGCTGTCAGAACACCGGAATTCGTCACTGAAGGCCAGCAGAAGATTGACAAGAAACACTGAGAGTTGATGCGTGCCATTGCAAAGGGAAAAGGGTGACACGAAAAGCTCATTATGGCGGGGTGCATGAGGACATATGCTACGTTACATACAATACGAGAAGAGACCAATTTCTGAATAAGGCGATGCAAGTAATGCGACTCGAACACTCAGAGAGGATGATCAACACATTGTAACAACCACTGGAACCAGACATGATATGCTTTTTCTCAGACGAAGAAAAACAGCTGCCAAGATTATATTTTTAACTTCCAGAACAAGGGTCCTGGTTATGACCTTAAAAGGCATCCAGTAGTGGCGCCTCTATTTGGGAGTTGTGGGGAATGTGGAGTTGCCCCTTAGTTGCCATTGCTCCCAGGTCCACTCTGGCCCGGAGTGGTAGTACCTGTAATATAACCTACTGGCGCTACCAAATCAGGGTGTCTGAAGCTATAAACTTCCTGACTAAAAATGCAACACGCATTTATGTTTCATTGTTTTTTCCTTTGTAAAAACAATCATGTTCTGAAGAATCCCAAACACAAAACAGCAATTCCCCTCCCTCTCGTAATCACCCCTCTATCCTGTGTCTCCCCCTCTTTCACTAAACCAAACACCATGAATAAATAATTAAACATATAAAGAACTTGAAGCATAAGAAACCTTCACCAAAATGACTGGAGGCAGCATTACATTACCTGAAAAGGGTCGATATGCCGTGAAACAAAAACAACCAAACCAAGAACCATGGTTAAACATTTGAAGATATAAAGAACTTGAAGCATAAAAACCTTCACAAAAATGACAACAATTCAAAATACCAAAGCTCTTAAGTAATGACTATAAATGCCCCACTGACTTAAGATTCAAATGAACGATATTTCCTTCTGCCTTCATGGCTTGAAATTACCCTTAGGGTTGATGTTCCATAACCTTACCTTACCCAAAACAAGTGTGGTTCATTTTTCATCTAATGTCATTCCCCAATTTATGCAAAGGTGTCAGCTACAACCATGGTTTTCGAAATTGTCAGCAGTGAAGATGACGTCATGCCATCTCACTTCTTGCCTTAGGACGCCAGGCTTCATACCAGTAGTGTAGTCCACGTTATGTGCGAGTAGTTAAACCTTGGATCGATCAGATTAGTACAGGTAGGCTGGAAGGGGTTCCGGCAAGATTTGACGGTCTGCCATACCACCGAAAAACTTAAGCCTGTCTGTTAGAACTTAGTAAAAACACATTCACCTGACATCTGCCCTCCCAACTCGCTTAACTGCAACCACGATTTTTTAGGTAAGGTGCGACAGAACTAAGCACCAACAGATAAGCCTGCAACACGTAGAACGAACTAATGGTCAGTATTATAAGAACAATGAGGTAATCGGGAGAGAGTGAAGAACGCATGTCGCGATTTCGAGAACGCCTTACTACTATTCTTTACATAAAAGGCGTTTTCATCGAGTGAAATCGATAATAAAAAATCATTAAAAAACTGAGTCAAACTTAATGAATAATTGTTGTAGAATGAGCCTATCGTTGTATAGTTTTACTAATAAATAACCTTGCGTGCATATATCACCCCAAACGTGGGTAATATATAGCTATATAAATAATCAAGTAATTGAGGGTACACAAGGTTTCGAAGTTATTGTTTGATTGCATTTAACGATATTACTGTGGCAAGTCGACACTCAATGTAAACATTATGGTCACGTTGTACAGCTGAAACATTTTGCGCCGGTCAAATGACATCAGAGTACGTTTCTTCGCAATAATATGCACAGAAAGCTTACTATTTATATCCGTATATATATATATATATATATATATATATATATATATATATAGATATAATTACTAAGTACTCATATTAAGTCATAGAATCTCGTCAGTAATTTGCATCGATAAATTATAATCATTTCTAATTGAACATTTAGTTTTGTATTACAAATGTATGTATTTTAGTCGACGGTGTAAGTCTTGAAAGGTTATCCGACTTGCTATTTGCTTTCTTGCTTTCCCTCATCACTTGAAATGGCTTTGTTCAAAGTGCTAGAAAATGGCACGTGTTTTACTCACAAAATGTTGTGTGACGGGATGAAACTATATATATATATATATATATATATATATTGCTTCGAAGTATGTTGAAAAGAAATAAATAAAGTGCTCAATCAAAAAATATGAGAGCTAATATACCAATTATTTATTAAAATGTATACGTTATATATTTAAGAAACGTATCATGGTATATACATAACTTTGTTTATGTAAATCGCTCCAGACAAGGCATGAAACCACTTGATGTAAGGAGCTAAACAATACTACTTCAATGTCAAAAACTAGCCAACGATAAATGTTAGATGGATATGTTATGACTCAGAAAACAACAATTCTTCCCACTTTGTCAGATACATTGAATGTGAGGAATAAAATAACAAAATAAGGGAAGCGGGAGTTATGAGGCTGACGAAAGTAAACCAAACATCTACTTTCTACTTTCCTTAAATAAGTATACATTGCTTTTAATATAGAGTGGGGTAACTTTGAGATAGGATGTTAACTATATTATAAGAATAATGCTTAGTGCTGAATTCCCAAGTGATTGCAAACTTAAACTATAATATTTTTAATCAAGCTTTTACATAAACTACTTTATTACTAAAAAAGAACGGCGGATGATTTTATTAAGGCTTTCAAACTAAAGAGTTTTAAATATAGAATATATTGTAAAAATATTTCTCCTCGGCCAGAAAAATTATTTTTAAAAAGATTTCGAAGACTATATTATCAAATTGAATTCGATTTTGTTTGTATAGAAATTTGTTATAGAGCAATTTACCATATCAGATTAAGAAGTACGTAGAACTTTTAAATGGAATTAAATGCCTTCAGGAATAATTGTACACAACGAAATAAAAATAATATTTTTGGTTACTAAAGATGGAAGATTTTACAAAATTCCTTGAATTTATTGGTATGCTATTAATTTTACATGTACGTGTTTAATTAAAACGAGGCTGAGTTGATTACTTAATTAGGGCCCCTTGTCCCCGGAGTTGTTTATAGGCAACCGCCGCCAAAATGATCCTTGTATTCAAAGTAGATAGACCCATCACCTTTTTAAAGTTTACAAAAAATCTAAGTTTCTTTTTAAAAATGCAGTCGAGAACACGAATTAAGGATGGCTTACACTGCCTGAAATGCATTAATGAAATAAGATGTTTACAGTTAGATACACCACACATATCTATATTAATCAAATATTGTCCGTGGGTGTGTTTATTTCCCGCTTCTACGTAACTTACACATTAGTTATTCACTATTAATCGATTCAGTATTGAAATGAAAAATGGAATAGAATAAAAATTAAATTACGAAATTAAATGCTGCAGATTGAATTTCACTTTTTAGGAGAACACGCGAGCTAATTTAATGTGATCTTATTAGTTTAGAAATATGAATTAATTCTGGAGTATTCGAGATTTGGAAATAATTTGAAACGGTTTAAGCTATCGAATAGACACCCATTTCACTCTTACAAATCAAATGAAAATACTCATTTATTATTAGATTTAAATATTTGGAAGCTATTCATATTGAATTAGTGTATCAGTATTAATTAAATCCGCATTACTTTAACCCGCATTAGTTATATTTTTATATATTTTTCAAATATGTAATGAACAAACGATACCGTAATAAGTACATTGAATTTTTAAATTCTATTAAAAATATTATAATAATAATTTGTGAACAAATAACAACGGAATATTTGTATTTTGAACAATGAAGAGCTAAATACAAAAAACAACAAGTAAAAAGACTAGAGGGCAAAACTATGTAGGTACATGTTACACCCTTAATCTTTCACTCTCCTCTGAACATTGTGCCAGTCTAATCTAATTATACTAAACAATAATGAAACATATACTTTTAAATACACATTAAAATAAGATTAAGATTGGTTTAGTTTAGTTTATGGTACGACATATCAACCATGTATGGATTTTTTATGCCGAATAAAGTTGTCAAAAAATTATTTAGAATAAACCTGTTGAATATAATTATGTAGTTAAGATAATTTTTTCTTCCTAGAATTCATTGATCTTCGAATACATTGCTCTTAGAACGCATTGCTTTGAGTAAAGATTACTATTAAAAACACTTTGGCATTAGTAATTTTCTTTGTTCTGAACACGATTGATGTTCGGCCACCGCCTTCTCGTATATATTTGGGAAAATAATACGAATGGGAAATGATGTGTTGATTTGCTTGAAGAACTCAGTCATGATAAGAACAGCCGATTAATCGATTAATAGGATCGTGTCTTTCCTATCTTCCGTGTAGCCGAAGTAAAGGGCCAAGTGGAAGAATCGATCAGCCAACAGAATCCCGTCCTTAAGCATCACGGGTAGACACCAACGGTCCCGTTTTCTTGTAGGGTGTAACTCCTCTGCATGGGATTGCAGTCGGCGTTTTTGTAACCTCTCTGACAGAGCGATGAGATTAAAAGGTAGTAAGTAAAGAGTTAAACTTACAGAATAAGAAACGACAGTTATTTCTGAAAATAAACAGAGAGCAGAACGAACGGTTTGGTTTGGTTGTTTGGTTTAGGGAATCAACCCCTTTCGGGTTATTAAATGCCGAATCAGTTCTTTATATGTTAAAGTAGTTATTCATGTTGTTTGTTTTGGTAGTTTGTGTTACAGTATATAACCCTCTTCCGAGTATTTAATGATAGATCCGGTCATGAGGGAAATAAATTGGTGCTTTTATAATAAAAAGCCGAAAAAAAGTTGTATTTGTCTTTTAGTCTTGGAGAGGTAAATAAGAGGCAGATAACTCTTCGCAACAGTTCTAGCTTTCGAACAATATTTTTCTAACCCTAACGCTAACCCTTTTATGTCTAACCCTGTTATGTCTAATAGACGTTCTCCTTGCACAGTAGCCACATGTGCAACGCCAATTAAAGCCATCAGTTTTGATTACTGGAAAATCTTGCTTAAAATTCGTGGTAAGAGTTATCTGCCCATTATTTACCTCTCCAACACTAAAAGACAAAAAAACTTGTTTTCGGCTTTTTATCATACAAGCACCAATAATTTTCATATTTCAAGTTCTTTATATGTTTAAGTATGTATGAATGGTGTTTGATTTGTGTGTGTGTGTTTTTTTTGTAAAGAAAGGTTTTTGGTTTGGGCTTTGCAGAACATGATTGAGTTTTGCATAGAGAAAGGAAACAAATAAGATTAATGTTTCGTGCATTTTTGGTCACGAAGCCGTTTTAATCAGACAGTCTGATCTGATACCATATACCAGAAAGAACGGATAGAAAATGATTGCGAAGAGTAACAACCGAAAAAGATAGTGGTAGCGTATTAAAAGTGAGAGGTTGGTGGAGTGTGGTATGATGTCCGGGCGTAGGAAATTCGAATTCTGTCCGTTTTATGCGATCACTTTCATTATAGATGGTGTAAAATTTCACTTGGTCTCTCCTGTAAGTACCTGATTATATAAATAACTGGGTAAACCAATACAAACGAAAGTATTCAACCGGTCAGAATTCTTAACATGCTGATCCATAATGAATAGGTTTTACTTTTAAGGCTATACTAATATATATATATATATACAGGGTGTCTCAAAGAAATGTACTCACTCGTAGAATGACGAGAAAACTTTTATTTATGAACATAGAGTGAAATAAAATAGCATCGAATACATGAGACAGATGTAATTGAAGAATCATGTTCGCAAATGTTCAAACTGATGACCATTATTGTTCAAACAAAGCATTTTTCTCTATGTTCATAAATAAAGGTTTTCTCGTCATTCTAAGAGTGAGTACATTTTTTTGAGACACCCTGTATATATATATACATATATATATATATATATATATATATATATATATATGTAAAGGAGTAATGCTACCAACATTTGTAGAATCTTTTTTTCAACATTTATTTATTATTTTGTTGTTTTACCATTTTATAATGTTATATAACGCGTTTCAAGCGGTGTTCCGCTTTCATCAGATAAAATGGATTTTCATATCTCCTTTACATATATACTTTTCTCTCGTTGGAACTGCACTACCCTCTTTTCTATATATATATATATATATATATATATATATATATATATCATTGTCATTGCGAATTTTCTATTATTAGACTTTCTAAGTGCCCAGAAGAGTTTTAACATGCACCTACACAGGCTATTCCAGTTCTCCATGATTTTAAAAGGCGTATTTTTCATTAATCAAAATCATTCGAAGTAGTTATGAGAATGATTAAAAATAATAAATCACATCACTGATTATTCCAAAACTTATTTCATTAAAAAGAATTCTTAAACTTTGAAATTCATAATTCGATAACGTAAAATCAACTTTATTCTGTTACTGTTATGTAAATATTTAATCGTTTAACTAGGTTACCCCAGGGAATATTATTAATTCAAAGTATATTTAAGATTAGAAAATATACTTTTCGACTATTTGTATACACCTTTCAATAAGGAATGGCCATGCAGAAAAGTAAATGTGTGCTAACAAGATGCGTTAATGATGTTAAGTGTCAAATGGAAAGTTAAATTAGCGCTGGAACCAAACTTTAAATCAGTAAAAGTAATACGTTCATATTATAAAAATGTCCGTGAATAAACATAATAATGATCAGGGATTACCAGATTTTAACAGTTAAGCACTATAAGTGGATCTAAAGATAAGTGTTATTTAGAAAGCTTTTAAATGTTGGATAGTTCAATTTATCGCTTTTTAATTTAAACGGTTATAAAAAGATTGATACAAACACACACACACTTTATATATATATATATATATATATATATATATATATATAGAGAGAGAGAGAGAGAGAGAGAGAGAGAGAGAGAGAGAGAGAATACAGAAATCAAGAGAGAGATATTCTATCGAGATACGGCGAGGCCAAATATATTTGATAGAGCATTTATACAGGGTGGGCAAAAATAAGGGTCCTATTTTTTTAAATTCATAACTTTTTTATTTATTGATTTTTTTTAAAAAAATTTTTTAGAATAAGTAAAGGACCCCTTCCGAAGCAAGCATGAGCCGTATTAGCCCTAAGGAACGTACCCTAATTTAGAAAACATTATTTTTGCTTAAAAAACTCAAAACAGTGTAAAAAACAATACTTTAGTTTTTGTAAGTTTTAAGAAGTGTTTTTCGGCTAAAATTTGTTTTGTTTATTTCAATAAATCTCGGAAGGGTCAGTCTACACACACATAAAGTTTGGTGAGTTTAACTTTTATTTTGTGGAAGTTATTCAAATTCAAGTTATTCAAATTTAAAGATAGGACCCTTATTTTGACCCACCCTGTATATGGATAATGAAGTGATGAACTGGATAGACTTTGTATAGTTTACAGATGTATCAATTCATCAGCTGTTTAAACCGGGAATCCACATATAAAATACCTTGAAGCCATTACTTTTTAAAGATAACGATTTTATCGGCAGAAGGTCTGACCAATAATAATTGAATATTAATTATTAGAGGTGAATATCTTGAAAATGCAAAAGTAAATAATTTTGAAAAATATAAATAGGAAAATGACTCAATTTAAGTCTGAAAAAGATCAAACATGTCTCTATGTGCAGAATTTTTTTTATCAAATTCGAATGCTCCAGAATATTTAAAAAGTTAAAAGAATTCGAATAATGTTCTATGAGTTCCACAAACCTTGAGTGGCCCAAAGAATAGTATTTAATGGTCGCAGATGATCCCTGATTTTTAGGCCCGAATGAATGTTAAAAATAACTCAGAGAACAATAAAACCGTCTGTAAATCCATGCCTCAAAAACATAGTCAACTTCCTGCATTGAACTTCAAATCTGGAGGTCAAAATTATTATTGGATAATTATGTTACACTACATTTGCTTAATCAAGGGGTGTGTCTCTGTATACTTTAATAACACAAAACACATACCTTAGTTCTGGGACTGAGTTATGTTTGAAAAATATGTTATATTCGTATTAATTTACCCGTAATGCATACCTCAATGTATAACCCTTAGCCCCCACATATGTCAGCTATCTTTTTATTTATTTCATCCCATCTTGTTGAGTCCATCACTCAATAATATTTCTTCATGTCACAGTGAGCATTTCGAAAAAATGTGACTTTTTAGCGTGACAATCTATTCAAACCCCACACAGCTTTGTAAATAAAATGACGAACATAATTAGTAGCTTTACTTCCATGAAAGAATAATGACACTTCATAGGCTGAATTGTTCATGGAGCTATACCGGTCATTTTAAGGGGCGGGGGGACATCTGATTTTATGCATAAGTTTGAAAAGTATTATGAATTAAGGGATTTAATAACAAAAATAAAGAAGATTTAACAATTTCGCTGTTTTACTTTTCACTATTCTTTTTAATGTTCATATATGGAGGTATGTTTAACCTATTCTATTATATATATATATATATATATATATATATATATATATATGTAATATATATATATATATATATATATCTATATATATATAACAATAATATGGGTCGTTCATTTAGAAGCATTGCTGGGTTTGTATTATAAAATTGAAGATATAAGCCATTATCAATGCAAGATTAATTTTTTTTTTTTTACTTTAATCTTATTAATTTCAGAATAAAATTCAATCATCCGAGTTGACCAGTATTGTGTCATTTTTTTTCATCAAAAACAAGAATAAAAAACCTTATTTCTTTGGTTACTTGATAAATGTCCTTGGTGCGATGTTTCCACGCCAGTGTAATTTGCGGTTATGAATTCAAATTTTAGTTGTCGAACGAAGAAGAGCGTTGGCGCGCTCGTAGTTGATAAAAATAATATGGGTCGTTCATTTAGAAGCATAGGTGGGTGTAATATATAATATACATATATATATATATATATATATATATAATGTGTGTGTTGAGTTTGTTTATTAACTACCGATTGTTACAATTCATTGTTGACGCACGCTTCCCCATTAAAGAGGGTGTAATGCCTGCGAGTTTGTTCTCATGGCAACATAACAGTCTACACCACAACCATAAAGAATAAAGTAATGACTAGAATTATGATCTTATGACAAAAAATGCAAATTATACACTCCCCTCTGAATTGAGTACACTTAATAGAAATAATAAATTTCCGGTCAAACATACATACTAAATCTCCATTCGTAATAGATATACATATATAGGAATAAGTATTGTCTAAATAAACAAGGCTTGGAAATATTTCTAACTCGTTGATATATGAAACTTGGATATGATTACTACATTATTTGTTAAATAGTCCATACACTTTGAAATCAATAAGGAACTCTATGCCCTATCGATTTTTCTACTCAATATTTGATTCTGTAAACGGGTTCAATAAGTGCGTTTAAACTTTAATCAAATCGACCAATATTTGTTATTGATTTTGTGTTCAATAGCTTTATAAAAAGGAAAGCTCAGTATGTTACCAAACACCGTATTTTATTAGATTTGAAATATGATCAACATTTTTATAACATACACAAAATATTTGTAATTTATTTCATTTAATTAGTTTTTTTATCCTATATTTGTAGAAAATGCTGGTAATATAATTGAGTAAATACATTTAAAACCATGATAATAATATTAGTATTACACCGTGATATTCATATCGAACATTTAAACAATTAATGAAAATTGAATACATATATATGATTAGTACGGATTCCATTCATCCTCAAATACTATGAGTTATATTATATATAATTTTCGGATTAAACCTCATTCTGAAGAACTCAAAATTATAAAGGAATGTGTACATAAAGGCTGGCAAATTTACTTTATTTGAAACAGTAACTAATATCGGAATTATCACCAACGTAAATGTAAGGGAATAAGAGAATACAAATATCCAGTTAAATTTGATATATAACTTGTATTAACTCTGTACTTAGTTTCGTATATTGGTAAATATATACCTACAATATGTATAAAGTTAATTATGTAACGAGACATA
Source organism: Sepiola atlantica (assembly GCA_963556195.1). Classification (NCBI taxonomy): domain Eukaryota; kingdom Metazoa; phylum Mollusca; class Cephalopoda; order Sepiida; family Sepiolidae; genus Sepiola; species Sepiola atlantica. Next base: position 21,873,243 of record OY744524.1, on the reverse strand, counting down.
TATTTGAATTGATTTACGTATTTTATAGAGAAACAATTATCATAACTTGCAAAAATAGATAAATTAAACTAAATTAAAATTGCTTGAATGGGTTGCGTGATTCATGTTGCTAACTATGAATTGGTGTTTCAAGATGGCGGACCTCTGAGAGTCGGCATCGATTTCAAAGTGTTGCTTCTGAACTATAATTTTACACTTCATTGTATATTTTTTTACAATTAAGAACTGTTTATGTACTTTTCTGAGGAGCTTGATGTGCACACATCCAATATTGACATAAAGATGGGACAATATACTGGCAGAGTACCCCTACCTAAAAAAGATGCAACATTTTTTTTTGGTGGGTTTATGTTAGGGTTTGTCCTCTACAACATACACAGCATTGGACGAAATCCGAGTATGTTAAAGTTTAAAATTTCGAATATTACCTATTTTGGTTTACAAGTTATTTTCCATATACACGTGAAGCACTAACTTGGTTAGTTTACATGCTGAATCAATAAATCTTGCATGTTTACTCGTTTTCAGGGTCAAACTTAGACATTAACAGGGTTACCAGTAATGCCAAATTATCCCTTATAACATATCTAGGGGTACCCGACGCGTAAACCCCTCATTACATCCACATTGATACCTGTACCTCAAAACCCCTTATTTCACTCACCCAGGTTTACAAACAGGCATATGGGTGATGATTTTTATACGGTTACGAATGGTGAATTATTACTGTTTTCAATTAACGGGCCCCTTACCTCCGTATATAAATAAAACTGTTTTATAGGGTATAGGATTCCTGAGAAAACTACTGAAAAACCGAAAGAGACCACGTTTTACCCCATCAAAAACTGGCCTCACAAACAATTCACTACTAATACACATATATGTTCGTAAATTTTCAGGGTCAAACATGAGTTAAGCCGCCAGTACAGAATCTTGCCCTTCATGCGAACATGATTTAGACTGCGATGAGACTGTAGTTCTTCGAGAACAGGGTGTTGCAGGTGTTAACCGTGCAAGTATCGAAAGAGGTGTCAAAGTCATTGGTGTTCACATGAACAAAAAAAAACATCGCTTTAGCCCTAAAAATAAAGTGTGATTCTGCAGCCCCTTCTTACTCTGGAACGATATGACAGTAAGACGCATTGCTTTTTCTGTGGTACTGATACTACGAAAAAAGGTTATAAACGAAAAAGTGAGGGAATAAGTTGCTATGTTACGATTGATGCATTTGCCGAACCTATCCTGCCCTATTTCTAAACAAAAGGGAGTAAGTGGGCCACTGTTGTTCAATGTTGGATCGAATATTTTGCTTGCGATCTTCATGATTCAGACTGTGTGTACCACCAGTCATGTAACGTTAACTTCCATACTATGCGAAGCATTCCAAAACAGTTCACGTCAGTTGAATTAACCAAACGACGAAAAAGCTGGAAACCAAAAGACAGCGATCAGGATGAAGCCTTTGAAAGGGTGTGTGTATTCTTGGATAAAAGGATGGGGAACAGATAACGATATAAGACCTTGTTGCTTAAAATGGGAGAATAATTACGAGCTAGTAAATCAACGGCATATGGAAATCAGTACCTCAAGGAAAAGCTGATATGTTGATATGGAAACTCTTTATTTGTGATCTAACACCGTGGTGGTGTCGCAAACATTGGGACATTTAGGAAAAAAACCTGTGACATTTTTTGTGAATACTACAATTCACCTCCGACAGATGATAAGGAATCACAAACACGAGCAATTCTCAAAACCGCAGCGAAACTCATCAAAGCTTTCTTTAACTTACACCAGACTACTCCTAACTCGCCTGATGCATAAGGAGTGCGGATATATAGGACGCTGCTGGATGGCAGTAGACTCAAGGAGATACTGAAGACAGTATAGGGCGAAAATGCTGTCGTACACACAATGAACGGAAATGCAGGGCAATAAGCATTTCGTGGCTATCTGTTGGTGGATCAGTGTCTCACACATCAGATTGTTGCCAAAATCTGGGAGGATACACCTCGTTTACAAGACAAATTAGATGAACTTCAGCGGCTGTACATGCTGATGGAGACTATTGAATGTGTCTTGAAGGCATTGTTGGAATCAGATTCCATCGGTAAGATTTACAACAATGTAACCGTGATAAGGGATGAACTGGTAAGGGCCTCCAAAACCAGCAATCTATCGATAAACTATCAGCACATGCTGGGAATTGCTAGGGCACCTCTTGCAGCTGATCGAATAGAGTCTTGGGAACTGCGTCCTAGTGCTGTATTCGCTTGCCTGCCAATATTCGCAGCCACTGATCATCCACATTATCTGAAGTCGGCTCGTCTATATCTCCAGAGGATGTATGCCTCGATAGATGACAGCCATGCAGTACATCGAAAGTTCCTGTTTGGTTTTCACGTTATCAGACGTGGTAAGCAATATTGGGCTAGTCTTGGCTCCGATCTTGTCATCGAGCAAACAAAAGTTCGCTCACTCAAAAGCCACGGTGTCCGAGCACCAGATAACAGTTTGGGCCATGTCGTCTACTATGTCATCTGCTTACAACCTTGCCATGCAATAAATTACCGCACAAAGTTACACAACAAGCGAACAACATAAGGAGTTGTCTGTCTCACGGGTGAGAAGATATGAGACATACCTTGGGAAAGTTGAAGAGCAACTAGACAGCTTTACGCCGTTTTCAGGCGATATATCGTTATGCCATATTATCACAGGGATTACTGCTAACGAGGATGTCAATGTTCAATACCTTTTTTAAAATGGGAAAACTCATTGTACAGAAGATGAATAGTCAATCAGTTTTCTCCGACTCTCACATACGGAGTTTGAAAGCAAAAACTTTAGCATCGAGCAAAAATGTGAAAAATTATGCATATCGTAGACTTGACTCAGTACTTTTATTCCAGAGTTGTCTCGTTATCTCACAGATGTGTGATCTAAGGCTGGATGATCTCATGTTCTATGAACTCTGTCTCTACCCGATGTCTGTGTTTGAAGGGAAGCGCATCTTACGTTAAGCAGATAAACGACAGCTGGCAGAAGCATTCCGAAATTATGTTGAAACAGAATTGAACAGTGCTGTGACACAAACCGTTCCAGTCACAGAGCACAATGTACTAGACGGAATATATCTTCTTCACCGTGTGAAATGGAAGAAGGGAAGTACCTACAGCTCAATTGCACATGGTTATGCCTCATTTACTGTAGAACACTATAGAAGAGCAACTGTCGTGTTTCATGGTTATGAAGTTAGACTAAGTACAAAGGACTGTACTCATCAGCGGTGAAATCGAAAGCTGAATGCAAGAGAGGTGAACAGTAACAGTGAAAAGGGGGGATTTCTAGTCAAATGTGGCAAACAAGCAGGCGCTGATCCAGACGATCAAGGAACGAATGCGGCACAAAGGCTGTGATGTTATTCAAGCGGAAGGAGATGTTGATGTTGCAAAGGAAGCCATCAATATGACTGTTTTAAAATTAACCACCCTCAATGGAGAATACACGAAACTTCATTTGCTGTTCCGTGCATATGTTTCTAAATGTACTGCATTGTATTTTTATTCTGACATGGCGAAATCCTACATCTACAATATCAGGGTTCTTAAGCAGGTGCTTGGCGAAGCAGTTTGTAATGATCTGCTGTTCCTGCATGTCTTTACGGGATGCGATTCGGTGTCCAGGGTATTCGGAATAGGAAAGACGTTGGGGTACCAACGAATCGTCGAGAGAAAAGACAACGACAGACTGTTCAAAAACATTTTCTCGCCCAAACCCATATCAGGATGTTGTGTAAATCAATTGTTGTAAGTCAATGGTAGCTTTCTGCAATGTGGATAGAGAAAAACTCCCTGACATCTATTAGATGCAATATGCGCTGCAAGAAAGTTGCGAGAGTTAAGACGTTCATCACGTCAGAATTACTCCCACCAACGCTCTCATCCTTTAAAGTTCATTTATTGCGGAATTACTACCAGATTACGGAGTGGATGCGATGTAGTGATGAAATAGTGGTATATGAGTGTGGGTGGGAGGTGGAAGGGAGCAAACTTGTTCCAGTGATGACGGGCAAAAGCCCTGCTCCAGATGCACTGAATCAGGTAATGCATTCCAACTGTTCAGAATAGTGCAATGACCTAAGGTGTACCTGCAGAAGGCATGGACAGGAATGTACGAGTGCATGTGGACATTGCCAAGACGGAAATTGTGACAATATGAAAAATGATTCAGTGGAGGATGATGATGATGAAAAGTTAAAATTTTGAAAAAGCCCTGTGACGTAAGGGAATCAGGGTGGATACACCAAGGATAATGGGTGTAGGGGTACCCATTGATATTGTATAATGGTTTATTTAGCATCACTTGTAATGTTTTCATGTGAAAGATTAGCCCTGAAAACTTGGGTAAGAATTCAAAATGTATTGATTGATCATGAAATCTGACCGAGTTAGTGCTTCACATGAAAATGGAAAATGACTTGTAAACTTCAAAATGTCATATTCAAACGTTTACACTATCCCATACCCAGATTTTTTCAAACTTTTAATATGTTGTAGACCAGACCACACCTAGCACAACACCACAAAAAAAACTAAATGTTGCGATTCTTGGAATATAAATTAACTTTGCTTACTTATATATGCTCTGTTGTAAGTGGTTCAAATTTATCGAGATTAAGATTAATGAACATAGTATGTTTAAAGTTTTAATTATCTTTTTTAGTAAACGGCAAATCACGTGTAATGGTAATATAGAAGGGTTAAATAAAAGATACGTTCGCATTTACACATTTAGATATATACTAGAAAAAATACCTGTTCCAGTACGGGTAAAAATAATTCCCCTACAAAACATTTTACATAACTCAGGAAGATTAAACTCAATATATAATGATACTAAACCTTATGTCGAGAAATTATTTTTTTATTGTAGAAAATGTATTAAATGTAAGGTATATGCCATGGAGCCTTCTACACCAATAGCTTCTTTTCTCGTGTTGTCGGCCTTTATAACTCCCTCCCTGCTCCCTGTGTCCCCGACTGTACTGATATACAGAAGTTTAAACAAAATGTAAACACTCATCTCGCTGCACAGCTTTCAACTTAAGATGTCACCCAAAACTTATACCCTATTTCTCAGTAGAGCCGTAAGTCTACAGTGTGGGCTGTCTTGTTTGGGGTGAACAATGTTAACATATGTTTTTTTTAATTGAACTTTCAAATTGGGTCTGGAAGACTGCCCAAAGATTAAAACGCTTCCTTTCCCGATTTACTTAAAATAGAAAGTTATTCCCTTATCATGTTCCACTTTACACTAGCGACTTCCTGCCTGTTACGTAACTGCAGGAATACGTATATTTCGGTCAGCTGTTAATGGGCAATGTAATTCTATTTAATTATTATTTAACATGGACATTCACCTTTAAAACCTTATTCTTACATATCGGCATTTACATATTATTAGATAAGAAAAAAAAGGAAATGGGGAAGATAGATGGGGAATGAAGAGTGTGAGGAAGCGAGAGAGTGTTAATATTTTAAAATCACAGTACACTTTGATTTTTAATCTTTGTAAGCACATGGTTATCATCTAATGTTAATTTGAAGGCATACATTTAATACTGAAACAGATACTGACTCAAAGGGGTCTGTAATATATATATATATATATATATATATATATATATATATATATATGAAGAAATATAACGAAGGAGAGGAATAGTTAATTATTATTATTCATTATTTGCCCTTGCTTTGAACTACGAATGATTTTGATTTGCATCTATCTGCGAATCTAATTATTTTTAATCGACTTTATATATATATATATATATATATATATATATATATATTTATTTATTTATTGATAAATACAGCATGCAAAAATAAATAACGGTGTATGCTTGTTAATTCCTGCATACAAAATCAGATGTTCAGAAGCTTAATAAGAATGGGAATACAAATATCACACATGGTTACAAGTGTGAAAGAAAGAGAGCATTCCATGGGCGACCCTGTGTATACTCATTGCGGGTAATTGCCAAAGGCAGCATTATTTGTGGACGTGCCTCCGCACGATGGCAAAGTTTGAGAAAAAGTCGGTTTAATGTTTGAAAAATCCAGCACTCGGAAAACGAGTAAGCTGCATTGGGAGAAAAATAAAAATAGAAGAATTTCTCAATTTTTTTCCAGTTCGGATAGTCAAGAGTCTCTCTTATTTAAAATATATATGCTTTTACATCACGTCTGTTAATATAAGTAATTGTTTGACTTCTACCCATGGCCCAAATACTTTGCAGTAATTCACTATCTTCTGTTAGATTCGGAGCTAAAAGATAACGAAATACCTACTCGAACAAAGACTTACGTTTGGACAGCGCTCTGGAGGTTTCATTGGTTTCAGTTCTCATCAATTACTCAAGATGCGTCAAAAAGCATTTTATAAAGACGCTTTCAACAGTAACATGAAATATTAACAAATACACAAAAAATAAATGAGCGTTACTTCGTAAAGTTGGCCTATCCTCCGTCTTTTAATTCACGATAAAATATAAGCCAGTGTATTCCTTATAAAATGTGTAATTAATTGCATTAATGCTGTCAATTTAATCAAAATAAGTAAATTATCTGAGTGTTGTTGATTAAAGAAAATTAATATTTTCGGTTATTTTATAAGGCGTATTATCTTTAATGATGGCCGCATAACCTAGATTGGGAAAGAGGCATTAGTCTACAGCGCAGGGGCTAACATATGTTAAACCCCGAACTTATTGTGTCGATAAACAATTATGGTTTGGTAGATTGGTAGTTTTGTTTTACGGCATATCAACCCTTTTTGGGTTATTTAATGCCGAATCTGGTCTTGTTTTCTTCTCTTTTTTGTTTCTTTCCCCTTTTTAATATCTGTTTCTATTTAACCCATAGTTGGGACCCTAACAGGTACTACCACTCCGGGTCAGGGTGGACCTGGGAGCAATGGTAATTAAGAGGAGGCTCCACATTCCCCAAAGTCCGTAAGCCGGATCTCACCATCGGATGTAGTTTAAGGTCATATCCAGGACCGGGAGTAGGGTAGGAAAAATAAAAATAAAAAAGGGGAGGGAGAAAGGGAGAGGGGCTGTTGTTTTTGTTTTTGGTTTTGTAGAACATAATTAAGTTTTACAAACAAAAAAAAAAAACAAAAAAAAAAAAGTCAATGTAGGTGAATTTCGTCTCAGGGAGCCACAGGGCAGCCTGATCTGGTATCACCAGAGATAAACAATTATGTTTACAAGAAATATATCGCATTTTAAATCCAAACCTTAGGATTAGTAAACGCCTATTTTAATAGTTCACTTATATTTCTGATAAACAATTATGTTTACAAGAAATATAAGTGAACTATTAAAATAGGCGTTTACTAATCCTAAGGTTTGGATTTAAAATGCGATATCTATTGTCAATCATTACTTTTTCACTTTTAGATTCCGATGGCGGTAGGAGAGTGTTGTTACATCTACCTAAAAGGGATCGTCCGTCAGTATATTTTTTATATATAAAATGGAAGTATGCGTGTATCTAAATATATTATTTATTCTTAGATTAAGTTATTCAAATCGTATACACTGTGGTCCTAACAAAAAAGTAACAACCATAGAGATACAATCACACAAGCACAGCTCCGTAAATTATTACACATGTCATGGCGCCGTATAAATGTTGTGCCGCGAAGGGTGACATTGTTAAAGAATTGATTCTGTTCATTCACTATCAATGTGCTTTTCTATTACTTGTTCTTCTATTGTTTTAATTTTGTTTACTGTTATTAAAAAGAATACACTGAATTCAGGTCATGTATTTTGTATTGATGTCTTACTAGGCTTTCTATTGATGATAACTTTCTTTTTACTAATGCCCCACAACATATCAAGGCCAAAAACATCCCGTGGATAAGGTTAGATGAAATTGATATATGGCAGTAAAAATCACTAAATATTACCCCCTTAAAATAACAGTCTATCGAGAAAACAAAAGGGATTCCCCATTGTACGAAACATCGTTCATCGAAGGTTAGGATTAAATGCCAAATTTCTACTCTCCATCAGTGTGCGCTTGACCTTTTGGCTAAGATCAAAGTGTAGTATCTGTTCCGATAGATACTGCACCCCATAGACTGGTATTGTCTTAGCCTTCGGGGCTTGACTTACGCCGGTCAATGGGTTTGTCCTTGGGGAGGAGTAAGTTTATTGCTTACTGCCTGAGGCGCCCCTACCGGGGAATGCCGACAGGGCTGCCCAGGCAATTTTTAAACCCCAATTTCCCGACCCGACCTTGGGTCACATCTTACTTGTGGGAGTAGGATAAAAACTGGCCTTGTGCCTAACTCCTGGAGAGGAGTAAATCAATACCCTCTATCAGTGTGGACGGCCATTGCCTTCTATGCAACTCAGCAGCTCTTTGGCAAATCTTTCTAGTAGTGTTGCCAAGTGTCTAAACCCCCACCTAATCGGAAAAAAATCCAAAGTTCTATAACACCCACAACCTGATCAGAGAACAAGTAGAGCAATTGACATGGTTTCAATAGCAGGTAAGAAAGAGAAAATTGTTTTTAATTTTATCGCATCAAAATTAGTAAACACCTATTAACAGGCATGTTCACGATTATTGTGTGTAAATTTTTACGATTTATCTCAACGCTGTCAACAGAAAAATAAAAATATGTTTGTGCAATTACACCCAATTTTTTTTTTTTAAATATATTTTTTTAGAATTTTGAGTTGAGGTTCACTTCATTATACCGACTTTACATAAAATAATCACCCAGTTCTTGATCAACTAGCGTAAGACTGAACTAGTAATTATTTTGTTTTATTGCCAAGAATGCTGCAAAGTGGAAAATTAAAAAAAAAACAGTTACCCGTGCTGTCGTACAATATATTATAACGAACTCATTGATCAATAAATATGTAAGCTTAGAAAGTGGAAGATCAGTTTAGCGTAGATTTATATAGTTATGTCAACATCAACTATAATATCTTAACATTTTTTTCTAGCAATTTTCAGGAGTTCGACATGTAATCGTACGAAAAAAAACAATCGCATTTTAATTTTTCCGTTGAAACGTGGGGGGGGGGGGGGTGAAAACATATTTTATTTATTAACCTGAGTAATTTAACACTTCAATAATAATACATATTTTATTTCTTTAATTCGAATATAGACATGCAATTAGTTCGTGTTTTCAGCGTTAAACAAAGATTCGTGTTTTTTTTGTAATGAAAAATGTCAATCTCCTATTCATATTAAGTCTGTTGTCCTGAAAATAAATAACATCATTGGTTGGATAATTTAAAATGTTCTTCATTTAATGTAAGCATTTTTTAAATATATGAGGCATCCTATAAAATAGTGTACTAAAAGCTAGAATGGATAATTGGGATACAATATATAAACTTAGAAGATATAGGAAAACGTGAGTCAACTAATAAAGCGACTTAATTATATGAATATAATTACATTCCTATGTTTAACTATTTTACTAAGAAGAATGAGAGGTGATATACATTTATATATACGTTAAGTAGCGTGTCAGGTATAATATATATATATATATATATATATATATATATATATATATATATATATATATATTGCTGGAAACGGGGTATCCTTCAAAATGCCGGAAACTCACCGGCTATTTCAGACACTCCAGCCGAGAGATCACCATAAGATTCTAATTTCCATTTTAAGTGCAATTGTTTGTATTTGTCTTGCACTAGGTTCACCGGGTATTTTCGCCAGATAGCTTTTGAAACGTATTTTCATTAGTCCTGTTGCTTCTATGTGTGTGTGTGGGTGGGTGTGTACTCAGATGTTATTTTAAGTGTATACACTAGTAAGAATAAAAATTAACTTGCAACACACACATTTAATATTTAGTATGTGTATTCATATGCATAACAACGAAAGTGATCTGTGAGGTCACACGTTCAGTTTGGGTTAGATTGTTTGAATCAGAAATAAATGAGTTTTCAAAGCCAGTTAAATATAAGAAATAAAAAGGCAACATTCTGAATTGATCATTTTACTCGCTATATCTCCCTGTCTTGATATGTCCCTCCCTCGGTCTACCCAGCTTCTTCAGCTACGAGATAAGTAGGTTCATAATTTGTAATGGTATTTCCTTTTTAGTTGATGATGTATATTCCACTCTCGTTATTCTTTTTTATTACTTCCCTCTGTTAAGAGATAGACAGAAAGAGGAGATAGCGAGAGTTATAGAAACTGCATAGAGGAAAAGAGATGGATCACTTGGTAGGTTAACCGCAAAGTAAGGCGAATTAGAACAATTAAAATTGATGTTTTGGAAAGATAACTTCATCTTAATAATAAAAGGTATTTTAGCAGTCATTTTGTTATTCAAATATATAGGAAAAAAACATTTAAACAAACCTTGATTAATTGTGCTTTTATATAATGTTATATCAGAATACACACATTTATTTCTCACTCAAACACAATACATGAGTGGAAATGGATGCATAGCGATATGACGTAGGTGTGTGCATGCATGAGCATGGGTTTCCCATAATCTGATAAAATACGTCCTTTTTATCACAGAATAAGTTCTTTGGTGAGAAGGGGCATTTTTCTCTACCTAGACGCTATTTCAACAAAGCGTATGCATGTTAAATCACTGCTGGAGATCTATAGATCATTGGTCAGTAGAGGTTGTTTCAGCATATGAATTTCAGTCAGATTGACCGTTTTTTACACAGTTTCCTCAAGAAATCCATCATAGAAACACAAAGAACTCACAAAGTCTTCTACAAAAAAATCAATCATAAAATACAAAGGCTGGAAGTGGAATTCAAATGCGAGCGTCGTTTTAAAAAAAAACAACATCTATCTGCCCTGAGATGAGGATTGTAGATGAACATGTCAAGAAGAAAAGCAAATTTATCAAACGTATTTTGAAAAGAATAGATGTCGGCTCTTAAAACATAAATAACCTCTATTTGAACAACGAATTCCTTAACTCGTACACACCTAGAAAAACTCAATTTTCATACAGCTAGAGAATAATCATCGTTGGCCAACTTGCCCTAAAAAGAAGAAAGCAACTCCGAAGAGCATGCCTGTATACGTTAATTAACAATAAATACAGCTCTGATCGTATAACTATTTATTAACATAATATGTGAATAACATATTTCTGTATTATACGAGAAGGGATAACAGGAGTTGCCCGGGAATGAATTTAATGAGCAAACGATACCAGAATAATTTTATTTTATTTTTAAAATACTATTTGAAAAATAATAATTTAGTTAAAAAAACTGTATAGTTTAACAAAAAAAAAAAGGCGAAAGGTAAAGAAAAGTAAAATGACTCCAGGGAAACATCAGGTGGAAGTAAACAACTATGTTAAATGAGAAACGAATTAATTTATAAGTAAAACTGTTAGTAAATTGATGTGTTATTTACTTTAGCAGCACAAATGAACCATAATACTTCTGCTTGTAAACTAAAAGTACTGTCTCATTGATGGCTTAAAGTCGTCAAAATTGCTTTAGAATGTTCAGGTTTCACGATATAGTAAGCAAGTCATCCAATCGAAGTCTATGATTTAAACAATTTATCTGCAGCCTTGATCGAAAATCTCAAACACAAAGGAGAAAAACACTCACGCTAATCGTTAATAACAATTATATTAAGACTAGTTTATTCGCTGGAAAAAATATAATGTATTAATACACGTGTTGTCACATGCTCCATAATGAAGCCTACCAACATATCCTATTAGTCAAATCTTAATCAGCGTATAACAGTAAAAATACATCTAAAAGAAATACAGACAAAATTAATGAACATACAAGGCTTGTAATAATGATTTAATCAGGCAAGGCTAACTAATGATGATAATAAGTATTAATTTCATCGTTTATATTGTCGCTCATTAGTATCATAAGTATACTTAATTATATAGTTAACTCTAATGATAAAGATGATAATACTAATAACCATTATCAATATATATATATATATATATATATATATATGTTATTATTATTATTATTATTATTATTATTATTATTATTATTATTATTATTATTATAACGACTGTTGTTGTAGTTCAGACTCCAGGGCTTATTATTTGTTATTGGCAGTGAACAATCATTGATAATTATTCGTGCGAGAGCTCCTAGTGAGAAAAAAGCAAAACTATAATAATTAAGAAGAAGAATTAATAATAATAATAATAATAATGATAATAAATACTAATAATTAATAAGAATTAATAAGAATTAATAATGATAATAACATCAACATCAATATTAATAATGAGAAGAATTAATAATGATAATAATATTAGTATTAACAATGATCATAATAATAATAATCAATGATGAGTAATAATAAGAATTAATAACGATAATATGAATATTATTAACAAAGATAATAATAATTAATAATGAGAATTAATAATGATAATATGAATATTATTAACAATGATAATAATAATTAACTATAAGAATTAATAATGATAATATGAATATTATTATTAACAATGATAATAATAATAATAATAATCAATAATAATAATCAATAATAATGATGATAATAATAACAATCAATAATAATCAATAATGATTAATAAGAAGAATGAATAATTATAATAATATAAATATTAATAATAAGAAGAATTAATAATGATAATATAAATATTATTATTAATAATAATAAGCCGCGCGTGCGTGGTCCCCCTCTGTATGTGACTCGATGTGGCGAGTGTAAAATGCAATAAATTTGGGCAATTTTGGGAATTTTGGACCCCCCTTTGACCCCCTGGGGCCGAGAACCAGACTTTTCCTGAGGTCAAGGATGCTCATTTAATATCCAGAACAATAGCCTCTACATTTGGGCCAAGTTTCAGAAAAATTGAATGGATGGATCAAACGTTATGGGAGAAAAGGGTACTTTTTGCAATTTTAGAGGGCTTTTGACCCCCTGGGGGCGCGAACCAGATTGTTTCCAAGGTCAGCGATACTTATTTTCTATTAGGAACAATTGCCTCCACATTTTGCTCAAGTTTCAGAGAAATTGAATGTATGGATGAAAAGTTATGGGGCAAAAAATGTAATTTTTTGCTATTTCGGGGCCTTTTGACCCCCTGGGGGGCTAACCAGATTTTTTTTCAAAAATCGGAGAATGTCACAACTTCATGCAAAATTTCAGAGAAATTCTATGGATGGTTGCGGAGAAAAATACGGACGGACGGACAGGCCTCAAAACATAATAAATAAATAAATAAATAAATAAATAAATAAATAAATAATAATAATATATATAAATAAATAAATAAATAATATAAATAAATAATATAAATAAATAAATAATATAAATAAATAATATAAATAAATAAATAAATAATATAAATAAATAAATAAATAAATAAATAAATGGTCTAAGAGGATGGGAAGACCGAGGAGCGAGGGTACGAAGAATAGTTGAATCCAGATGAGTCTCATTGTAATTCTAATTCCAGAAAGAAATAAACAACGGTCGTTACCAACGAGAATTCACTGGTAAACGGCAGGTGCGAGAACGGAAATGATTTGTAAAGGTGTAAGAGGGTGCTAGAAATCCGGGTAGACTTTTCACTCAAACTCCAGAAAGCATACATGTTTTTACCAGTAAGAACCACAAGTTCACTACTAATTATTCGTGTGGTAACATCTAGTTAGGAAATAATTAATAGTATTAATAATTATTAATGTCATAAATTAAACATTAATATTTATTATCATCAGCATCGCTATTAAAAAAGATTGTTTTAACATATATTTAAAACTAATAATACTACTACTAATAATAATATTAAATACAACGGTAAATTATTATTAATAATAATTGTGGTTGATATCAATTAGTGTCATCATCGTTATATATTTCACACTTAGGGTCATTTAGGGATAGAATTTAAAAAAAAGAAAGGTAGAAAAATACCTTGAATACTGTCAGAAAAAGGGGCCACACATTTACACGATGGCAGAAATCTGTGGCTAAAGACGCTAAGATTTAGTAGCAATCAGACACGCACACGCGAATCGTATCGGAGGCGCGATCTAAGTTCTTCAGTTTTATTTATGACGGCGACGTACACCGATGCATACAAATATCAAACCTCACACGAAGTCCATATTTACGTGCGTCGTGGCCGAGAGTATCTGAAATTTCGAAGATTACATACAAAAGAATCGCATGTCTTTATTATACTCGCTTGCTTGTTCAAAATCAATATCGATCGTTTACGGAGGAAGGAATGATTTCCTTAAAGAGTGAACATTGTTTAACCTCTCGTAATAATCAGGCTTATCGCTAGAAGGCCACAACTTACATTAAATCAACGGTGATTACACCCACGGCTACTACAACTCAACAACTGGCAACATCAGGATGACATATATAAAACGTCCCCTTTTTAAAGATGTGTTCATTTTTTTTGTTCTTGACTTGATTAAGCACCACATTTTAAGATCATCATTTTTTTTATTTTAATAGATTTGTTCATTATTTATGTTGGAGGCTTGGGTGGGTGAGGTTTAATTTATCGGTTAATTCCTATTTTAGTCACCTAAAATATTTCGAATGAAATTGATTTCTGCATCGTTTTTTGCATTACACAGAAACATCATTTTAAAAAAAAAAACTTAAGCCATGTTTTAATCAAAAGAAAATAATATAATAATTGGGGGGGTGCAAGTTCGGGTGGACTCACGCCCTAAATAGTAAAATTTACAAAATAAGTATGTGCCCATGTTTCTCACCGAGCTTCCGGGAATATATATATCAAAATTCAAAATGACCGGTTCATAAAAATAAAAGAAACTTTATATATATTCAACCCCCTAAATGTTAATATTTACAAACATTTAATGTGCCTATGTTACTCACCGTATTTTTGAGAACGTCTATTCTGAAACTGATAATGATCCGTTCATTAGTTTAGGATATTACACTGTACTTTTCTTTCTCTCTCTTTCTCCCCCCTCTCTACACACCCACACATGTATGTATATATATATATATATATGCAAACATTGTTAAAAATAACAGAATTCATTTGATTAATTATACCTTTTTTATTTTTTAAATTTTTCTGATCAAAAAAATTAACATATAAATTATGACAAGTGTCATCGTACACGTGAAATACTGAAACAAAAACTGATCATAAAATATATAGTCGCCATCTACATAAACAAGTCGAGAGAGAGTCTATCAAAAGAAATTCAAGTTCATAACTAGAAAATTATAAACTTGCGTTATCCTTCTAATATTGTCTCTTTCTCGTCATCTGTATAAAGATGGCGACTATAAGTTTTGGTCCTAGTTTGTACTTCAATGTAACTTAATATTATTCCAACACTGAATTTATGAACATTTCTTTCCGTAAGGCTTTCTCCCGATATATTTTACCCGCACAAAATATATGTTAAAATATTCCTTTGCTTTGAAATTGAGTTACGGTTGAAAAAAAAACTATTTTAATTGTTTAAATTAACCTTAATTTTCGATTTACTCACCAAGTAACAGATCTCTTACTGCGTTTTTCCTCCTAACCCCACCATCTGTATTTTGCTTGACCAGCACACCGCTCTTATTTCATACGAGCCCCCTACCACTACCACTTCCGTCTCTCTCCCTCCGTTTATTATCAAGTAAAGACAATAAAACTTATTATAAAACAGATTATAATAGCCGTTATAAATAATAGGGAATTCCACCATAAGAATTTAAACTTTTAAACCAATGGTTAGAGATAGAAAGACAAGGGGTAGAAATAACGAACAGAATAATTTATGTTGCGTTTTTTATTTTTTTTATTTAAATTATTTGTCTAACATTCTAATGTCTTAACAACAAAATAAGCTTGTTTATTTAAAATACCTACATATCTAAATGTAAATAATGTTCAATTGAAGTAGATTGGTAATCGTATTGCTATTAAATTCAATAGAAAATTGTTCAGGAAAAGTGCTTTTACAACATATATCTAAAACGAATTTAGCTATAAATGGTTCAGTTTTATAAAGAGGAAAATGGTACATGCAAAATATAAATGAATATCTCAAAGAAGATTATCAATTTCTAAGATGCAATAAAAAAAAGGAAAAATATTAAAAAGTTAATCAAATTAAAAAGAAAAAAAATTATATCTACTTTTAAAGTAAAAATATCAATTAACTCCTAACACTAACTTCTAAACTTAAGCTTTTTTTCTAAATTCGCCCTTGGATGTATGTATGATGATAATCCTTTGCCTATGCACTCAACACACAATTCTAGTCAGGTTGTAATCATATCTTAAGATGTCTGATCGTGTCGCCTGAAAAAAAAGGTTGATAACTAATGCTCTATATTTTGGTTTTGTGTCATTTTTTCAAATGTATAGACTTGTGCCATTTTTATATGTGCCATTACATATACCTATCAACAAAATGTATCAACCGCATTTAGTTGATATTCAATGGACGTTGTTTAAAAATGTAATGAATTTAGCTAAAATCTATTTTACTAAGGAAAACAATTCTATTTCGAACGAGATATTAAGTTAAACTAATTTTACTGTAGTCTGTTATTAAAAACGTGTTTACTTTAATTTATTGAGTCACTTTATACATATATACTATTGTATTTCATGTGTTTATTTGCTTTATGTACTCCAAGTGGATGGAAGATAAACTGCCATAATCATATATATGAAGCTACATTACACAGTGTACTCAGATAAGTATATTTCATTTTGATATCGTTTGACATCCATCAAAAAGAAAACAAGACCTTTTACTATATATTCTTTTATATAATCTTAAAAGTATAGTAATTAGAAAAACATAATCGAAATGATAATACGAGCAGAAGTCAATGAGTCTCGTCAATGATTTCAGGGAAACGCTGGGTGTGCGCAATGGGTTTAAAGAGTATGCATATATGTATGGGAAGTAGGATTTGAATTAATGCGAAGGTGTTCAGGCAATACATGCTGAGTGAATCCTTCGACCCCCACACACGAAGTTTAACATCATAAAATGGAAATAAATAAATATAAGTAAAAGATATGAAAGCAAAAATGTGATATGATCTTATGAATACGGCGCAAACCGAAATGTAATTTCTTCTTTAAGCACGGGCCACGGCGGATCTTCTTGCTAGTAGAGTATGTGATATCTTTTAATAACTGGTGTCTTGGTTAGGCATATATGTATGTTACACAATTGTAACATCCTTAACATTTTACTTGAAAAATAGTTACGTTGTGTGTCTAATTATTAATCGATTTCTACAACAGTGTTTATCTCACATTTTTATTTCCGTTTCTTACAGGATGGTATGGCAACAAAAGAATTTCATGTAGACGAATTTATTTTAAAATAATATTTAGACATGCCGCCTGTTCTATCTTAATATGAGTATACACTAATACAATAAATATAAATAGTATAGACACAACCGACGTTGTCTGGGTAGGAACGTATGCCGATGCAGAAATGCTTCTTTCATCCCTAGACACCATATTCCCATTTATATTATTTTTTAAAAGTACAATGAAGTAAAAGTGTGTATTTGATATTTATGAAGTGGTTTCTGAGTTCACTTTCATTATATATATATATATATATATATATATATATATATATATATATATATATATGTGTGTGTGTGTGTGTGTCTTTTTTGTGTTTCAAACTTTTAATTTATATGATCCGACTCTGTTCAATAAATGCTATTCCTAACAAAGTTTAAAAACTGAAGCATAATATCGAAAGTAAATAAGTATGATTCCATGTTAATTTCGTATTAGTATATATAATTTGTTCTGTACTTATGAACTTTATTTTTATTGAAAACTTCATAATATTATATACACACATATATATATATATATATATATATATATATATTACATCATATAATAAAATCATTTGAAAAAATCATATTTCAATAAAATTAATAAATTTATTTTAATGTAAATAAACCACGGAATTAAATTTATATATATATATATATATATATATATATATATATATATATATATATATATCCGCCATTACCAGTGAGCAAATTTGTGCTAATATTTTAATTAAAAGGAAACCTTTTCAGATTAGAATAAAATAAAATAAAATTCGAACATATGCACGTGTAACTTTAGACTGGCTTCATGTTATTCTTATGGAATAGGAATAAGTTATCTGACCAGTGACAAGGGCAAATTCAGATAATTTGAATAATATTTCTCTCTTTGTAGATTATGATGATTTATCCAAACTTAATAAACATGCTGAACTTAAGAATTGATATTAAAACATTATATAATAGAAACAAGTTTTTTTTAAATTATATTTCTCAAATTTTATTTGGTTGTTATGTTTATCTTATATATGAAGTAAATTCAGCTTTTCCCCATACATCTGTGAGTTATAGCCTTTTTACTGCAAACAAACTAAAGAAAATGTTTCACCAGTTATATAAATCACATATCGGTCTGTCTGGTTACAAAATAAAATATTCATATATCGCACGGATTTCAGTTGATTTTTGCCTGTGTTTTGGATGAGATGGTTCTTAGATATTTATATTGTATTTTTTGTCTAAAATTAATATTCCCACTTACGTCTTAAACTGTTAAGAATGTAACTTTACTATCATGTTATAATCGCAGGCGGGTACGATAATTATTTCACTTTTAAATCTTCTTTTTATACGCCAATGTTTTTTTTACCGAAAACTAAACTTAGAATATTTTTCACACAAGAACCATTTTAGTTGAAATAAACGAATATAAATGAAGATATTCAAACATAATAGCTGATTATTTAAAAATGAAAAAAATGTCCATAAATTAAAGTGTCTTTGTGCAGAAAAGATTCGAATAAAATTTGAAAGAGCAGAATATTTGTATTTGCATGTCCGCTATCTCCACGAAGGTATATTCATAGACAGTCGATTTTTGATACAGAAAAAACTAATTTCTAAAAAGGGGTCGAAACAATAACATTGCCTCAGTCTAGAAGGCCCCTTCATTCACTGACTGGGAACAATCCAGATAAAGTGTAGTATAAGAACAGATACTACACTTTGATCTTAGCCAATAAGCCAACGATGGTCGGAAAACATGAAGTATATTTATTTACTCCTCTGCAGGAGTTAAGCACAAGGCCAGTTTTATCTTACTCCCACAAGTAAGATGTGACAACAGCTCGGGTCGAGTAAGTGGGGTTTGAAAAGCCAGCGCCCGAGAAAGTGAGCACTCTTGCCATTAAAAATTGCCTGGGCAGCCCCGTCGGCATTCCCCGGCAGGGGCGCCTCAGGCAGTAAGCAATAAACTTACTCCTCCCCAAAGAGGGGAGGCGAAGCCTGGGAGGGTGGACCTCCTAGAACTGCACAGGACAGACCCACAGACAGGTGGAATCAAGGCCCGAAGGACAAGACGACACCCGTCTATAAGGTGCAGTATCCATCGGAACAGATACTACACTTACTTCCTAGCGTGCCAGGTGAAGTATAATACAAGAGAACAATCAATCTATTTAACACTTGCTGTATTTTCCTGACATTGTTCGGTAGTCTTATTACTTTATGTGTCGAACATTGACCCACCATCGTTTTGCTTTTGTGAGGACATACTTACATTTTTTTACTAAAGATAATTAAACGTAAATATCATTAAAAGTCAGATTTAAAATAAGATTGATGATACGCGTTATGAAATGATAGCATTTAAACCTCATAAATTATGTCGTGTTTTATTTTAAAAACGAAATAGACATGGTATGAAATAATATTTTAAAGCATCTGTTGAATAGCTATCTTTTTTTTTCGTTTCGTAAATCGGAATTTGGGGACGTTTAATGGAATGACGTGCATTATCGTTTGATCATTACATTAATTACATAAAACTGTGTTAAATATTTACATACTATTCAAATTTTAGAATTGATATCAAAATATTATATAAAATAAGCAAGCCTATTTTTGTATTTCTCAAATTAACAAAATTATTGCGATGATTCGAATTACTATTTTTATTTGGTTGTTATATTTAGCTTATATATGAAGTACATTTAGCTGTTTTCCATACATCTGTGAGGTATAACTTTTTTACTGCAGACTTACCTGAAAAATATGTTGCACCCGTTATATAAATCAAATATTGGTCTGTCTGGTTAGAAAATGAAATATTTATGCATCGCACGGATTTCAGTTGATTTTTGCCCGGGTTTTGGATGAAATTGTTCTATGGTATAATCCCCGGCTACTAACATGTCAGATATATAACGGATAAAACATAAAACCTGTCTTTTGTTTACTTTTTTTATTACCTACAATTTTATGTTAATCGTCACACATTACACACAGTTATCTCTCTTTGGTATTCCCAGATTTGTATATATCAGCCGTGTTAAATTTTCAACATGAGATGTGTTTGCCAGTGTTTCGCGTAGACGACTCAATTTGCCATAGCTTAATGTTTCTTGTGTTATTTTTTGTCTACAGAATCATAGTTTTAAGTTAAAATAAGTTGTGTGTGCATAATGCCGAAATGCATTTTATTGTAAATAAGTTGGCGTGTACTGCAGGAAACGGTAACATGATTGAGAATACACATTTTTATTATCATGAATCACCTTTTTTGTGTCTATGTTTTTTTTTCTTCGGGACTACGAGAATTGAATTAATATTTTTAAATATAATAACTATTGCTTTATAATTGAAAAAAATGGATTAGCGTGAAATGTGTTAAAATCATATTTAAATAAATTTATTAAAAAATAAAATCAACCAGACTGCAGTTCTTATTATTCATAAACAAGTTAAATGGGTTAATGTATTTTAATAATTTATAAAATACATTATTTACTTCGCGAACCTTCAACATTTGAAAGAAACTATGAAGCTTTTAAACTGTCGAATAAAACGTCATTTCAGGCTTAACATTATTAACAGATACTCATTTACTAACAGATTAAAAGTCTTAGCAGCAATTCACACAAAATGGTTTTCTAAATAAAAGTAAAACGCAACATTGCTATAATAAAATCAGATATAGTGTATTACAATGTGGTTCAATTAATAATTTAATGAACAAACGATGCCATTTTAATTACATTTCCTTTTATTTTCACATTCCTATACCATTAAAAAATAATTTGGTAAAAAAAGACACAGTTAAAAAATGAAACAATAATAATTTGGTAAAGAAATACACACTTAAAAAACAGCAACAATGTACAAAATTCCCAGACAACACCGAGTAGGTACTAGTTTTTTTTTAAATGTAATGTTTATGTTGATTGACGTTACCATTGCTATTTTAAGTTTTTTTTGTCACAACCAGTTATTAATAATTAAAAATGTATAATAATTTAATAATAGTAGTATGTAATTGCAAAGCCATTTAAATACTGATATTAATTTTTAAAGGCATGTACAAAATGATATAATTGGTTTAATTCGTCGTCTGTCTGCTTATAAACAGAAAATGACTCGGGATGCCATTTAAAAGAAAAGTGCCATTTACACGTATTCATATTTTTTAGTGTAGAGAATCTACAAGAGAATTTCAATGTTATGTTCACAAGACAACATATGAACAACATTATGGGGCACCGTATTTTTCCACGTTACGAGGTAACGTGTTTGGAAACGCTTCATGGTAACGTATTTGAAACGATACAAGGCAAACGACTTTGTATCGCCACCAGGCAACCTATTCGCAACGATACGTGGCAACGCATTTGCAATGCCACGAGAGAACATACTTGCAACATTTTTTTAACATTACGAGGTTACACTGCGACACGTGTGGAGTTCATTAGAAACATTACGGAAACTTCTACGAAACCTTAGAGAAAAGCTTCAGTACTATCACTTATAAGCTGAATTGGGAAATAATCATTTACTATTTAAGCAAATAAGTATTTACTATTACAAATTGATGATTTTATCCTCCGACTGAATATCATAATAACCATCTTCATTATCATCATCATGTATTTAAAGAGTATAAATATCATTCCGCAGTGATCAGTCTTATCCGGTCATACATATCTATTAAGTGGTTACCGAGCTTCCTTCATATGTGTGCATCTTTTCGAACGAATGAAAATTTTAATCAGACCAGGCTATCCGGGGGTTTAATGTATAATTAGACCTTGACGAGTGAATACGTTAAGTTGCTGTTGGTAATAACTAAGCGATAGCATATTAAACCCACTGGTATAAGGCGGAAGACGATTTTGAACTTAAAACATGTTTTGGGGGAGATTGTAGCCATACTTTATTGATCTAGTTCTAAAATAATTTATGATTGAAAGTGTGTATATCGCTTTAATATGAATAGTTTTATGATTGAAAGTGTGCATTTCGCTTTAATATGAATAGTTTTATAATTGACAGTGTGTATTTCGCTTTAATATGAATAGTTTTATGATTGAAAGTGTGTATTTCGCTTTAATATGAATAGTTTTATGATTGAAAGTGTGTATTTCGCTTTAATATGAATATTGTTATGATTGAAAATGTGTATTTCGCTTTAATATGAATAGTGTTATTATTGAAAGTGTGTATTTCGCTTTAATATGAATAGTTTTATGATTGAAAGTGTGTATTTCGCTTTAATATGAATAGTGTTATGATTGAAAGTGTGTATTTCGCTTTAATATGAATAGTTTTATGATTGAAAGTGTGTATTTCGCTTTAATATGAATAGTTTTATGATTGAAAGTGTGTATTTCGCTTTAATATGAATATTGTTATGATTGAAAATGTGTATTTCGCTTTAATATGAATAGTGTTATTATTGAAAGTGTGTATTTCGCTTTAATATGAATAGTGTTATGATTGAAAGTGTGTATTTCGCTTTAATATGAATAGTTTTATGATTGAAAGTGTGTATTTCGCTTTAATATGAATAGTTTTATGATTGAAAGTGTGTATTTCGCTTTAATATGAATATTGTTATGATTGAAAATGTGTATTTCGCTTTAATATGAATAGTGTTATTATTGAAAGTGTGTATTTCGCTTTAATATGAATAGTGTTATGATTGAAAGTGTGTATTTCGCTTTAATATGAATAGTTTTATGATTGAAAGTGTGTATTTCGCTGCGTGTAAACACACTGGCACCGATACTTCACTATAATAAACGTAAGCTAATTATACAAACATGCTGGTCAAACACCATCCCCAAGTGGCGATGGCCTCTGGCACCTAAATTGGAGATCATCCTTTGCCATAATATTTCTCAATTCTAGGAAGTATTATTCAGTCTTTCGGTCATACAATGAAGACATTATCAGGGCATCACCAGACCGCTCCACGCAACTGTCTCTCGCGCACAGCTAAGGGTGCTTTCGAAGTATTCGATGTTATTCTGGTTAAAGATTGTCAGTTAAACTGCAAATCGACCCATTTTTAAATTATATGATGCGGAATCACAATACATAAACATCTACTTGCTATTTAACTTATAAATTGGAGGAAAACTGTGATGTAAATACTGTTCTAAACTATATTATGACTATGTAATTGCCCACGATAGTTACGATAGGGTTATAGCTATGTACGAACAATGTAAATGAAACTGTATTGTGTTTCAACCAAAAAATGAATACTCATGTATTGAAAAGAATTCTTCCATAATTAGATAATAGCCCGATCTTAAATATTTTTTTATTAATTAATAAATAAATATAAAGTATTTATTTGATTTAAAAAGAGAAAACTTGTTTCAATCAATTAAATTAATCTAGTTTTTTTACGTTCATTTCAAAATAATTTTAAATTTCCGATGTTTAATGGTGTTCATTCTCACCTCCAGGATGGTATCTCTTTGTAAATGTAGTCACTGAGTTTCATCATGAGATCAATAAGTGACGTTTCGTCGTTGAAATGTAGGAGAATAATGTTATTGAAGTGACCTAAAAATACCCACTAATTAAAAAAAAATACTAACTTTATATTAATTTGTATGTATTAATCAGTACTGAAAATTACATTAATATCAGATAATTCTCTGATTTTTGGTAGGGGTTATTCCAATCCATAGATATGCATTTCTTTTTTAATAAACAAGTTAGTAACAATTGTATTGCCCGTCCTTAATTATAAAACAACGTAGACAATTCAATAGTCCGTGACGTTATATACGAGGCTAGTCAAGTACATATGCTCTTTCTGGTTTTAATATCCGGAGAGTGGATTAATTTATTAAAATCAAATTATTTTTGTAATCCCTTCAAATGCCGAAGTTCAGACAAGATATGACAGAAAAAACTGTGTACTATCGTTAATACTACTAACTTGTTGTTAGTAGTAATATTACTAGTAGTAGTAGTAGTAGTAGGAAGAGTAAGAGTAGTAATGTTATACAAATATTAGAGTTAGTTACAACTGTTATCTTGATAAAATTACAAACGGACAACTAGTGTGTCTACTTTCTGACATACGAAACAATTAATTGAACGCAAGTTGCTATTTTATTAATAGCTGAGAAAGGGTGACGTACGGCTTGCCGTGGAGATATCGATACCGACATGGACCGACGACAGGTCAGTTCTCTCGCACAACCTTCACTCTTGATGTTAGCAACCTTCCCGTATTCTCTCCCGTACGTACCTGATTCTACCAAAAACTGTAGAAACCAATGTCAACAACAGAATCGAACCGGTACGATGCTGATTAATGAGAATTTACGGTTTTATCTGATTGCATCATTGTGTCTACCTGCTTCTTCTGGAAGCCAAAGTCAGACATAACGCCCGTTTGATGTTGAGAATCAATCTCTCTGAAACCAACCGGTACATTAGATTGAATACACAAAATAACCTGTGTTGTGTCGTAAGCATTCACTCACAAATGAGAGCGCCTCAGGCGACATTCAATAAGCATATCACATCCTCTGGAAATAAGGAAGTAATGCCTGGGTGTGTGGCTACATTTGACTTAGCATGTGCATGATTTCAATTATCATCATCAGTGCCGGTATAGGGGGCTCCGGCCTCCTACCCAATAACAATGCGATATATAATATATATATATATATATATATATATACACTACTTGGATTTCGTTATTGGTGACTTTCATACCGGTTTGAACTTTTAACATTTTTAAAAAACTATTTCAAATTTAGAACTTATTCTCTCAACTTATCAATAATTAATCTCCTCTGATGATAAGATTTTAATCTTTGAAAAGCCTGGTTTAAGGAATGAAAGAGAAGGAAAAATAAATGTTTTTATTAACTAAACTGCTCCATGTTTTGAACAACTGAAGATATTGATTTGCTTCCATTTGCAGGTCTAATGAATTTTCATTGACTTACCATATATATATATATATATATATATATATATATATATATATATATATAATGACGATTAAAATTAATTAATGTATCAACCACAGTTAAGGACGAGCCGAAGTACACTTGTCATTGACTACTACACCGAACTTTTACCTGCATTTCTCCCCATCTTTTGCTGCTGAGTGTTTAATCAGGAGCATCACACCATTATTTAGTATTTAGTATGCCCAGGCGAAGATTGAATATTTGTATCCGATCAATTAGCTAACAATAACGATTATGGCAAATGGACAGTTTCTACTATTTATTGAATACAGTATATACACGTTTTCAAATTTAATGTTTAACGATTTTCTAACTAGTTTAATACACATTTTTTCAGTATGTAGTTACTGTAGAAAGCGACTCTATATTTTTCAACAGCATTTTAAGTAACAAGACAAACAAAAGAACACTTACAAGTCCTCGAAAGTACTATTAAAACCATTTATCGTTACATCACGCGAAGCGTTGTTGGGGTACAAAGTTAGGTCGCGTCGACTTTGATTATTATACAAAATGTAAATATAGATACAGGTGTTATCTTGCCAAAATCATAAACGGTGAGTAGCAGGGTGAAGAAAGAAAGAAAGATGTCCATATACACAAATATCTATACAAAAAGAGACATAAACTTATGTTCTGTTTTCTCTCAGAATTATGCCCCATCCATATGACCATGTGGACCTCCACCATCATTCATAGCAATATACTTCATCCCCTCTTTACTTAATAAACATGTCATTAAAAGCCATTTATTTCTTTTTCAGTTCCATCAATTTATCGATTCTTGTTGTTTATCGATTTCTCACGCGCTCTGTATTCTCATATGTTTCCTGTGTCCCGTTGTTCTGTATTTATCTATCACCCCATCATTATTTGTTAGGAAATAAAACTTTTTAATTATACGTTCTCGTGAAAATGTTCAAACTGGTTAAATTCGTCCCTAACAATTATGGATAAAACAAAAAAAACTATGTCCATGTTATCGTCTACGATTAAATACGCCAAAAAGAGTTGATACGCCGTTAAACAGAAAATCAAAACGAAATTCATTGATATGTTTTTTAACATTGTTTTTATTACTTGGAAAATAGTTGACTTATGATCTGTTGTAAATATAGAAATGATCCAACTCTTGCTCTGGATTGGAACACAAATAAATATTGCTTCACTCTGGAAAGAGTTTATTTTCTTTGAAGAGATGATTTGATATCCAATCGCAGTAACATCCAGTGTTGCCCTGAATAAATGCGGAAGTGTATATCCTTTTGCTTCCAATTTTTAAGACCATACACTGTATCCTTAATTTTTACATTTAATTAATATTAAATTATAAGGGTGGGGGACTAAGATGTACTCAGAACTGAGACGTATATAAAGAGACATTAATTGGAATAAATTTCCTTATAGTCATAGTCGATAACTCTCTCAACACTCGACGTTCACCGAGAATCAATGAGAACTTATGTGCATTCCTGCTCCAAATCCTGAACCCATCGTAATAATTTCTATTAATTTTACTTTTTTCGATAATTTTCCAGCTATATATGAAGGTAAATAATTTAAAACAACTGCAAGTTTCATGGATCTCAAACGCGAATGCAAAAATCTCAGTAATCTGTTTACATTATTTGTTAAAAATACAATATGTCTATCTAAATACCTAGACTGAAGTAATTCATCGAAAATATTAGGAATCCATTACAAATATTTCATCAATTAAATAATTGAATATCCAAAAAAATATTATTTATTTTATTTGCTTGTGTACTTGCACCCACGCTTTCAAATATGTAATTATTTTATCATTGGTTCCCAACGTAGTCTTTTTATTTACTTTATTTCTCCACACACAAGACACTGAGACGTAAGAAGCTACTGTGAATTAGGGCGTATACCTACAGGAACATCCTCAGTGGGGAGTTGTGCACGGAGATTTTTGTTCACATTATATTTACATTTCTGCATGTTGGTACAGTCAGAAAAAACTAAGTTGGGAGCCAATTTAAGGCTAGCAGTTTGAGGAAATAAGCTAATTGAGTAGAAAGCCTTTCGGCATCTTAGGATCTCCACAGTGAAGGGGTAGGATTTTGCTACGTGTCGGATTGGTTGGGGTATTTTCATTTAGAGGCATCAGTGCAGGAAGTTCGTCGGAGCACATTTCACTCAGAAAAAAAAATAATTACCGTCGTGATTACATTATAGCAGTATTGATATTTCAGTTAGCTGATGCTTGCATTCGCCTCAATAAATACTGAATTACCACCCTTGGTCGCACACGCAAAGTGATAAGTGTTTAGCGTATTATTATATTATAGATGATGTTTGTACATTTGTTCGATTTTGCTTGCATGGTTTTGTATTATGATGTTTTTAAAGCAACATTATCTTCTATGTTTATGTTTTATATGATCAATATAT
This sequence comes from Sepiola atlantica, assembly GCA_963556195.1. Classification (NCBI taxonomy): domain Eukaryota; kingdom Metazoa; phylum Mollusca; class Cephalopoda; order Sepiida; family Sepiolidae; genus Sepiola; species Sepiola atlantica. The sequence continues at coordinate 21,845,420 of OY744524.1, read as the reverse complement.
AAAACGTTTATATTTTTGTGATTTTTCCTGTTTATTTTATATACTCAAAATTACAGTTTTCTTCATGGTAAAGTAACTAGCTTCTATAATAAGAACTGCTTATAGAGTGACTAATCATCCGGATCTAAATCCGTAAAATCTTCTTTCTAAATTATCTGTTATATATAACTGTGTTTCCTTCGTATTGTGGGGTGATTTATTTTGGTATCTTTTGCGATGTAAACATGAAAGAGAAAAACGGGCCTTTGTTCTTTTGTAATAGACTGCCTAATCTAGGCAATTCGATAAAATACTGAACAGATATCGTCGGACGTTTTATGTTTGCATTATATATATATATATATATATATATATATATATATATATATATATATATATATATATGTGTGTGTGTGTGTGTGTGTTTACAGCGCTACGAACAGTCATTCATTGAAATTAAACTCTGATACTTATTGATGGCCCAAATAACCTCAAATGTTCGCCACGTCCCTTGAACACTAGTTTAGTCTTATAATGTTTGATTACAAGTGATGATGACGAGTAGGTGTCAACTATAATGCTATGGCCGGTCCTGTGTATGATATTTAAATACATCCAGTGGTGAGGCTTCCATTCGAGAGCTGTGGGGTATGTGGAGTTGCCCCATAGTTGCCATTGCTCCCAGGTCCACACTGGCCCGGAAATGTAATGCCTGTAAAAGCCCCATCTATGAGGCAAATAGAACCTACTGGCGCTACACAATCAGGCTGTCTGAAGTTATTGACATCCTGACTCAAAATGCACCAAACAATGATGTTTTATTGTGTTTTCTTTACAAAACTCAATCATGTTCTGCAAAATCAAAAAAATAACAACAACCACCCTCCCTCCACTACTCTTTCCCCTCCTCTCCTCTCTCTCTTTCTATCTCTCTCTCACTCTCTCCTACCCCCTGTCACTCAACCAAACACCATGAATAAATACTTAAATATATAAAGAACTTGAAGCATGAAAATCTTCATCAAAATGACCGGATTCAGCATTCAATAACCCGAAAAGGGTTAATATGCCATAAATCAAAACAAACAAAATAGACCAAAATGACCAGATTCAGCATTAATTGACTCAAAAAGTGTTGATATTCCGTAAAACGAAACAACCAAACCATAATGTTTTAGATAGAGAATAGAAAAAAGTGAGTTTCGAGAAAAGAATCAGCAGAAGAAGCAACATTGCCTAAATGAATTTGTAAACAACGGATAGGATAGAACATTGAGAGTATACATATATATTTTGCCATGTCATTGTGATTTTAGATTGGTTAGTGTTTAAGATATTAAAGCCTCCCAAAAGTTAATCTAGCATAGTTTAAAGACAAGTATAATGTAATTTCTTTACCTCATCATTGTATTATTTTTAGAAATGTTACATTTCACTTTTATATATCTCCCATTAATTTTGTAAAGAAAAAACATTTTAATTTTGTACAAAGTCACTTTTAAAATTTAAAATAAAACTTTTTTAAATGTTTAAAAAAAATTTCTGTTTTACTTTTGGTACAGCACACTTTCATTCGACGTTTGTTAAAATGTTGTTTTTATTGTTAAAAAAATGTTACGTTTTAACTTTTTAACAAACATAAAACGTATGTTTTAAATTTTGTCAAAAATGCCTCTTTTTGGATTTTGTTAACATAATATTGTTTTTAATTGTTTAAAAGAGTGTTCCTTTTTAATTCAGTTAAATTACACTAAAATTTATATTTCTCCTGTGGTTTATTGCAAGTGTCTATTATTTTGCTAAGATCATAGGAGTCATGTATACTTTGCATGCCGGATGAGATTGTTTAAACATTCTCGGGGTGTGTTACTTTGAACATCTCATTATTATTATCATTATTACAAAACATTACTTAAATTAAGTGGATTTCTTTGAAATAGTGTTGAATTCATTAGTGATTAGAAAAAATAGGTATGAATTATAAAATTATTAAAATTATAATGCCGATAGGGAAACGCGAGAGGGTAGTGTGAATATATTACCCGGAATGACCTATTTTTATTTATAAATAGTCTAGCCAAATAATATTGTGTAATGTTTAATTTAAGCAATAAACAAATTATGTCTCACTAAGTTCTAAAACATTCTAATGTTTATTGATACTACTACTACTACCACTATTAATACTAATACTACTACTACTACTACTACTACTAATAATAATAATAGTTGTAGTAGTAATAATAGTAATAGTAGTAGAAGTAATTGAAATAATGAGAATACTGGTACAGGCCTCGGTTGTTCCGACACAAAATGTTCGTGCAGTACGAAGTATAATTGAAAGACCGAAGAGGCAACGCATCATCTGAATTTCCACTGGGATGACCCGGAGTTTAATAGAATCTTAGAATACCACAGAAGGCTAACAATAATTATCAGCGATAATCAATGATAGACGGCTGTTGTGTTACCGCCAATTGAGTTGTTATTGTTCTCAATCGAGGCGAACATTTCTGAAAATCTGGGGAGACTTATTGTCTGTTAGACTCATGGGAATACCACTTGTTGTTTCCAATGAGCAATCACTGATAATGACTCGTGTGAAAACTGTTTGGAAGTAAATAATAGCAATTTTCTAATATACGAAATTCTCCAGGGAACAGTCTTAGACATTAGAAACCGGGCATGTGCAACAGGAAAACTGCCGTTCTGCAAGTGCTTTTAGAGCAGCCAATATAACAATTTAAAAATATAAACAATGGAAATGGTACGAAGACACAGCAGATAACTGCTCTATTAAAATATTTTTGGAACGATAATACATACTTTAAATACATAAGAGATTTGAACTTATATTAATAATGTATATATATATATATATATATATATATATATATATATATATATATATATATATATATATATATATATATATATATATATATATGATATTTTTTATTTACAGACATGTACAAAATCTGCGACACTGGCATGTCGATGTCATCGATCAGCAGTTACTATAAACTGAGATCTCATCAGGCAGAGTTAGAATCCGATCTCAACCTAAGTTCATATTTGGGGAGACTGTGTCCCTGCAAAATGTATGAGCCCTTTCAACTGTCTTAACTCGTTCAATTTACTGATTTTAACAAAGAAAACAAGATTGTTTAGAAGAGTAAAATACAAATTTAAAATTACTGACAGTAACCTTAACTAAAACAATTTAAATCACCATTTAGTATAAATTTATTAATTTAATAATAATCTAAAGGCTACTTGGAGTAATTTCAGAATTTTCATGAATTAAACTTAACCTTAACCTTAACCCATGTATATGTGTTCGTTAATATATACACCTGGTAGAGGAAATGTTTCAATACGTATGTTTCTTGGCCTTTTGGCCAAGATCAAGTCCCCACCTCAACTTGCACTTATCTTGGAAGGACACCCCTACTCTCCAAACTCCATCCCCCACTTTCTGTTTTCTCCCACTTAGATCCCACTCGCATTTAGAGACGAACCTACTTGTGTTTGGTTCGGAACAAACCGGAAAACAGTGAGCAGTCTAATATTTAGAAAGGGTTAGGAGGGTCTTACTAACTGGGTTTTGCTTTTCTCCCCTCGCTCATTATACTCCGATGAATTTCTGTAAAAATAACCATATTTATTTATTTATTTTATTTATATAAAAAAAACTAAGGAAAAATGTTAAGATTGCCAACTTATTTTATAATAACCTAAGTAGGACGGCCCCTAGAGTAAATGTGGTATTGTGGTGACTGAGATGATTCTAGTTAAGAGTAGGATAGACAATTTTATTACCTTAGACTAAGGATGACTAACGACACTCCTCCCCACACTTTTGATGGCCTTGTGCCTAATTTGTTTTGAATATAAATATGTATTTTCTGCAAATAAATATTTCAAAGTGTAGTATCTGTTCCGATGGATACTGCACACCATAGACTGGTATCGTCTTGGCCTCCGGGGCTTGATTCCGCCGGTCTATGGGTCTGTCCTGTGCAGTTCTAGGAGGTCCACCCTCCCAGGCTTCGCCTCCCCTCTTTGGTGAGGAGTAAATTTATTGCTTACTGCCGTAGGCACCCCTACCGGGGAATGCCGACGGGGCTGCCCAGGCAATTTTTAATGGCCAGAGTGCTCACCTCTCGGGCGCTGGCTTTTCAAACCCCACTTTCCCGACCCGACCTTGGGTCACATCTTACTTGTGGGAGTAAGATAAAACTGGCCTTGTGCCTAACTCCTGGAGAGGAGTAAATAAATACGTATGTAGCTCCAATGTACCACGATATGTATTGAGCGGAACGGGTTAGGATTAATTGTATGCACATTCTAAAATTACATAAAGTAGCCTTTACGTATATTAAAAGTTAATTTTATAAGTTTTTTAAAAGTTTTACTGTCAATATATTAATTGTATATTTTTTACTCTTCTATCAATCTTGTTTGCAAGTAAAAATCAGTAAATTAAACGAGTTATAACGATTGAAATAGTGCATCACTTTTTTGGGGGGGGGACACTGTGTGTGCGTATATATATATATATATATATATATATATAATCCAGGTAAAACACCGACAGGATAGTAATTGAAAGAATTTCAACCGGGTGTATAAAAAGTGCTCAATATCAAATAGAGATTCTATATGATTATTTTTACACATACATGCACAACATCTGCGACACTGGCATGTCGATGTTATCGATCAACAGCTATTATAATCTTAGATCTCATCAAGCAGAGTTAGATTCCGATCTTAACCTTAGATCAGATTTGGAAATATTTAATATACAATTGTGCGAAGTCTTAAATAAGTATATAAGTCTTAAATAAGTATATAAAGGAAATGATTTATATGCATGAATAATATCATAAGTAAACACAGATAAATATTTCATAAATAATTAGATAATTAAAATAAACGATCATGTATATAAATACACATTACACATATATACTATGTGAAATTATTAATAATTTTTTCAAGTTACCTGTATTATAAATTGTTTTATTTATTGAAAAATATATCGATATAGACGTATATGTATTTTCTTTCTTAGATTATGCATCAAGATGTGTCATTCATGCAATATATAAACAAAATATGTGGTTTATCTTCTTTTTTTCTAGATATATTTATAGTTTCCCCTTTTAACACTCATCTGTATTCATTTATTAGAAATGTATTTATTATATCAAATGAGCGATACAGTATTTGAATTGCTATATATTATATCTTATATTATACTGATAATATGGATTATTTTATTTCTTAATTGTATATCCCCTGAAAATAATATATCATAATATTATAATAATATATTATATTATTAATATCCCAGTCAATATATCATTATTATCCAAGTCTATTAATATTAAAACAATTTTCCGACTAAGTGACATGTTGATTTTTAACAGTAATGTTAATAATTAATTCCGAAGACTTATTGGTTTGGAAATCTACAATTAATTGGTATCCTCTTTTTATATTACTTATTTTATTTTAATATTATTTTTATTGATATTTTTATACGGGAAAATAGACACAAACACAAAAACTAATCTAATTTAAAAAGAAATACACTTTTTTAACTTCTTATTTTTATAATATTTCTCCAATTCACAGTGCCCCATTTTTGCAGGCTATATCTCCGCTTCATTAAATATTTGTGTTTAACTTTTTTACTCGTGAGGTGTCTACTAAATTGGAACAATAGTTTACCATCCTTATTGGGAACGAAGGAAATATGTAAACAATAATGCAGAAGTTTATGAGAAGGATAAGAGACAGAAGACAGAACATGTACTACATTTTGATTTTTGCCGGAAACCAATTGCTATTTCATCTTCGTTTTTTTGTTATTAATTAGTAGTAATTAGATTTTCATAAGTGTTTATGTTGTATGTGTTATGGCCGTATATTCTTTTAAGTGTCATGAATTCCAATTTCGAGTCTACGTCATGGACAATAAACAGAAAAAAATGTTGTATGGATTCGATCTATCATCATAAGGTAATTTTAAATAAATATTCAATAAAATTAAATCTAATTGATTACATGTTTTATTTTTATGTTAACTTTGAAATTTAAATTTAAATATGATAAAAATATCACTTCATAATGGAAAACACCTGATTAATAATAATTGCATGAACATTGATATTTTAAAAAAAAAGTAGGAATTTACATGACAAACTGAGTGATAAAAATTTTTGACCTGAGAAAAAACTCCGACAACGATTTACTATGGGTGATATTAATGTACTCGGTTACGTAAATAAATTAGCAAAAATATATAATAACGTAGATAATCAATTTTTTTTAAAAATCAGAACAAAACTGAACCAAGACAAGAACACTTACACACACACACACACACAACCACACACACATTGATCGATATTCAGTCAGATATAGGAAGGATGGCTAACAATCAAAACCCCATGTACCATTAACACCTCGTGTATCAGTTTTTTTTTACTTGTAATCTTTTGCGATACTTAAAGTACAGGGTGATTCATAAGTCACTTAGCTATTTATTTTTTTAATTCTGAAGTTAAAAAATACGGTAATACAAAAATACAAAGTTTATTCAACAAATTCATTGATGGGAGTTTAAAATTACAGCAAATTTTCAAAATTTCCACCTTCGTTCTGCATGCATAGCTCCATTCTTTTTTGCAAGGAATTTACGACTCTTTGTAGCATATTTGATTGATTATGAAATAAATATATATAGAAACAATTATATAAACGAACAAATAAAAAATAACAAATAGCAGTAATTAGAGAGTAAGATAACAATCATCAAAAGTTCATAGTAGATTTGTGCTTCATATGGTATTCATTTTAAATAGCGAAGTGAAGTGACTTATGAATCACCCTGTATATAATTATTTGACACATACAATCAGTGATTTATTTATTTGTATACTAATAGGTCACTACTTACCAAAACGTAACCCACTCAAGGTAAAGGGTCAATGAGATTGTAAATTGAATTATGAACAATACAATGAGAGGATTGGAAACTATGTGTGGAATTGCCATTTTGATTACTCAATACGAGAGCTCGACAAGTATTTGCTGATATTGGATTGGAATGTGGTCATGTTGTAGTCAGCAGGAAAGCAGTCTCGTGATATTGTGTTCTACAGATGAGAAGTTTTGGAAGGAAACTTTTCATTGAAGTTCTGTTTGGTTTTAGGTACACATGATCTAAGGAATGGGGGTCATGAGCAAGCGTGCTTTTTCTTTTAATTATGATTTTTCTTGGTAATCTTGTGGTCCTGTAATGTATCACTTTCTGTGTAATGAGCCATGCAGCATGACTTAGTCATCCCAGAGCTTTGTAAAAATAATAATGTTAAGATACCCATATTAGTATTTATTGAATTAACAATCGCCATTTTTAACTTAATTGACGACTAAAAGGATATTTTAAAATTTACCTTACCAGTGATATGAATTTACAAGAAAAAGCTACATATATGCAAACGAAAATAATCGGAAAACTTTTATTTTATTAATATGAAATGCACCCATTAAATGTAAAAAAGTGATAGTCGAATAATGTTATTCCAAAATTTAAATGATTCCGAATTCCATTCAAATTTCCGTAGGTAACGAAATAAGTACTTCTATTTTTCAACTATTACCAATACATTTAAAATAGACAAATTATTTACGAAAACACAGAAAGGCATTGCGAAGGATTTAATTTTGCAATTAATTTATTTTTAAACAAGATTTTTACAATTACGCTTTATTTTACACCATTGCATTCTTTGAGTTTAATCAATGTCATATTAATATTAAATAAATACAACAATAATTCTGAATGTGTAATGGTCAAAGTAACACTGGCGCGAGAAATGCATATACATGAGAAGATGTTGTTGATATAGATTATTGTTTGTTTTAATTTTTAGAGGAGTAGTAACAACAGAATTATTAGGACTACTATTATAATCTTGATATTCACAACATTTGGGTCGCTGTAAACTCTGACCCTTTTCAGGTGCATCTTTTCAAACTTAGAAACGAAATAGTCAAACCTACGTATATTTCGCGAGGTTAACTAAGAATACTCTCAAATTCAAGAAGATGTGACTGAAGAGTCGGAGTTTACATCAGCTGAAACGTTGTAAATATAAAGAAATTATATAAGAATAGTAGTCGTAATAATCCAAATAATATAGGTCATTATTTTTAATCATCCGCAAACAACAGTGTAATCATTTAACTACTAATCAGTGTGGCTGGGCATATCGATCTTATCAACCCCCGAGATTCGAAACCCGAACACTACCAAATAAGGTAACGAAGTTATTACCGTGAGTGGAAGAAATGATAATGTTTTAAAGAGTAATTTCTTTCATTTGTTTACAGTATACGATACTGATAACCGAGAGAACGAAATATTATTTTTACTGGAGTGTATTGTGTTATGCTAAGTAGAAATTGTCATTTCCGTACCATACATATATTATTTTTTAAAAAAAATTATTAAAACATTTTTTGGGGAAAAATATATAATTAAAATCAACGCCGACATATTTCCATTTCTTGCATTGTGATAGCCTTCTAATACTCCCTCTCTCTCATATATATATATATATATATATATATATATATATATATATATATATATATATATATATATATATCTTTATTAATATAAAGATAGAGGCAAATACCTTCAAAGAAACCATGTGTTAGATGCAGATAATTATTAAATCAAAATGTTTTAAAAATAATTATTATCTGCATCTAACACATGGTTTCTTTGAAGGCATTTTGCCTCTATCTTTATATTAAAATTCAAAAGATGCTTAAAAATGAACTTTCCCAAATGTATATATATGGTGCGGGAAATGACGGTTTCCACACACATACTAACTGTCCGTGGATGACAATATTATATATATATATATATATATATATATATATGTATATCAAATCACAAGCACATTAAACAAAGTTAACACCAAATAGATTTTTGGAATATTATCTATTTCCAGCCATTACATATCAGGATGGTATAATTAATTTAATCGTTGAGTAAAATTTGAAGAATATTTATCGGAGCGGTAGCAGAAAATCAAACTGATAAAACCGATACAGACTAGGATGTGCGAAATTATGGAGCTGATTCGAATGAGATGGGGAATAAACGTGGGAATCCAACCAATACATCGTACGCATTTTAGAACATAATTAAAAAGAGTACAAATATTGATAAAAAAATGTGCATCACGTGTTCTTCGATGCTTTGATATGCCAATTTGTGTAGGAAACTATGGCCCACCTTTTGTTTATATACATACATAAACTTGCATTTTATCTTCGAGATTTTACTCAAGATAGACATTATTTTCTGTCTGCCAGTTTAAAATATTCAAAATTACTTTTGAATTTCAAAGAGCTTGTTTTGTGAACAAATATATTGCTTTATTCTGTCTAATAATAATAATAATAATAATAATAATAGAAGTGACTGAATTGTATTACTTATCATTACATTTCGACATTCGAAAAAGATGTTGAAGATGGAGAGATGGAAACAATTTGTTCGTAAAATTAACGTTCAAAAGCAAAAGCCCCTTATTTCCGTCACGTAAATTATGACAGAAGTGTTCATCGTACACGTGAAACGTCGAAATGAAAAGTTAGGCCTAAAAAACAGATTCTCATCTTATTAAATGAGTTCAGAAATAGGCTAGCAAAGAGAGAACAACTCGAGTTTAATTTTTGAGTTCATCTCCGTTTCCCTCAACAATTATGAACTTCCGTGATCTTGTTTCTTAGTTAACAGCTATTTAAACTTTATAAAAATGGCAACTCTTTATTCTCTTGATGACAACTCCATTTTGTTAGCCTTTTTTTATTTCCTAGGTTTACGTATACGATGAAATATGTTATGATTTACTGCTTTAAATGTTATTTTATTACTACAACATTGCTTAAGTAAAAATAATATATTTGCCAATTATTACAATCGTTTTTCACTCTAAATAATTTAGGTGATTTAAATTGAAACTTAATGTAAATCATGCATTTCCGCATGTCTCACTCTCCTATAGAAAAAAAATGGCGTTCGCTAAAAAATACACCATATTACTACTAAATCTCATGTTAATATATAACACATAATATCACATGTTAGCGAAAAAAATAATTTGCTAAATGAATTAAAATGTAAATACAGATCAATTTCCTCAGATAGATCCCAAACAATCAACGTGCATTTATTTTATTTTTTAGAATGATTTACAACAGAACGTCTTCAACATCATCATGCAATCTGTTGCAAAAGTCTATTATTTTATTAGAAAAAAAATAATAAATTGTTTTTTAAATTATTCTTGCCAGTATGAGAGGAGATGGAAAAATACTGTTCCATATTTAACAATCTCATTAAATATTGTGAAGGTCTAAATTAAGTCACCCCTCAGTTTTGTCTTTAGTAAAGAAGTTAAACCGAAGTATTACGAGCCATCTTCATAATTTATACTTTTAATCATTATGTGTACGTTCCGATTATAATATCTTATCCTGTCGCAATTGTTGCTTCTTGTGTCAAGAATTAAGTACGATAATCTATATCAGATTTCATTATAACTTCTTAAATATTGCATTCAGTGAAATGAAATGTCTAATCCAATCAATGATTTTATTTCGAGAATTAAATATATATAAATAGAGAGACACTTTCTTAGATAGAGTATTGGTGCTACATCTGTGGACAACTCTTTCCTGTCGTTATAGAGTACAAAATCGACTTCGAAATCTAGTTGGGAGTAATATCTAGTCCTTCCTACAATCCCTTTCTCACGAAAAAAAAACGTTGCTAGTCTATCTACTCTATCGTAATTTTCATGGAATGTGCTCGACTGGGCTCAAACATTTAGTTATTTCTTCCCAGCAAGAAATCGACATACTATCACAACGAAAAGTGACTTACTTTTCTACCTCACAGCGCCTAGCGTCCAGCGGAATTTTTATAGAAAAAAGCTTGTTTGTAAGGGATTCTCGCCTGTGGAACACATTATCGAAGGACTGATTCCTTGTTAATTACAACTTAGTCGTTTTTAATTGCAAAATCAACACATCCTTGTCATAAACCGCAATTTGTACCATTAATTTATGTTAGCACTCCGATTGTATTCCCCATGTCTCGGTTGTCAATGATACCGTCTCGCTAAAACATATCCTCGAGTGGCTCTTTGCCTTCATATAGTAAAAAAAAAAATACTTTTGATTGAACAAATGGTTAACAATCGTTTAAATATAAGCCACCATCTGATATTTGCTTTGTAAATAACATGGGAAACTGAATTTGGCTAGCTTAATTTTATAATCGAATAGCTGTATCTACTCAGTAAGATCAAAGTGTAGTATCTGTTCCGATGGATACTGCACCCCATAGACTGGTATTGTCTTGGCCTTCGGGGTTTGATTTATGCCGGTCTATGGGACGGTCCTGTGCAGTTCTAGGAGGTCCACCCTCCCAGGCTTCGCCTCCCCTCTTTGGGGAGGAGTAAGTTTATTGCTTACTACCTGAGGCGCCCCTACCGGGGAATGCCGACGGGGCTGCCCAGGCAATGTTTAAACCCCACTTTCCCGACCCGACCTTGGGTCATATCTTACTTGTGGGATTAAGATAAAAACTGGCCGTGTGCCTAACTCCTGGAGTGGAGTAAGTCAATACTCAGTATTGCTCGGGAGAGCTTTCACTCATTCATAAACCCGATTTGCCTTTGTCGTAATTAATTTCTTGTAAGAAAATGTTTACATTTTAGAATGAAATTCAATTAAAGAACAGGCCATTAAAAATGTAATTTGCAATATAGTCATAGTACGTCTTACGAAATGTTAAAATTTACATCCCATAAATAATTTCAGGTTTGATTTTATTTCATCAGGAAAATAGACATAATACAACATATTTGAAACAACTGTTGTGATTCCCCCTTTTTTCATCAGATGTGTTTAATGTTTAATTGAGATACTTAAACGGTCGGTCATTATGTAGATACAATATAATTAAAGTGTTTAAAAAATAACATATTTTAAAAAAGTTACATGTTAACGTGAATTGAAACATACAGACGATAACTTGCCTATATTATTATTATATATAGTTATTAGTGTACATTTATGGGTGTATACGACGTGTCCTCACATCGAAAACAGTTATTAATTTTTAAATGTATACTGTTTTCAGATTTGTTATAGTTCAATTTGTATGTAGGTTGTTGATACGTTTTCAAATTGTGTTTAACGTTAAGTGATAGCTTTGCAGTTGTTATTTACTGACGACTTCTTCACTTCATTTTGAAATGTGCATTATTTGATTTTTTTAACATTCTTTTTTCATTTAGATGTTCAAGTTTTAGATAGGGTTACTTCAGCGTAAAATAATCATCTTAAAATACACTGAAATCACTGCTAAAACTGCATTTAAAAAAAGAATTCGCCAATGTAAAAATCTGGTGTTTTCCGATAGAACTTTCTGCGGCAGCATATTTGTGTCAGAGATAAATGTGTAGTTAATGGGTGGAAATGGGTGGAAATCCGAGAGAATGTAAACACAAAATGAAATTATAATTAAAGATAAAGCCAAGCCAATCAAAATTGAACACACGAAATTAAAACAGACGAATCGATAGTTCGCCTACAACTTTATGAAAGCGTTTTCAAGATATATAATGTTATATTTAAGATTTGAAAAAGTGCATGAGCAGTAGAAGAGAGCTTGCCAGTGGGGGATAGCATAAAGCAAGTGGGGGGATTTTATTTACTCCTCCCCAGGAGTTAGGCACAAGGCCAGTTTTTATCTTACTCCCACAAGTAAGATGTGACCCAAGATCGGGTCGGGAAAGTGGGGTTTGAAAAGCCAGCGCCCGAGAAAGTGAGCACTCTGGCTATTAAAAATTGCCTGGGCAGCCCCGTCGGCATTCCCCGGTAGGGGCGCGTCAGACAGTAAGCAATAAACTTACTCCTCCCCAAAGAGGGGAGGCAAAGCCTGGGAGGGTGGACCTCCTAGAACTGCACAGGACAGACCATTGACCGGCGTAAGTCAAGCTCCGAAGGACAAGACAATACCAGTATGGAGTGCAGTATCCATCGGAACAGATACTACACTTTGATCTTAGCCAATAGGCCAAGGTGATAAACAGACATGTGTTTTGCTGTATCGCGGTTATTCAGTATATCTAGACCTGGCGAGTCTTTCAAACCGAGATTCGAAACGCAACCTTTCTGAGGACAGTTGTAAGGTATTACCCTTACGCTAGCCAAGATATATATAAGTAAACTATGTCATGTTACATTCAATGTCCAAAATTGTTTTCACTATACTAATCATTGTTTTAAAACAAAACCTTTGGTACAATTACAGAACCGTTTCTTTCACAGAAGAGCAACCGATAAGTATATGTTAATCTCGTATCTTTCTTTCATGTACTCATAAGGAATCACAATGGTATCCTTAAGCAAAATACATAGGCATGCAGTTAACAAAAATCTAATAAACCAGCAACTCACATTGATTACATCTTCATTCAAAGAGATTTTGAAATATTTACCAAGAAAGAGCAGGCAGACATATATATATATATATATATATATATATATATATATATATATATAGATATATATATAGATATATATTAGTACGTTTTTGAAAGGCTGTAGGCAATGCACATTCCGGGTAAGATTAAAGTTGTAAAGAACAAAAACAATAACAATAAATCGAATACGAAATATGACATACTATTTATTTTTCCTTTTTCCTAAAATCTTACATAACAGCAAGAGTGTTTTAGCTGTTCGTGTGATTTCCGGGTGATTAAAAATCACTATTTAATATTTCGGGAAAAGAGACTTCCCTTTGTCAAAAATAATTAAACCAGAAGAAATATTTCTCCGACTGTGCAGAGAATCCTACAAAACAAAATATATATATTTATATATATATATATATATATATATATATATATATATATATATATATATATATATGTGTGTGTGTGTGTGTGTGTGTGTTTGTATGTGTTTAATTTAATAAAACCCGTTCAAGACGGTGATAAAGGGGTTCGTACGTCGACCTACATTTTATTTCATTTATTGCTTTTCTCAAAAAAGGTCAATTTTCCTACATTATTCGGTCATCGAACAAGGATAAAAAAAATAGAATCTGCTCTGGTCTCCGGCATTATCTATTCTTCGAGAGGTGGGTATTGCCGGGCGAAACGGTGCTTTTACGGGGTTATGCGACGGGTCCGATCTGGGCTATGTTGTAAGTAATTGATAACCCCCCTTAAATGTCCTTCTGGCATACAATAACATCCACACCCAACATTAAGCTCAATTTTTTGCCACATTTAGCTCTTATTGGGAAGCAGGTACATCAGTAATTTCATTATATACAACTAGATTTAAAATAATAATTTATAATCATAATTAACTGCCTTATATTTAGGAAAGTTCCGGTTTCCGGTACTTATTTTAAATGTGGTAGAATTCAAAATGTATAATTAGGATATCTGAACACTAGAACAATATTAATAAAAAAGTATAGGTATGAAATCGGCTACAAATTCAAACAGAAAATACATATTTTACAACCAATAAGTAAAGTTTAAAACATATTTGAATATATTTTAAACTTTACTTATTGATTGTAAAATATGTGTTTTCTATTAGTTCTGTTTGAATTTGGAGCCGATTTCATACCTATACTTTATTTGTTAATATTGTTCTAGTGTACAGATATCCTAATTATGCATTTAAAATTCTATCACATTTAAAATAAATACCGGGGACCGGAACTTTCCTAAATATAAGGTAGTTAATTATGATTATAAATCAATGATAGAAACTGTTAACGATTTGGCCCTAACGCGTTGGGAGCCGATCCTCACACTATATAAAGGGAGGACCGAATTATCAGCAGGCTAGTCACGCCCTATATCAACAAATTGTCACCGCCACAAAACTATTGTAGTTTAATAGATAGCAGTTTGAACAACGTACACACTCTTCACATCAAATAAGCTGTTATAAACAACTCGTGGGAGACACATGCACACACACACACACACACACGGAACTGTTCATACACACACATCAGTAGAAGCTTAACGTGTGCTGAAAATATTGCAACCGAAATATTTCTGGACACAATTTTGCGCCATACAATGTTTTTAATCATATGTACTTTCGTGTGTGTTCGTAAATAAAGCGCATATAATTTATTTAAATGAATTACGTTGTTAATTATTTAATTTGATGTAATTCCCCTACGATGATGACGGAATAAGAAAAAATAAAAACAACATCCGAAATCAATAAAGGTAATTTAAAATTCAATTACAAACTTTAATTAAAAGCCTTCTAATCAACCCTTGAAGAACACCTGGAAATCATCAATGAACTAATTTAATTTCAAAACTAGTATCAAATGAAAAAATGTTTTGCGATGTATTTGCGAAAATGTATATACAGGGTGGGCAAAAATAAGGGTCCTATTTTTAAAAATTCATAACTTTTTTATTTATTGATTTTTTTTTTTTTTTTAGAATAGTAAAGGACCCCTTCCGAAGCAAGCATGAGCCGTATTAGCCCTAAGGAACGTACCCTCATTTAGAAAACATTATTTTTGCTTAAAAAACCTAAAACAGTGTAAAAAACAATACTTTGGTTTTTGTAAGTTTTAAGAAGTGTTTTTCGGCTAAAATTTGTTTTGTTTATTTCAAAAAATCTCGGAAAGGTCAGTCTACACACACATAAAGTTTGGTGAGTTTAACTTTTATTTTGTGGAAGTTATTCAAATTCAAGTTATTCAAATTTAAAGATAGGACCCTTATTTTGGCCCACCCTGTATAAGTGTGTATTACTTAAAATGGAATATCGTAAAAATTAAGACGAATTAAGCCAAAAGATCGCAAATATTGATAGCACATATACGTTAGTAGTATTACTTAACATATTATTTTATTCGATAGCAGATTATTTTAAGTGTTTGATCGCTGAATTATAAGTTAATGTTTATAATACACTGGTTATTTTTCCGCGAAATAATTGACTAAATTTGTAACAGGCTTTTCCTCTTATTTCAATTTTTTTTTTAATTATTTAAAGTATTTTTTGTTTTTTGTTTTTAACGGAACATTTAAACGAGAACAATTCAACTATCTTATTGGAGGAAATTTCAACTATTTCAACTATCTTATTAGAAGAAATTTCAGTTGAAGATGTCACCAAGTACATTTTGTTTATTGGCCTTATGACTAATAACCACTAATAGTTTTTTATCGCTACATTAAATAAAAAAAAACTGAAGCTGTATTGTCGTCACGAATTATGATTCATTTATTAATATTTGGCAACTGAGCGAGGAGCCTTGGCGCCTACGAATTCACGATTTAGCAAAAAATATAAAACAGCCAGACCTAACGTCTGTATCTTTATTAATTCAGCTTATTTAAAAAGGGCGCAATTTTATCAACTTTGTATTAATGGTTACATTTTTATTTATGGTCGTTTTAAGATAACGTAAAATGATCATCCACTTCCTTAACAAAAAGACTTATTGATTATCCAGTTTTAAAATTAAATGTTACGAGTTATTAAAGAATATAAGCGATTTTATACCGGTGTAATGTAATTTAATTAGTGTGTTATTAAGGTAAATAAGCCATTTTATACCGGTGTAATGTAATTTAATTACTTTGTTATTAAGGAAAATAAGCGATGTTATACCGGTGTAATGTAATTTAATTAGTTTGTTATTAAGGAAAATAAGCGATTTTATACCGGTGTAATGTAATTAAATTAGTGTGTTATTAAGATAAATAAGCGATTTTATACCGGGGTAATGTGATTTAATTAGTTTGTTATTAAGGAAAATAAGCAATGTTATACCGGTGTAATGTAATTTAATTAGTTTGTTATTAAGGTAAATAAGCGATTTTATACCGGGGTAATGTAATTTAATTAGTGTGTTATTAACGTAAATAAGCGATTTTATACCGGGGTAATGTAATTTAATTAGTTTGTTATTAAGGAAAATAAGCAATGTTATACCGGTGTAATGTAATTTAATTAGTGTGTTATTAAGGTAAATAAGCGATTTTATACCGGGGTAATGTAATTTAATTAGTTTTTTATTAAGGAAAATAAGCAATGTTATACCGGTGTAATGTTATTTAATTAGTGTGTTATTAAGGTAAATAAGCCATTTTATACCGGTGTAATGTAATTTAATTACTTTGTTATTAAGGAAAATAAGCGATTTTATACCGGTGTAATGTAATTTAATTAGTTTGTTATTAAGGAAAATAAGCGATTTTATACCGGTGTAATGTAATTAAATTAGTGTGTTATTAAGATAAATAAGCGATTTTATACCGGGGTAATGTGATTTAATTAGTTTGTTATTAAGGAAAATAAGCAATGTTATACCGGTGTAATGTAATTTAATTAGTTTGTTATTAAGGTAAATAAGCGATTTTATACCGGGGTAATGTAATTTAATTAGTTTGTTATTAAGGAAAATAAGCAATGTTATACCGGTGTAATGTAATTTAATTAGTGTGTTATTAAGGTAAATAAGCGATTTTATACCGGTGTAATGTAATTTAATTAGTTTGTTATTAAGGTAAATAAGCGATTTTATACCGGGGTAATGTAATTTAATTAGTGTGTTATTAACGTAAATAAGCGATTTTATACCGGGGTAATGTAATTTAATTAGTTTGTTATTAAGGAAAATAAGCAATGTTATACCGGTGTAATGTAATTTAATTAGTGTGTTATTAAGGTAAATAAGCGATTTTATACCGGGGTAATGTAATTTAATTAGTGTGTTATTAAGGTAAATAAGCGATGTTATACCGGTGTAATGTAATTTAATTAATTTGTTTCTAACATAACATTCAAAATGAAAAATCAACGATATCGCTTAATAAAACACCAGCATACATATTTGAATAAATATATAAACTTGAGTAAAATTAAACATTTGCCCCCACGCTGTCAAGGAACAAATAACAATGAAATTATTCTTTTTATTCGTGCGATTACACGTTGAAACCTTGGAAATATCTTACATTTGTTTTAAATATGAAATAAATGAAATATTTTAGACTTTAGATGTGGGGTTTAATTTACTAGACAAGTATAACGTAAAATGATCATCGACTTCTTGACGAAATAGCGTGGGACAGAATGTATAACCCTTCTTTCAATTTTAAATATGTCCACCATTTTGGAAATAATAAAAACACATTATGGTTACTAGTTTTATCTTATGTTATGTGGTCAAACACTGGATAATCAATAACTCTTTCTGTTCAGGAAGTGGATGATCATTTTACCTTATATCTATGAAATAATACGCCAATGAATTGTAATGTTTGTACGTACGTTATCACACTCCACCGTTTTTATAAAGGTGGGGTCGCCGGAAAAAAGTGGATGTATTTAAAAATGGAAGGGCACGAACATTTTAACGTCTTATGTATTTATATTATAATCTACATTCGTTTCTCTAGACGCAGTTTGATACCCTGATCAGTATTTCATAGACTTGCAAATATTAACAGAAACACAACAGCCTTAATTTAGTGAAAAGATCGGCTGAAACCATGGCCATCCCTACTACAGGCCAGGCAATCGTGCAACTGGGGGTTTTTACTGGGGGCCATGTGAATTTTCTTAAATATTCGATATAGAAGTTGCAAACTATATCATCAACTGGTGCGGATCCTTTTTTTCTTTTTAACCACAATATACAAGTAATGATCTTTTGACATAAGTACAAATTCTCTAAAAAAAAATCCACATTGAAATAAAAATTCTTCATTGCAATATGCATTTGCTTTTGTTTATTCAAAATGACCTGTCTCTTCATTTATAGGAATTTGTCAATAATTGTCAAATTTATCAATTAGCTCATTGTGGTTCTTATTATTTGGTATGTAAAACACATAAACCATCAAACTAATCTCACAGAGGAATTTTACCTTTGTTTGCTATTTCTATATCGAATACTTAAGAAAATTCACGTGGCCCCCAGTAAAAGACCCCAGTTGCACGATTGCCTGGCCTGTAGTAGAGATGGCCATGGCTGAAACACATTGAACATCAAATATAGATAAACCAATTGTAAAATGTCCGATGGCTTTCAATTTCATATATATATATATATATATATATATATGAAAAAAAACAGTTAGTTTTTACACTTTAATGCAGATTGAAGATTTACTCTGATCATCAGGGGTGATGTGGCATCAAACAAGGTGAGACCCGAAGAAATGACACAATCGATCCATTTATATTTATTTTTATTTATATATTTATTTTTTTCATTCATATATTTATCAATATTTTTATTTTTTATTTACTCTTTTCTGATTATTGAATCATGATAATTCTTTTTTATTCTAAAGGTATTTCCATTTTTCTTATTTATTTACTTTTTTAGATATTAATTGTTAATTATGTATTAACTAATAAGCTATTATTTTCTGTTTAATATATAATATTGAGTGTTTATAATTTGAACAATTATAATTACGTTGGCACATACATTTTTATTAAAATCGTGGGGTTAGTGTTAAAATATGAACATGTCCTATGCGATTATAAGTAAACTTATGTAGATAATAATAATAAGAAGGATACTGATAATGATATTAATAATAATAATAATGATGATGATGATAATAATACTGATGATGATAATACTAATGATGATAATAATGACAATAATAATAATGGCATTACTAATAATGACAAGATTAATAATAATGATGATAATAATAATGATAATAATAATGGCAATAATAATGGTGATAATAATGATGATAATAATGATGATGATATAATGATGATGATTATGGTGATAATAATGATAATAATAATGACAATGATAATGGTGATAATAATGATGATTATGCTAATAATAATAATAATAATAATAATAATAATAATAATAATAATTATGCAGCAAAATAAAAAAAATATCAGCATTTTTAATTAGCAGAATTAATAATAATAAAAATAAAATTCTGATTGTCAATAAAATGGTGTTAATCAGTTTATTTACCTGTGGCAAAATTTGCAAATCGATCAGATATTTTCAGAATACGAAACCTATTAAGTCTAGAGAAACGTGTATATATTATATTAACTCTTATTTTTCAGGTGCGCGTCGCTCATTATTGTAGCACAAAATGTTAAAATGCCTTCATAAAACATAAGATACTTATTCATTTAACTCATTTTATTACAACGTTTTAAATACTCAATATTTCCGATATGTTTTCAAGATGTTGACCCTTTTTTGACTTTAATATCTGAATATAATAAGACACTGTTGTCTACACAGCCTAATGTTTTATTTAGTGAACAATTTAGATTATACCAAAAGTGTATCCCATTTGATTTCATTTTTCTCAAGTTACATTACGTAAACATAATTAGTTTTAGATGTTGTGTAAAGTATCTACTCTTGAGAAATTTAGTTTGATATTTTTAATAAGATATTAATGAAAATGTATTTCAATCAGCATTTCAGAAAAACCTATCGAATATATATTTTCGAAAATATATATTTCAATGTAAACAATAAAAAATTTAAAAAAGTAAAGTACTATTAAACGTGTATGTGTAGTTGTATAAACGTATATGCTTATATGTGTTTCATCTAGGAAAATAGTGAACATTTTAAATATTTTCTTGTCATATCAAATCTTAAACGAGAGCCATACGACAATAAAACAAATATACACGTTTTAGTCACCCACCCCAACGACGATGACTCGAAATGTAAATATAAAAAATATAATATTGTAAACACGAAATAACCACGAATGACATAGCTACAACACTGCCAATAAACATAAGTTACAACAATAGTAATAATGATCATAATCGCAACAATAATAATAATAATAATAATAATAATAATAATAATAATAATAATAATAACAAATACGTGCATTGTACATAGAAAGAACATTAACTCGCTTCACTCCTATTTCAGTCACCCAAATTATGTAAAGTGAAACAGTTCCAGCATTACTACCACGCATGTGTATTACTAGAACATGGTTCAAGTCAAAATCAATTATTAAAAACGGTAACTTATACGACATTAAAACTCACCCAGAAAAACGCAATCATCATCTTTCAAATGATGGTAACACATAATTTCGTATATTTTTGTTAGAAACCTCGAAGCATTTATTTTTATAAAAAAATACATAAAAAATACATTTTACTATTTTTCTGATTTAAATTATTTTTAAACAAGTTTATTTTTATTTAAAATACATAAAAAATAAATTTTACTATGTTTTTGGTAAAAATTATTTCTTTTAAATAGTTCCTTTTAACTAGACAATTATAAACTTGAGTTATCGTCCTTGGACTTGTTAATAAAAATGGCGGTTATTTTTTTTTTCTAAACTATTTTTTATTTCGCCATTTAATGTGTACAATGTAACTTGTTGCAATTTATTGTGTGTTTTATCTTGTTTTTGTTACTAAGACATGGTTCAAGAAAACATACATTGTTTGAAACTATACTCAACAACATTTCACTCAATATAATTTGGCTAAATAAAAAGGAGTTAAGCGCGTTAATTGTCTTGAACGGCATTGGCAGATAACGAGAACAACTAATCTCGCTAGACACAACATCGAATCTAAACAACAACTGTAATCAAAGCAAAATAAAAAAAGAACATTGAGAACATGTATATCACTCCATTGTAGGTCGTTCCAAGAACTAACCACGGAGAACTCACCTTGTCCTGTGGAGTCAGTTGGACCATTTCTGCATTCGTGTTCTCGCCCTGATATTGCTGTAATTCCAGGAGTTACCTCAGGGTAAAATCCTCCGTTCGTATACCCAGCTGCGTGGCCTGGCTGATAAACGTCCCCATAGATTGGGTAATTTCGCATCGGCATTGCGTTGAGTGACCCCAGTTGGTTGAGTTGCATTTGTCGACAGTTACTCAGATATTCGGCACTCGTGCCGAAGGACGTGTACGACGGTTTACTATTCATGGGAAACGTGGCCCCCAGTTGAAGATTTGAATAAGATGACATTGAGCACGAGTTATGAGGGACAAGGCCTGTTTCGTTGCCGTATGTGCCCCAAGCGTTCTGTCCGGAGAGAGCGGACCGAGAGGCCGGCTCCTGTCCGCCGGTGCTCGCGGTTAGAATACCAGCTGACATGGTTGAGGTAATCGCTGGATAGAACGGTAAACTGGAGTGGGCTAACAAGTTATTAGTCGGTTCCATTTTGAATCATACCACCTGACGATAAAAAGAGGAGGAATCACAATTAAAACCTTCAATAGAACTTTGACTATATTTAGTGGCTTAAAAAAAAGAAACAAAATCAGTCTGAAATTTTAAAATACTCATTATAAGGGCAAAAAATGACATGGATCATGGGCTTGAAGAATGTGAAGAATGTGTGAAATTATATTAGCAAAATTATATTAGAAAATTATATTAGCAAAATTATATTAGCTTCTTCGTTTATTGTTGCTCTGTTACGTATACACGCAAATATAGTCAGAATAAAACATTCCAATGAATGTTGCAACCGACAAAATTCGATCCAGATTTTCATTGATCAGTAAATGTTTTAAATGTTCTGCATGATTCCCTATTGACTTGCTTCCCTAGGAATGCAAGGTGAGGCACAAAGTAAGTTTGTAATGCAGGGAAATCCTAGCTCATGTAGGACACACTGAATAGGGAGAACAATAAAAAGAAGGTTCTCTACTCCTCCCCCTACATGGCCGAGTACAGAAGAGATACCACACCTTAGTTTCAAAGGTCGGATAGTAAATTACATTTTCTACAGGACCCCTTTTTTACTTATCTCCTCGCGTAGACAACATATACTACGTCTTGATCCCAGTCTCAATCTGAAGTGAAGTGTGAGATAAAATACGTACAGTGATATAATTATATAGAGAGTAAGTTTTACACCGTCAGCTCACTCCCGTCTCAATTATACTATGAGCCAGAATTGATCTCTCTCTTTTTTTTCTCTCTCTCTCTCTCTCTCACTTTTAATCTGTTCAGACACAGACACACACACGCACACGTAGTAGTGAAATAATATGTATTGAAATCTATTAATAACGACTAAAGTAACAATAAAACAAAAGAAAATTCCAATGAATATATATATATATATATATATATATATATATATATATATATATATATAATGTGGGTGTGCGTTAGTGGGGGAGCACCCCAGCAGAGTGCTCAATTATTAAGCAAATATTAAAAAAATTAGCACAATATTTATTTATATATTTATTGCAGAAGATCAGAATAAAATCGGTACGGTCTGTTTCATCCAAAGTAATGAGACTTATTATGTGTCTTCTTTACCGGACTATCTTCACTCTCAAGTCCGATAAAGGATACCAATTATTGGTTCCCATTGTTTGGATTTAAAACGGACGATACCGATGGTGTTATGATTTTCTCTAATACATATATGAATATATATATATATATTAGTTCGAATGCAAAACGCGATAAACGCCATTTTTAAAATCACAAAACTGCCCCTACAACAAGTGTTGCATTTCAACGCTTAACGAGACCCTAAAACTATGTATTACATAATATGATACCGTAATAATTTCTCTTTGATTTCAATTAATATCAGCTTTCATTTGGAGTCTAGATTTAATATAATCGTGATTTTATTGTTTAAGGTCTCAATTTAAACGAATTGGATTTATCGCGGTTTGCGTTCGAACTCTTCATATATATATATATATAAAATATTTGTTCTTGTTTATAATATATATATATATATATATTTGTTCTTGTTTATAATATATATATATATATATATATATATATATATATATATATATATATATATATATATATATATATATATTAGAGAGATATGGGTAGTACAAGTTTGTTTTCAATGAACTGCTCTAATTGTGTGTCGGCTGGAAATACATTACAAAGGGTTCTTGGATAAATATATTTCATTTTTATCAAACGGAGTACAACATTATAATGCTAACGACTTTCGCTTGGAACCCATAAAAGCGAAATAAAATCATTTCATTTTATTTATAACTTTAACATTATAGTAATCAAAAAATAAGAAGATAAATATTAATAAATAGTTCAGAGCTTTAAGCAAGGGGCGCACAGGAGAAATCATGGATTGTTGCTGTGCCTCGATGCGTTTCAAATCTATATACAATTACTGACATTTATTTCATTTAATGCCACTTTACTTACATCCAATCCCACCAAATCAATGTTCAGTACATCCTTCGATCCCAGCCTAAAAATTGAATATTATTAAATGAAAACATAATAAAAAGTTGATAGTATGTCAAGGGCTGGACCCAAACAGGCATAGTCTTTCTCACTCAATCCAGGGGAACGCCGAGTCATTCTGTAAATGCTGTTAATTTGTTAATTTATATATGTGATATTTTAACACAATACACCTTTTTCAATCTATGTTTCTCTATTTTATTATTTCAGAAACGGAAATAAAATATAATCTAACCGATTTGTATTATCCGCCCATGCATAGAGTATGGTTGTCACATCTGGACTAGTGCACCATCCACTAATCTCTCCCTCTTAGACAAGGCCCCCAAAATGTAATAGGTCCTTCACTATCCACCTAGCTCCAGTACCTGCCCCATCGCCGCAATGTTGCATCCTTGTGCTTGTTTTACAAGTAGTTCAGTGGAATGTGCTCCTATGAACTTGCTGCTCTAGTGCCTCCTCGACGTAAATACACTCGACCAACCTTACAATCAGCAAAATCCCATCCATTCACTGTGGAAGTACCCATATGTCGGAGAGCCTTCTACTCCAATATATTATTTCCTTGAGCTGGCGACCTTTGGAACTCCTTCCTTGTTCTCTGTTTCCCCGACTGACTGACATGGAGAACTATCTAGCTGCACAGCTTCCAAATTTATGATGATCCCTTAATAGTTCACTTTAATTATCAGTAGCCCTTATATCTACAGTGCTGACTTGCATGTTTGGGGTGAACTCAGTTAAAAAAATATTAATAATAAAAGTAATGCAATAGGAGTTTACATAAAAAAATAATTACATTTTTCAGGTAGTTTTGTTCGTAAGCATGAAGTTATCGAAGAAATAGGAATAGATCTAGTATTTAATAATTTGTACAGTTTCTTTTAAACAGCATATAATGAGTGATGATTTTCTTAGAAACTTACTGTACCTACCCAGCGTTGCTGGGTATCTGTTTTTTTTATCGAAGGAATTTGTTTAGTCAATCTATTTAATTCGGTATTGTTTTGTAATTAAAGTATTAATTAAACCAACTTGTTATAGAAGTGTAACGCATTTTGCTAGGGTAATACTTATTTAATCGATATTTATATATTGTCATACAATGTAAAATGCTTAAAAAAAAATAATTTATTAATAAATGAAGATTTGTTATTAATTGTCAAGCCACGATGTTTTACCATTTATCAAGGGCCACAGACCACTCTGAAATAAGGGTTATTTAGTTTCACAGGGAGAAGGTGAAAAATCGAGAGGTGTAACTGGTCAGAATGTGACTATTTAAGAGGGAGGCTCAAGAAATAGTTTATTTACATTGGACTTGATATGGCAATGTGATAGCCATCGGGAAATAAACTTTGTTCATGAAAATGCCGCTAAAATCTAGGCACTCATAGGGATAAATATGATGTATTGACAATGGTTGTAACTTGAAAAGTTTGATTTATATTCGACAGTTTAAATGCTCCCAAATGCTATGCAAATTTCAAAGGGTCACGAAATAATATATTCTTTTTTCTTTCAACTATTAAGAAATTATGAAAATGTCTGACTTGTTTATGAATAAACCGAAAGGCACATTGGTTAATTACATATCATATTTTTTTCTTTAATAGCATGTTCAAATATCTTAATTCTTTTGCCATTGTATTCTTTTTTATTTAAATAAATATCAAATTAATTGTAAATGTATATTAAAAAAACAACAAATATTAAATTCTCGTAATCCCGAAAAAAAAACCCACAATTATTAAATTCTCGTAATCCCGAAAAAAAAACCCAACAATTATTAAATTCTCGTAATCCCGAAAAAACAAAAACAATTATTAAATTCTCGTAATCCCGAAAAAAAACAGCAATTATTAAATTCTCGTAATCCCGAAAAAAAAAAAACAATTATTAAATTCTCGTAATCCCGAAAAAAAACAACAATTATTAAATTCTCGTAATCCCGAAAAAAAACCAACAATTATTAAATTCTCGTAATCCCGAAAGAAAAAAAACAATTATTAAAGTATCGTAATCTCGAAAAAAAAACCAACAATTATTAAAGTCTCGTAATCCCGAAAAAAATAACAACAATTATTAAATTCTCGTAATCCCGAAAAAAAAAACAAGGACACAGACAAATGAAGTTGTCTCATATTTGTTTTAATACAAAGATAGGACGTCAATCCTGATTAGGTTTTGTATTTTCCGCCTGTGTTAATTGTATATGGCAGTGTAGATGATAAGAGCACTTGGGCCCGCCCCAAATATATGA
Organism: Sepiola atlantica; assembly: GCA_963556195.1. Lineage (NCBI taxonomy): Eukaryota > Metazoa > Mollusca > Cephalopoda > Sepiida > Sepiolidae > Sepiola > Sepiola atlantica. Next base: position 21,818,791 of record OY744524.1, on the reverse strand, counting down.
TAAAGGGGGTATTAGGAGACCACTTTAAAAATAAAAACAGACTAATGTCTTATGTTTTTTTAATCAACAAAAATTTAAGAATTATCAAGTTTTATGAAATTTTGAGAATGTATTCTATAAATTATATGTTATAAGGAATAGCAGTTTTGTAATGAAACATTTCCATTTTCAAAACAGTGCAGGATCATATCGTAGTTTTAATTGATCCCAGATTGACGATATGCGCAGTAATGTTTTTTCTATTATTATTTTGTTTTCTTTTAATGCCTTTAATTTAAAAAAGAGACAATATTTTTGTGACATTTAAAGTAAAGGAACTAACAGCTATTCAACGAAGGAGGCCTCCAGCGCACTTCTGAAAGCAAGCGTTCTTCGGAGATTATTTGTTTGTTTTTTCCTCACCGCGGCCACTCTGCTGACATATATCTCAATACGTTTAGCCGTTTATACTATGAAGTGTATTTCACCTTGTTCGGTATTTTATTTACATTATTTGTTTAATTATGATATGAATATTTGACATCAAATAAAACATTCATATTCAGTCATATTATGACAAAGATTGCGCAAATTGAATATTCAAGAAAAATTATACGAAGAAAGGGTTTTCTAGGTTAAATGTGATTACATTGATAGAAAATCGATAACAAATTGGTAAATATCTCAATACAAATAGTCTAAAAACAAACATAAATACTCAGTTTTAAATTACATAATTTAGCACATTTAATTTTCTGAGGAATGTTGACTAACATATTTAAAAAATCTTCTTCGGTTTAACTCGCGCACAAAAGAAATTTACTTGTTCAAAAATACAAATTAAATTATCCAAGATAACACACATATATAGTGTACATTTTCATTTATACAAAGATTTATAGCTATATATGTACAGACATGTGTAAGCTATATGTTGCCGAACAATGTATGCACATGTGTAGCTAAATATGCTTGTATAAATAAATATTTATATAAAAAAATATGCATCTTTACTTGATCACTATCATATAAATACAGTAACTATTAACCGCAGGAAGATGTGACACCATGGCGGAAGTGTGATCAACCCTGTCGGAATTCCCCGGTATGAGCGCCTAAGCGATTTTATTTAACAGAATTAAACTTTACAAAAAAGAATTCACAAATATTCCATTATGTTTGGACATGCTACCCGAATCGTTTTAGAAGAGAAGGTGGTCAAGCAATTTTGTCAAATAGATTTGAGGCATACTTTACGCTAGATATTCTAACCAAAATACAACATTCAGTCTATGGGAAGATCTTACTTAAACATCCCTTACTGATTTCAATGAATTTTTTTTTAAATGTACATGAGTGTTGATGGGAAGTGACGCAACATTAAAAACACCTGGAAAATAAGAAAAAATAAAGAACAAAATTAAAAAAAAAAGTAATTAGGAAGGTTAGTAAGACCCTCTGAACCCTTTGCTAAGTATAGACCGTCCACGGTTTTTCGGATCGTCCCCCACCACAAAGGCAGCCCAATCTCTAAATGGGAGTGGGAACTAAGTGGAGTATCAACAAATAAATAGGAGCATCTAAAACAATTAGCATAAACCTATCCCCCTTCAGAAAAGAAGGTAAGGCCTTAGAGAGTACAGCTGCACAGACACATAACTTAGCCCGTCCGATGCAAAGTTATCACCTCCTTCAAAATGACGCAGTTCTGTTGGACTGATTGTCGAGGAAGTATTTTACTCACGGTGTGAAAGGTAAGTATCATATCATCAAAGTAAGTATTCATATGAATCCTTTCGAAGTCAGAATTCACATGAATCCTTATAAACCTCTTACATTTAACCTGATGTCTTCCTTTGGGAATAAAACATGAACGTTTCTGTGTAGCTTACTAGCTATGGATCTATTTCCATACTACTACTACTACTACTACTACTACTTAGCTCTACTCACATATTGATCCCTGTTAAAGTAAATACTAAAGATATAATATATATATATATATATATACGCAATATATTATATGTATATGTGTATAAATATATATATAACCTTATATATATATACGCAATATAGTATGTGTGTATATATATATATTAATATACGCACTATATTATGTGTATATATATATATATAAAAGTATATGTATATATACGCAATATATTATATGTATATATATATATATATAAGTATATATATATATATATATACGCAATCTATTATGTGTGTGTATGTATATACACAATATATTATGTGTATATATATGTATATACGCAATATATTATGTGTGTATATATATACGCAATATATTATATATATATATATATAAAAGTATATATATATGCAGTATATTATGTGTATATATATATATACATACGCAATATATTATGTGTATCTATATATATATACGCAATATATTATATGTATATATATATATGTATATATATATATATACGCAATATATTATATGTATGTATATATATATATATATATATATATATATAAGTATATACATACGCAATATATTATGTGTGTATATATATATATACGGAATATATTATATGTATATATATACATATATAAGTAGATGCATACGCAATATATTATGTGTATATATATATATACATATATAATTAGATACATACGCAATATATTATGTGTCTATATATATACGCAATATATTATATGTATATATATATATATACGCAATATATTATATGTACATATATATATATATATACGCAATATATTATATGTATATATATATATATACGCAATATATTGTATTATATATATATACGCAATATATTATATTATATATATATATATACGCAATATATTATATTATATATATATATATATACGCAATATATTATATTATATATATATACGCAATATATTATATTATATATATATATACGCAATATATTATATTATATATACGCAATATATTATATTATATATACGCAATATATTATATATATATATATATACGCAATATATTATTATATATATATATATATACGCAATATATTATTATATATATATATATATATATATATATATACGCAATATATATATATTATATATATACGCAATATATTATATATATATATATATATACGCAATATATTATTATATATATATATATATACGCAATATATATATATTATATATATACGCAATATATTATATATATATATATATATATATACGCAATATATTATATTATATATATATATATATACGCAATATGTTATACGTATACATATATATATATATACGCAATATATTTTATGTATATATATATATATATATATATATATATACGCAATATATTATATGTATACATATATATATATATATATATATATATATATATATATATATATATATATATATAGGGTGGTGGTAGTTTAGTAAGAGTTTATTACTTTTCAATGCGTTAATAAAGATGTAGGATATAAAATAAACAATGTAAATAGGATCCTAATAAAATATATATATAATGAAATTGAATAATTAAAGTAAAGTATACACAATATATTTCAGCATATATAATAACAAATACAACCTCGTAAAATCGGAAGAAAACTAAACGAAAACCACATATTTCGGAGAAATGAAAATAGAATTTACTTTTCAATAGTTTACCACATTACTAATATCTAGCGTCTGGTATTAATGCTAAGGTTAGAGCCTATTCAGACCCACTTCTGATCATAGGTAATATCTGGAAACCACAGTAAAATGTGTAGCTGCGTAAATCTATTTTCATTTATTATATATATATATATATATATATATATATATATATATAGTTATATATTATCTACATAAAATGTTTCAAGGATATATAATATTTTATGTATCGATTGCCAGTAGTTACTTAAACAGTGCCTAATATGTGAGTAGAGCTAGGTAGTAAGTTATGAAAATATATTTATGGCAATGAAGCTAAACACATGCTTCCGCGTTTCATTCCCGCAGGGTATTGTCAGGCTAAAAAATGTTAGTCTGACGATTCCCTACGGGGAAGAAACGCGGAAGTGTCTGTTTAGCTTAATTACCATACATATATTTTCATAACTTATATATATATATATATATATATATATATATATATATATATATATATATATATATATATATACACACACGCGCATACATGTGTTAGAAAGAGAGGGAGAGACGTATGGGCTTATGTGTTCATAGGTTGCTGAGTGTGAGTGCGATTTTGAAAGTCATGAACATTACCCTGTGTAACTGGAAAGAATTTCGTAATAAAGGAGCTTTACACACTTTTTGACATTTGAGCTGCCCTGAATCACGAGTTTGCTGTTATACAGTGGTTAGACACCTAATCTCACTGTTCATTGGTGAGTGTAATTCGATCCCCACAGAGTGTCACACCATTGTCAGGCTAACTCAGGTTTCAGAAGATTAGTTTTCTTCCAACGTGCAACCCTGGTTAGCAATGAATTCTCGCCTAGAATACGATCATCACCTATTGCATAATGCAGATACAATTTTAGAACAATTCTAAATGTTGCTTATCTGCCTCTGCTTTTATACTAAAATTATGTCAGAAATAATTTGGTCCTTATTGAATGTTATTACATTCGTGAAGATCAAGCCCTGTGCTTCTTTTGAATAGCGAAAATATTTTTTTAAATCTGATAGAGATTTCGCTAAAATGCATATAACACCAATAGGAAAGATGAATTTGCAAAGCCAGTTGAATAATAAATAAATCAAATTGCAATAATAAAACTTAGTCTTTTTCTGCTCTTTATTGCTCAATTTCTCTCTCTCTCTCTCTCTCTCTCTGTCTCTCTCTCTCTCTCTCTCTCTCTCTCTCTAACTACGGGTTATATCCATAGTTGTTCTACTAGTTGCTTTTGTTTATAATGGACTATTCGAATCATGAGTTTTATAGTGAAAGAACGGGGAGTGACAGACGCGAGTGTGATATATAGCATATGAAATAAGAGCGATTTTGGATCAAACAAGATTAAGTAAGAAAGGGTGAGAGAGATAGACAGTAACTTATGAGATAGGTGAATCAGTGTGGTATTGCAAATAACGCCCAATTAGAACATGATAAAGTGGAATTCTTTTTACAAACAAACTCAATCTGAAAGTTAAGCATGCGTTTCATTTTTAGAATATATAGGAAAAGAGCTTTATGGAAACACACGTTGATTAACTCAGCTTTAGAAAACGATATATTTGTAAACAGAGCACTATATAGACCTCTATATAAATACGATTGTGTGATCACTCCACTCATGTCTGTGTATGTCTCGTGTCAACGTAACTTTCATGATTTAATTATTGTTGTATGTACTATTTATAGAATATTTTACAGATCACCTCTAGTATAGCGTAAAGAACCAATAATATTTATTTTAAAATATCCGCCCAAATAATGTAATCATCAAAAAAAAAAAAACAATCAAAATACATTTCGTTTTTTTTTTTTTCGGAAAATAGTCAGCCATTTTTAATATTTTGTAAATACTTAGAAACAAATAGAACTTTAAAAAATTCTATTAAAAATATCATTACGAAATAAAACTCACCATAGTGCATTATTTCGGTTTATTCATATAAAGTCAGCCATTTTATATATATATTTGTAATAGTTGAAAAAAGGAATGAATTATTTCATGACTCTTTGTACTTTGAAAGGTATTTGAAAGCATTGAAACTGTCGAATGCCTGGCCTAAAAATTCTGGTTTAAACATTATTAACAAATCCTCATATATTAAAAGATTGAAAGATTTGGAAGTTATTTACAAATTATGAGTTAAAGATATTTACATTTTATCAAAAATAATCAGTTCTATAACAATTTGGTTTAATTAAAAAGTCAATCACCAAACTATATTGTATAATTAAATTTAACTTTCAAAATACCTTTAAATATAATATTTTACTAAAAAAAAAACGCATGGTGAAGAGCGAAAACCAATGAAATAAAAAAAAATGCCGGATAGGTGTAGTTAGAGTAAAAATAAAAGATTTTAATTGTGTACGTGTATGTATGAACGTAGTATCCCCGCGCGTGCACACACACCCACACCATCACACGTGTGTGTGTGTGGGTGCGTGTGTGTGTGCGTGTCATACTCAGATCGGAATAGATTTAAACACAGGACGAAATAAACTAAAAGATTTATAGAATTCGCAGATATCACTCATGAATATTGGCAACGATACTTACATTCACTCAGATGTAATAATAAATGAACTAGACCAACTTATATATATATATATATATATATATATATATATATATAAATAAATACTCATCCACAGACGGCTCTTCAGTGCCGTTAGACAAGCACCTGCCACAAGTCGGGCTCGAAACTCGACTTTTCCAACAGCTTGGCCATTATGCGAGAGTAAGCGAAAAGCACACTGACATAAACATTGTCAAATACCGAAAGCTCAATGATTTTACACAAACAGCATAGCGTTCTATGCTAGTGGCAGTTAACGATTTCACTTACCAGAAAGCTTCACCCATAACGCGAGCATATTTAGTCATCCGCAGAGACTATTTCGCAGCTTATCAGCGCGGATACGTTAACACAGAAATTACACTTTCGAATAGAAGGAAATAACCAGAGTATATATATATATATATATATATATATATATATATATATATAATTTATAAAGAAAATAACTCGTGACGAATCTAGGTTAAATTAAAACAAATTTTTTTTTTGTAACCTCATAAATTTTCGGTTGAAAAAAGTTGGTCTAAATAAGTGACATGCTCACAGCTTTTGTGTATGTATATGCAGATCCGTAAGTGTTAGCGTATATAACACTATGTGTGTCCGTTACGTATTTCTTTGTAAGAAGAAAAACAGGAATTGTATGCCTTTTTAGGCATACAATTCCTGTTTTTCTTCTTCTCTCATCTCTAGATGCATACACCCATTTGGATACGTGTTATTATTCTTATCATAGTTCACGACATGTATCTGCTTTTGTAGGAGTTACATAATATAAAATTTAAATAAACGAATATATCATTTGTTGTTACAATTTAAGTTTTCATAAACTATGTTTTTATATATATTTTTCGATTATTTTATATACTCTTATAAAGTACTAGCTGTACATAAACGCCGTTGCCCGGGAAGATTTTAATTTTTACTCCCTGCTTTAAAAAAATAATATTTTAATGTGTTAGCCACGTAGACACAAAGAGAAAAAAGTAACACACACACACACACGAAGTTGTCTCATAAGTTTATTAATATGGAAGATATATAAAAGATAACGCATCACTTTCTTTTAAAAAAAAAATTTTTTAATTTCGTTTTAGTTAAAAGTGATTTTTTTTTAATAACTATTCGATTAATAGTAAATACAAGAATAATTTAATTTGCAAGTTACGTAAATATGAGACGAACAAAGACACACACACGTGAAGTTGTCTAATAACGCCGATAAAGATTAGAATCGACATTTACAACTTAAGCTCTTTCATCCATTCTTCGTGAACAAAGATTATATTGGATTTCTTTGTTTGCCCCATTACAATCAATAATCAGTCTTGGGAATTATTTTATTGTGAAAGTATTGAGTTCATAAGTAATTACATCAAACACATGTGTGCGTATGGGTGTGCTCATAATGGCTGATTGTGTTTTCTCCACTATTGTGATGTATGACGTCAGAGCATGTGAATAAATAAATCCGGTCTACATAACAAATAGAACTCTTTTAAGAAGATGAATATTTTGAGATATATGCTATCCTTAAAGATATTTCTTAATCTTATATTTGTATTCTAAGTAAATTCTAATCAGGAAAATACAGTAACACAAAGTATTTTATGACATGTGTCGGTAAAATCAGATAGCTGTCCCACGATATATATATATATATATATATATATATATATATATAGTAAGCTATGAAAATATATTTATGGCAATTAAGCTACACACAGGCTCCGGTGTTTCATCTTCAGGTTAACATTTTAGCCTGAAGATTCCCCACGGGGATGAAATGCGGGAGCCTCTGTGTAGCTTACTGGCCATAAATATATTTTCATAGCTTACTACCTAGCTCTACTTACGTATCGAGCACTGTTGAAGTAAATACTGAAAATTGATACATAAAAAAGTATATCTCCTTATAAAATGGTATGTGGATACATGACATAGTAATATATATATATATATATATATATATATATATATATATATATATATAATGTACACATGTATTATTTTTGTTTCGGCTCTCGAAAGCGTGCGCAGCTGAAACATGTTTGTATGAGTAGAAATTTATATTATATATATATATATATTAGTCAGTTGTGAAAATATATGTATGTCAATTAAGCTACACAGAGGCTTCCGCGTTTCATCCCCATAGGAAATCGGCAGACTAAAATTAAAATCGATACATACAATAGTATGTTTAGTAATGTTATGTGGATACAGGAAATAATAACACTTTCTTTCTCTTATATATATATATATATATATATATATATATATATATATGAGAGAGAGAAAGAAAGAGAGAGTTGTAGTTCCCTGTCTGTTTGTTTGCTCACAAACGACTAGTGTTTTGATGATAGACTCTAATAAGCCTATATATTATTTAATATCTAAAACGAAATTGGTGAGGATACTTGAATAAGTATATATTATTGTATTTATAACTAAAAAAATATAGAAATAAAAAAAAATCATAGAAATCCTAATAAGGTTTGATGGTGTTGAGCGAGGGTGCAAGGGGTGCTCCTTTATTCTCGGGAAACGCCGAGTGCGTTTTCAATAATAAAATATATAAAATAAAATGCACGGTGATAAAAGTGTTATAGGTTAGCGTATAACGACATACGGAACTCTATTCAATCCCGGGCAATGTATGATCTCCCTGCTAGTATGATATTAAACAGGTCATTTACAGAGTAACATACATAGTGAACGCTGTGAAACTCAAGCTAAAATTGTTTGCATTATTTAAAAGGCTTCTGTAATGAGACGAATTATGATTCGTTAATTAATTCACATGCGTGTGCGTGTACAGCAAACGTTTTAATATACAACCGGAAACAGCTATATGACATGAATTAATACTCAAATTAAGACGTGTTTCATTATAAGTTTGAATAAATTCTTGCAAACATGAAATAATTGCAAGCGGTGAATAAAAAATAAATAAATAGACGTATGCTTAAATGAAGGTAAATGCTCTTGAATACAACTATGTATTAAAAAAAAATATGTTGACAGCTATGAAAAAGAACTTAAGCCTAAAAAACGGTATGTAAATGAATATTAATTAAAGAAATGTTTTTTTAATTTATTTGTTCATTAATAATATTTAATATATATATATATCTATATCTACATATATATACATATATCTATATCTAATATATACATATATATACATATATCTATATCTAATATATACATATATATACATATATCTATATGTAATATATATATATATATATCTAATATATATATATATCTAATATATATATATATCTAATATATATATATATCTAATATATATATATATCTAATATATATATATATCTAATATATATATATATATATCTAATATATATATATATATATCTAATATATATATATCTAATATATATATATATATATATATACAGGGTGTCTCAAAAAAATGTACTCACTCGTAGAATGACGAGAAAACTTTTATTTATGAACATAGAGTGAAATGAAATAGCATCGAATACATGAGACAGATGTAATTGAAGAATCCTGTTCGCAAATGTTCAAACTGATGACCATTATTGTTCAAACAAAGCTGATAACGCGCACCAAGGTAAATAAAGGTTTTCTCGTCATTCTAAGAGTGAGTACATTTTTTTGAGACACCCTGTATATATCTAATATATATATATATATATCTAATATATATATATATATCTAATATATATATATATATATATATATATCTAATATATATATATATCTAATATATATATATATCTAATATATATATATATATATATATATCTAATATATATATCTAATATATATATATATCTAATATATATATATATCTAATATATATATATATCTAATATATATATATATCTAATATATATATATATATATCTAATATATATATATATATATCTAATATATATATATATATATATAATATATATATATATCTAATATATATATATATATCTAATATATATATATATCTAATATATATATATATATATATATCTAATATATATATATATATATATATATCTAATATATATATATATATATATATATCTAATATATATATATATATATCTAATATATATATATATATATATATCTAATATATATATATATATATATATCTAATATATATATATATATATATATCTAATATATATATATATATATATATCTAATATATATATATATATATATATCTAATATATATATATATATATATATATATATATATCTAATATATATCTAATATATATATACATATATATATCTAATATATATATACATATATATATCTAATATATATATACATATATCTAATATATATATATATATCTAATATATATATATATATCTAATATATATATATATATATCTAATATATATATATATATATCTAATATATATATATATATATCTAATATATATATATATATATCTAATATATATATATATATATATCTAATATATATATATATATATATATCTAATATATATATATATATATATCTAATATATATATATATATATATATCTAATATATATATATATATATATCTAATATATATATATATATATATATATCTAATATATATATATATATACATATATCTAATATATATATATATATCTAATATATATATACATATATCTAATATATATATATACATATATATATCTAATATATATATATATATATAATATATATATCTAATATATATATCTAATATATATATATATATATAATATATATATCTAATATATATATATCTAATATATATATATATATATCTAATATATATATATATATATATCTAATATATATATATATATAAATATCTAATATATATATATAAATATCTATATCTAATATATATATATATATATATATATCTAATATATATATATATAAATATCTATATCTAATATATATATATATATATATATATATTATCAAAAAGCAACTGTGTGGCTGTATCCTCTCAGTGTACCTTGACCCGATTTTTTTACGATGGGATTCGAATCGAAACCCGACTGCAAGTACAGTAGCCACTTTCGTTTACCCTGAGCCATTCCCGCACACAAGACCTATTAGTAATTATATTATTTTTATTATCATGAACATCATCATGATTGTTATCACTATTATTATTGTTGTTGTTGTTGTTATCAGTATTGATATTATTATAACTAGTATTATTATAATTATTATTATTATTATTATTATTATTATTATTATTATTATTATTATTATTATTATCATTATTATTATTATTACTAGTATTCAAAATGCTAGAAACATAAAGGATTTTTAAAGTATATTATACATTGACGAATACTATAATAATGTAAATTAAATATGTTATCAAAGTATATTTTAATAGTAATTTACGAGTATAAAAATAATTTCTTTGTGATCATGACATAAATTCTCTTCATAGAAAACAAAAAGAAGAAGTTCAATTTAGATGTAAATGTTTTGAATGATTTTGCACGTTCGGTTATTTTCATAATTGCTGTAATTTACAAATGGTGAATTAGAATGAGATAAATATTGAACAGGCATTCAAGAAATACTTAAAAAAAAACGTATTTTTCAACACCAAACGTAACACAATTTACGTTTGGTTAATCAATATTTATATTTATTAGTATTTATTTTTTCATGAGTTTGCAATGTCGTACATTCTATATTGGCTTCCCTTTTCAGTCGCAGGGAAGTGTGTCGGCGTTAAGAGTCTATAGTGAAGCAAGGCTTGAAAAATAACCGACCGCGTGTCTTCTGAAGCGGCATTGCTTGCCTCTTGGACAAATCGAACCAACGTCCGGATAATCAGAGAAAGTTTGTTGTATTTTTTTTCGTAGTTTTTTTAATTATTATCCTAGACGAGTTGCACAATCATTACTAGAGAGCCTGGACTACCCTACTATTTATTTATTAGTTATTTCTGAAAGTAATAAAGTAGTCTCTAGGGAACTGTAACTCCGAGACACTGGGCCGACAGTATTCACCTGTAAGATACTACATAATCCACACTTTACATGTATACACGTATGTAAATAAATCAATCTTAAACAAATAAATCTTTTTGAGATAAATTAAACTTGGAACAAAGCTGGAGTTTGAAACCGCGTATTAGCCACAATACATTTTTTTTTCAAAACAGATACTTAATTGCTATACAATTCGCTAAACCGTATATCTAAATATATTTATATTTCATAACATACACTTATATTTATTATATTTATATATTGAGATAAATACTGTTTTTATTTAATATTACGTTAAACTCGTATCTGCATTAATTGTAACCATTTGCACCGAGAAGGTGAACACATACTTTACTAATTTTAGTAACTGAGCCGTCTCTTCTAATGGTTACCGATTATTTAAATGTATTACAGTAATACACGTTTCTACAGTGATATTATTTATATAAATATTAGTAAAATTACCATAACACAACCATGGATGTTTGATAATTGCAAACAAAATAAAAATAGATATTCAACTACAACAACTTATCTAATTGTGTTTTAGATTTGTGTGAATTTATCCTTTATTCATTAAAATCCTATTTATTATTTGCGCAACATTAGTAATACTTATGGGAACATAATGTGAAAACAACTGACACTGCTGAGAAAAAAGTTGGATTGCACACACGCTTACACGCATATGCATATATATATATATATATATATATATATATATATATATATATATATATATGCATGGCTCACAATGTATTTTGAAAAGATGCTGTTGAAAATTAACGTTAACATTCGATTTTTGATAGTTTATACCTGCATTCAAATATATAGAAACGCGTAGTAAAGAATCTAATTCTGACGATAGGATAACCGTGAAATTGCAGCAACGCATATATATATATATATATATATATATATATATATATATATATATATATATATATATTAGTACTCCATGTATCCACATACAATATTATAAGGAGATATAATTTTTTATGTGTCAGTTTTCAGTATTTACTTCAACAGTGCTCGATACGTAAGTAGAGCTAGGTAGTAAGCAATGAAAATATATATGGCAATCAAGCTACACAGAGACTCCCGTGTTTCATCCCCGGGGGCAATCGTCAGGCTAAATGCCTGACGATTCCTCCCGAGGATGAAACACGGGAGCCTCTGTGTAGCTTGATTGCCATATATATTTTCATTGCTATATATATATATATAATTATTAATGACAATATATGTAGTAGCATATACTATCAGTTCCTTTTACTTTGCAGTCTCCTTAAAATATATCTCACAGAAATAATGTGTTTTTTGGAAATGTGAAAAAATAAAAATAATAAAATAAAACCATGATTATTGGAATATAATATGAACTGCCTTATATATATGTATATATATATATATATATATATATATATATATATATATATATATATATATATATATATATATGTGTGTGTATTAGAGAGAGAAAGAGATATTATCATACACATTTCAGTGCTTTGTGGCAGTGTAGAAAGACAGGCAAATGCTTCAAGCGAAAATGATAATTCGACGGTTTGTTTTTGTCATGCGTCGCTCCTAATCGTTAACATATCGAAAACAGTTCCCAATAAAGTGATGTATTAACGTATGGTATGCCTATTAGCATCACATATATTTCTGAATAATTATAAATATCTGGTATTTATTAAAATTATATGCGACTCTTTTTTTGTAACTCTAAACCAAAAAGAACGCGTACAAAATAAACACGTATCCACATCAAAATATACCAGAAATAAACTTTTTTCATAGGTTCCCGCGCGTTACTTTTTTGCTAAGTAAAAAGACCAAAACATATATTTTTACGGATTCTGATGTAACCCGTATCCCATACTCTGGCCAATCATTTAACAGGGAGCAAAGCTGCTACAAACAGAGAAACATAAAGTTTAAGTGTAAACTTAATGGAATCTTCGATTTTCACGATACCTTCTCTCTATCGATTTGTATACGCCATATTGGTTATTTATAACCGTAGTAGTAGTAGTTGTAATAGTAGCAGTGTATATGTGGTTGTATATGTTTCTAAATCATAATTCTTTGGATTAAGTGGTTTTATAATAATTTCTTAATAGTGTTTTCATTTTTTATTAAAACTAGAATGAAAACAGAAAGTAAAAATTAAAAAAAAATTATAAAAAAACTCTTCAAAATCATAAAAAGAGAAAATGTGACGCCATTTACAAACCCTGAACACAGACAATGTAAAACACACATGTTTAAGACATGCGCACTCGGTGCATACAAATTAATAAAAAAAATAATCGTTACTTCTGCAGTTTACGGATGATGCTGAAATAATAACGCTATTATTTAGAAATCAATTCTAAACATAAGGCGGGGGTTTGTTAAATATTCTGTACTTTCACCGTACAATTCAATAAACAACAAAAAAAAGATTAAATTTAACTTAAAATCTTGTTTAAACTGCAGCAGTACTTAAAACGTGATTTAATGTTTACATAAGTGTAAGTAAAAAGTTTTACTTGTTTAGAAAAGTTAACACTAAAACGAGTTCATTAAATGTTTCGAAGTGAAAATAGTTTATGGAAGATTCGTACTTATAAATATATATGTTTCATTTTAAAAGTAATTGAAAAAAAAATTAATTTAAAATTGATGAAAACTGGTGAACATTTTTTTTTATATTATTATATATTAAGATACGTTCATACGTGGAGACCGATGAACATACACCCTCCCCTAACAGTTGTAACAATTCTACTAATATTCGCGAGAAGAAATATATATATATATATATATATATATATATATATATATATATGAGAAAAAGAGAGTAATGCAGTATTAGTTCAGTTCCAACGAGAGAAAATTATATATGTAAAGGAGTAAGGCTACCAACATTTGTAAAAAGTTGTTTTCAACATTTATTCATTATTTTAATTAATCATTTTATAATTTTAGATATAATATATATATATATATATATATATATATATATCCATACCTTTTACAAAAAAATGTTTGTGTGTGTATATATATATATATATATTACATAAATAAACACCACGTTATTAAAAAACAATGTATATATATATATATATATACACACATACATACATATAATATAAATAAGCGCCACTTTATTAAAAACAATGTATATATATAATAAATATTTATTTTGTTTATTATATATATATATATATCATAAACAAAACAAATATTTATAATATATATATAATAAACAAAACAAATTTATATATATATATATTATAAACAAAACAAATGTATAATATATATATATATATATATAATACACAAAACAAATTTATAATATATATGTATATAATAAATAAAACAAATAATTATTATATATAATAAACAAAACAAATATTAATTATATATATATATATATAATAAACACAACAAATATTAATTATATATATATAGTAATAATATATATATATATATATATATTAAAATATAGCCAAAGTGAACATTGACGAAGGTGTACACTATTATATATATATATATATATATATATATATATATATATATATATATATATATATATATATATATAAATTGGTGGAGAATGATATGTAATTATATATATATATATATATATATATATATATATATATATATATATATATATATACACACATATACATATATATATATATATATATATATATATATATATGGGTGTGTGTGTGTGCCGCTGTATTACCGACTTCTCAATATTATCAGACATACTGAGTGTTAACAGATAGCATTAGAATCCCGACTCGTAGTGCAATAGTCAGCCCCCAGAGCCATCTTCAAACACAAAGCAATATAATAAACTATGTTGTGTTTACTTTTCTGTTTCGGAGAACTCTAATAAACTACGCTAGGTGAGATTGTTACTGCCTTCTAATAAATATATATATATATATATATATATATATATATTATCTTCGTACGACGTAGTTTCGAGATCACGGCGCTCATGAAGGTTACCATGCTTATGACGGCTCATAGACAGACACACGTGGCCATAGATTTATTTTATGTGCGTAAAAATTAATTCATGAAAAAATTCATTAATAAATATATGTGAAAGATATATATATATATATATGAGATTAATGTAGTTCGCTTTAAGCATTGTTTAGTGTGCAATGTATTACCTTCTATGAATTACCTTTATTTATATATGAAATATATAAAAAAAAGCACGCTAGTTGTTTGGTAATTATTTATTTAAACCGTATACACACACACACACATATATATATATATATATATATATATACTTGAGGAGTGTTTTTGATTCTTTTATTTATCGCAGATTAATCCATAGTGTTACTTATGTGAAAACTAAACAGTAATACTTGCATAGAATTTATTGAACGTAATGGCACTCATATTGTGCGTCCATATCTCTAAACTTTTTGAATTTACTTTATTACGCGTAATAGGATTTGAACTCGATTTAAAATATCCCAAATCGTGAGTGTTTATCCATTCCCGTACTACACACCCGGTATATGATGTTTAATATAAATGGGTGTCATTGTAAATGTATATATAAAGATGCACATACGAAAACGTGTATATACACACACACTGCTAATATCATATACATTCATTTTTATCCGAGACTTATTACTATTACCTATAAAAATATATTTAGAAAAAACTGACAGTTAAAAAAAATGTTATTACATATATGCTCTCATAGACATTATATATATATGTGTATATATATATATATATATATATGTATATATATATATATGTATATATATATATATATATATACATACATACATGCACAAAAAGCCGCGATACTTGCATGTCGATGTTATTCATGAATATTTACTAGAGACTAAGATATCGTCAGACGGAAAAAAGTGATATTTCACTCAGGTATTCATATTAGGAAAGACTTTATATATATATATATATATATATATATATATATATATATATATATATATATATATATATATAATGTATTAGTTGTATAAATATTTACTATTTTTAAATACGTTCATGGATCTCCGTGTCTGTAATCCTAACCCACACGTATTTACACTAAAATGTATGTATCTAACAACTCCAGGAAATAAACTTGTGTATGTTCATTATCATTTAAAATATTATACAATATCAATAGTTATCCTAAACAGAAAAAAAAAATTATTAAAAAAAATGTCTACACATCTACGTTTAAATATATATATTAATCTTATGGATAAATGGGTGTACGAAAACCGTAATAAACATTCAAACAATTATTTAACAAAATTGTACTACCCTTTCAATGTGTTAGTCTATCTGAATGCAAACACGATATTATTTAATCAGTGGTTAACTTAAGTCATTGAAAAACATATACAACTATTTGTACACATTCCCATGTCTTTTTACTATTAAATTTCTTTAGGTCGTGTTTAAACTATATCATTTATTTAGTATTATTTCAAATCGGATTTTCTAAGTTGAATGTAATTTGGTCAGTAAATTAGTAATTGGAAAAAAATATTATAAAACAAATACTAATTTTAAGTTAATGCTGTTTTAATCTACGTCTCTCTCTCTCTCTCTCTCTCT
>OY744524.1:21791885-21800729 GCA_963556195.1 Sepiola atlantica | reverse complement strand
ATTCTCTTCATAGAAAACAAAAAGAAGAAGTTCAATTTAGATGTAAATGTTTTGAATGATTTTGCACGTTCGGTTATTTTCATAATTGCTGTAATTTACAAAGGTGAATTAGAATGAGATAAATATTGAACAGGCATTCAAGAAATACTTTTAAAAAAAACGTATTTTTCAACTCCAAACGTAACACAATTTACGTTTGGTTAATCAATATTTATATTTATTAGTATTTATTGTTTCATGAGTTTGCAATGTCGTACATTCTACATTGACTTCCCTTTTCAGTCGCAGGGAAGTGTGTCGGCGTTAAGAGTCTATAGTGAAGCAAGGCTTGAAAAATAAACGACCGCGTGTCTTCTGAAGCGGCATTGCTTGACTCTTGGACAAATCGAACCAACGTCCGGATAATCAGAGAAAGTTTGTTGTATTTTTTTCGTAGTTTTTTTTTCATCCTAGACGAGTTTCACAATCATTACTAGAGAGCCTGGACTACCCTACTATTTATTTATTAGTTGATTTCTGAAAGTAATTAAGTAGTCTCTAGGGAACTGTAACTCCGAGACACTGGGCCGACAGTATTCACCTGTAACATACTACATAATCCACAATTGGCATGTATACACGTATGTAAATAAATCAATTTTAAACAAATAAATCTTTTTGAGATAAATTAAACTTGGAACAAAGCTGGAGTTTGAAACCGCGTATTAGTCATAATACATTTTTTTTTTCAAAACAGATACTTAATTGCTATACAATTCGCTAAACCGTATATCTAAATATATTTATATTTCATAATATACCGTATATCTAAATATATTTATATTTCATAACATACCGTATATCTAAATATATTTATATTTCATGACATATACTTATATTTATTATATTTATATATTGAGATAAATACTGTTTTTATTTAATATTACGTTAAACTCGTATCTGCATTAATTGAAAACATTTGCACCGAGAAGGTGAACACATTCTTTACTAATTTTAGTAACAGAGTCGTATCTTCCAATGATTACCGATTATTTAAATGTATTACAGTAATACACGTTTCAACAGTGATATTATTTATATAAATATTAGTAAAATTACCATAACACAACCATGGATGTTTGATCGTTGCAAACAAAATAAAAATAGATATTCAACTACAACAACTTATCTAATTGTGTTTTAGATTTGTGTGAATTTATCCTTTATTCATTAAACTCCTATTTATTATTTGCGCAACATAAGTAATACCTATGGGAACATAATGTGAAAAAAACTGACACTGCTAAGAAAAAAGTTCCGTTGCACACACGCTTACACGCATATATATATATATATATATATATATATATATATATATATATATATATATATATATATATATATATATATATGGCTCACAATGTATTTTGAAAAGATGCTGTTGAAAATTAACGTTAACATTCGATTTTTGATAGTTTATACCTGCATTCAAATATATAGAAACGCGTAGTAAAGAATCTAATTCTGACGATAGGATTATGGTGAAATTGCAGCAAAGCATATATATATATATATATATATATATATATATATATATATATTAGTACTTCATGTATCCACATACAATATTATAAAGAGATATAATTTTTTATGTGTCAGTTTTCAGTATTTACTTCAACAGTGCTCGATACGTAAGTAGAGCTAGGTAGTAAGCAATGAAAATATATATGGCAATCAAGCTACACAGAGACTCCCGTGTTTCATCCCCGGGGGCAATCGTCAGGCTAAATGCCTGACGATTCCTCCCGAGGATGAAACACGGGAGCCTCTGTGTAGCTTGATTGCCATATATATTTTCATTGCTTACTATATATATATATATATAATTATTAATGACAATATATGTAGTGGCATATACTATCAGTTCCTTTTACTTTGTAGTCTCCTTAAAATATATCTCACAGAAATAATGTTTTTTTGGAAATGTGAAAAAATAAAAATAATAAAATAAAACCATGATTATTGGAATATAATATGAACTGCCTTATATATATATATATATATATATATATATATATATATGTATTAGAGAGAGAAAGAGATATTATCATACACATTTCAGTGCCTTGTGGCAGTGTAGAAAGACAGGCAAATGCTTCAAGCGAAAATGATAATTCGACGGTTTGTTTTTGTCATGCGTCGCTCCTAATCGTTAACATATCGAAAACAGTTCCCAATAAAGTGATGTATAAAAGTATGGTATGCCTATTAGCATCACATATATGTCTGAATAATTATAAATATCTGGTATTTATTAAAATTATATGCGACTCTTTTTTTGTAACTCTAAACCAAAAAGCACGCGTACAAAATAAACACGTATCCACATCAAAATATACCAGAAATAAACTTTTTTCACAAGTTCCCGCGCGTTACTTTTTTGCTAAGTAAAAAGACCAAAACATATATTTTTACGGATGCTGACTGTAACCCGTATCCCATACTCTGGCCAATCATCTAACAGGGAGCAAAGCTGCTTCAAACAGAGAAACATAAAGTTTAAGTGTAAACTTAATGGAATCTTCGATTTTAACGATACCTTCTCTCTATCGATTTGTATACGCCATATTGGTTATTTATAACCGTAGTAGTAGTAGTAGTTGTAATAGTAGCAGTATATATGTGTTTGTATATGTTTCTAAATCATAATTCTTTGGATTAAGTGGTTTTATAATAATTTCTTTATAGTGTTTTCATTTTTTATTAAAACTAGAATGAAAACAGAAAGCAAAAATTAAAAAGAAATTATAAAAAAACTCTTCAAAATCATAAAAAGAGGAAATGTGACGCCATTTACAACCCCTGAACACAGACAATGTAAAACACACATGTTTGAGACATGCGCACTCGGTGCATACAAATTAATAAAAAAAATAATCGTTACTTCTGCAGTTTACGGACGATGCTGAAATAATAACGCTATTATTTAGAAATCAATTCTAAACATAAGGCGGGGGTTTCTTAAATATTCTGTACTTTCACCGTACAATTCAATAAACAAAAAAAAACAAAAGATTAAATTTAACTTAAAAATCTTGTTTAAACTGCAGCAGTACTTAAAACGTGATTTAATGTTTACATATGTGTAAGTAAAAAGTTTTACTTGTTTAGAAAAGTTAACACTAAAACGAGTTCATTAAATGTTTCGAAGTGAAAATAGTTTATGGAAGATTCGTACTTATAAATATATGTTTCATTTTATAAGTAATTGAAAAAAAAATCAACTTAAAATTGATGAAGACTGGTGAACATTTGTTTATATTATTATATATTAAGATACGTTCATACGTGGAGACCGATGAACATACACCGTCCCCTAACAGTTGTAACAATTCTACTAATATTCGCGAGAAGAAATATATATATATATATATATATATATATATATGAGAAAAAGAGAGTAATGCAGTATTAGTGCAGTTCCAAAAAATTATATATGTAAAGGAGTAAGGCTACCAACATTTGTAAAAAGTTGTTTTCAATATTTATTCATTATTTTAATTAATCATTTTATAATTTTAGATATAATATATATATGTGTATATATATATATATATATATATATAATCCTTTAAAAAAATGTTTGCGTGTGTATATATATATATATATATATATATACATATATATATTACATAAATAAACACCACGTTATTAAAAAACAATGTATATATATATATATATATATATATATATATATATACATACAATATAAATAAGCGCCACTTTATTAAAAACAATGTATATATATAATAAATATTTATTTTGTTTATTATATATATATATATATATATATCATAAACAAAACAAATATTTATTATATATATATAGTAAACAAAACAAATTTATTATATATATATATATAATAAACAAAACAAGTTTATAATATATATATATATAATACACAAAACAAATTTATAATATATATGTATATAATAAATAAAACAAATAATTATTATATATAATAAACAAGACAAATATTAATTATATATATATATAATAAACACAACAAATATTAATTATATATATATAGTAATAACATATATATATATATATATATATATATATATATATATATATATATATATATTAAAATATAGCCAAAGTGAACATTGACGAAGGTGTACACTATTATATATATATATATATATATATATATTTATAAATTGGCGGATAATGATATGTATATATATATATATTTATAAATTGGTGGATAATGATATGTATTTATATATATATATATATATATATATATGTGTGTGTGTGTGTGTGTGTGTGTGTGTGTGTGTGTGTGTGTGTGTGTGTGTGTGTGTGTGTGTGTGTGTGTGCCGCTGTATTACCGACTTCTCAATATTATCAGACATACTGAGTGTTAACAGATAGCATTAGAATCCCGACTCGTAGTGCAATAGTCAGCCCCCAGAGTCATCTTCAAACACAAAGCAATATGATAAACTATGTTGTGTTTACTTTTCTGTTTCGGAGAACTCTAATAAACTACGCTAGGTGAGATTGTTACTGCCTTCTAATAAATATATATATATACATATATATATATATTATCTTCGTACGACGTAGTTTCGAGATCACGGCGCTCATGAAGGTTACCATGCTTATGACGGCTCATAGACAGACACACATAGCCATAGATTTATTTTATGTGCGTAAAAATTAATTCATGAAAAAATTCATTAATAAATATATGTGAAAGATATATATATATATATATATATATATATATATATATATATATATATATGAGATTAATGTAGTTCGCTTTAAGCATTGTTTAGTGTGCAATGTATCACCTTCTATGAATTACCTTTATTTATATATGAAATATATAAAAAAAAAGCACGCTAGTTGTTTGGTAATTATTTATATTTAAACCGTATACACACACACATTATATATATATATATATATATATATATATATATATATATATACTTGATGAGTGTTTTTGATTCTTTTATTTATCGCAGATTAATCCATAGTGTTACTTATGTTAAAACTAAACAGTAAAGCTTGCATAGAATTTATTGAACGTAATGGCACTCATATTGTGCGTCCATATCTCTAAACTTTTTGAATTTGCTTTATTACGCGTAATAGGATTTGAACTCGGTTTAAAATATCCCAAATCGTGAGTGTTTATCCATTCCCGTACTACACACCCGGTATATGATGTTTAATATAAATGGGTGTCATTGTAAATGTATATATAAAGATGCACCTACGAAAACGTGTATATACACACAAACTGCTAATATCATATACATTCATTTTTATCCGAGACTTATTACTATTACCTATAAAAATATATTTGAAAAAACTGACAGTTTAAAAAAATGTTATTACATATATGCTCTCATAGACATATATATATATATATATATATATATATATATACAGACATGCACAAAAAGCCGCGATACTTGCATGTCGATGTTATTCATGAATATTTACTAGAGACTAAGATATCGTCAGACGGAAAACGTGATATTTCACTCAGGTATTCATATTAGGCAAGACTTATTATATATATATATATATATATATATATATATATATTAGTCTTATTATATATATATATATATATATATATATATATTAGTCTTATTATATATATATATATATATATATATATATATATATATTAGTCTTATTATATATATATATATATATATATATATATATATTAGTCTTATTATATATATATATATATATATATTAGTCTTATTATATATATATATATATATATATATATATATATATATATATATATTAGTCTTATTATATATATATATATATATATTAGTCTTATATATATATATATATATATATATTAGTCTTATTATATATATATATATATATATATTAGTCTTATTATATATATATATATATATATATATTAGTCTTATTATATATATATATATATTAGTCTTATTATATATATATATATATATATATTAGTCTTATTATATATACATATATATATTAGTCTTATTATATATATATATATATATATATTAGTCTTATTATATATATATATATATATTAGTCTTATTATATATACATATATATATTAGTCTTATTATATATATATATATATTAGTCTTATTATATATATATATATATATATATATATATTAGTCTTATTATATATACATATATATATTAGTCTTATTATATATATATATATATATATATATATATATTAGTCTTATTATATATATATATATATATATATATATTAGTCTTATTATATATATATATATATATATATATATTAGTCTTATTATATATATATATATATATATATATATATATATATATTAGTCTTATTATATATATATATATATATATATATATATATACATATATATTAGTCGTATAAATATTTACTATTTTTAAATACGTTTATGGATCTTCGTTTCTGTAATCCTAACCCACACGTATTTACACTAAAATGTATGTATCTAACAACTCCAGGAAATAAACTTGTGTATGTTCATTATCATTTAAAATATTAGACACTATCAATAGTTATCCTAAACAGAAAAAAAAATTATTAAAAAAAATGTCTACACATCTACGTTTAAATATATATATTAATCTTATGGATAAATGGGTGTACGAAAACCGTAATAAACATTCAAACAATTATTTAACAAAATTGTACTACCCTTTCGATGGGTTAGTCTATCTGAATGAAAACACGATATTATTTAATCAGTGGTTAACTTAAGTCATTGAAAAACATATACAACTATTTGTACAAATTCACATGTCTTTTTACTATTAAATTTCTTTAGGTCGTGTTTAAACTATATCATTTGTTTAGTATTATTTCAAATCGGATTTTCGAAGTTGAATGTAATTTGGTCAGTAAATAAGTAATTGAAAAAAAATATTATAAAACAAATACTAATTTTAAGTTTATGCTGCTTTAATCTACGTCTCTCTCTCTCTCTCTCTCTCTCTCTCTCTCTGTGTAGTGTCGCAGATTTTGTACATGTCTGTGTAAATAAAATTATCATATATATATATATATATATATATATATATATATATATATATATATATATATATTATTGCATGAAAACCGATTCTAAATTAAATCTGTTAATACCTGAGTATTTGCTTAGAATGTTTAAGCGAAACTTGGCATTTTAAAATTTACCAAACATTTTCAAATTTCGAAGTTAAAATAGTAAAATGACTGGTTCGTTTAGGAATACATTGAAAGGCACTGTGAATTTGATTATTAAATTATATTTTTAACAGCATTTTCAAAAGTGTGTTGTATGTCATGCAATTGAATTCAAAGGATAGTAATTGTCGAAGTTACATAAACGCCAGGAAAATACAAACAGATACAGACACAAGAGAAGTAAAAATACTTGTTTTTTAATTATATATATTATTTTTCTTATTATTTTTATTGTTTTTATTTTTATTATTATTAAGAGCGCAACATCTAAACGGCACCATTATCTTGTCGAGTATTGAGTTATTCTCTCCAGGTGTTAGGCACAAGGTCAGTTGTTATCTTACTCCCACAAGTAAGATGTGACCCAAGGTCGGGTCGGGAAAGTGGGGTTTAAAATTGCCTGGGCAGCCCCGTCGACATTTCCCGGTAGGGGCGCTTCAGGCAGTAAGCAAAAAACTTACTCCTCACCAAAGAGGGGAGGCGAAGCCTGGACCTCCTAGAACTGCACAGGACACTCCCATAGACCGGCGTAAATCAAGCCCCGAAGGCACACACAATACCAGTCTATGGGGTGCAGTATTCATCGAAACAGATACTACACTTTGATCTTAGTCAAAAGGCCAATAGATCAAATATTTTAGTTAGCATGTATATAATCATTCAAATAACTTCAGTGCGACTTTGTCTGAATGAAGATTTTCACGTAAAATATTTCTAACAATATGGTAGCATACTCGATATCGTAATCAGTGTAAGGGGACATTATTTTGTTTCGTTTAATGTTTTCTGTTAATTACTTTTCAGTATTTGATAATTCAATGATTCTAGCGATATATATGTTATTCGGCCTTCAAACACTAGACCTAAAATAACATTTACTTTGTTACAAAGCCAAGGGTTAACATTATCCTTTCACATACAATAGAGTTTGAAATAGAAAAAAAAAACATTGAATCAGATTAAGTTCACCAGACTTTAGTAAATTACCAAAACGTTGGTAAATTTATATTTAATCTGTGCGGCTTAACATCATGTGTTTAATAGCCAATGTGTTCAAGATACTTATCTAGCCGTCAAAATGTAAACTCACACTCCGAGAAAAAATGAGTAGTTTTGCTTTTTTTAGTTTGAATTTGTAGTTTTAATAGATTACACGAGTAATAAACACGTCATAATTTAAAAACCAAGAAAAGAAACTGTAAGATGTCTTTTTGTTTTGTACGAATATTCGACTAACTAAACACATTTGTTTTACAAAACAATTATTATAACATATCTTTATGTTCTCACTTTATTCTTCGGTTGTGTTTAGGAGCAAACATTTATCACATTTGTATCTAAATACAGTTAATGATCTCTTTATTCTGCATCATTGGACATTATATACAGATATGTATTTATATAAAATGTGTTTAAATGTTATCAAAATATATCAACTTCCTGTTATTTTTTGTATAAGATGAAGATTTCAGATTTCATAGCGAAAAAAATAAAAACATGTGTGTGGTTTCCTAAGTTCCTACCGTACAATCGAGACGAATTCTTAGAAATGCTATTGTTCATAAACACTAATAGAGAATTAAAACCAAATA
>OY744524.1:21761885-21786885 GCA_963556195.1 Sepiola atlantica | reverse complement strand
TTTCATTATATATATATATATATATATATATATATATATATATATATATATATATATATATATACTTATTTTGGTACAGAAAAATTAGTACAACATTCGTACCGTCGGTTTTAAGCACCAACATAAATAAATATTAAGCTTTTAATGTTTAATATGAATTCTCAATTAATCGAGCACTCTGATTGGATTTTTTCCGCTATATTACAAAGAATGTATGTATATATATATATATATATATATATATATATGTAGAATAGGCCGATTCTACTGATTTATATAAACGTCGATATTTTACTATAATATGGTAAACATTAAAATACATTTCCGATAATGAATTATGTATCATGCGCTTTATTCTCGACATTGTTTGCGAGATGAATATAAACGTTTACTTGATGTGAATAAAAGTAGGAAATCATAAAGATAAAATGAGATATGTACAGGATTCGAAAAGCCAATACCTAGCTTCTAATTCTGAAGAAGTCTAATGTTATTTTTGTGATAAACTTTGTTTATTCCCAGCCAGGCGGTTTTAATAAACCGTCTAGTAAAGTGTATTTTCAACGCAAACGTTTCGACAATACAACAGCAGGATGCATAATATTTTGCCGGAAATGAATTCCGATGTGATGTGATATATATATATATATATATATATATATATGGTAATTCTGCAGTTTACGGACCGTTCTCAAATAACAACGTAATTATTTAGAAACCCATTTTTACATGGGGAGGGGAGTTGTTAACTATTCTGTACTTTCACTTAACAATTTAATAAACTAAATATACCGTAAAATGTTAATTTTACTTTAGAATCTTATCTAAAAACAAATAGCACGGTCAATAAACTGCAGAAGTACCATATATATATATATATATATATATATATATATATATATATATATATATTGTGTGTGTATTTAGGCAGCATATTTTCATTTAGGCAAACATTATATATATATCTATATACATATCTATAGATATATATATATATATATATATATATATATATAGATATATATATAGATATGCATAGAATCGGCATATCTTAACAATCAACACTTTATAATTATTATCATGTAGCAAAACAAAATATATAATATTATAAAATTATGTATTGACAAACATAACTAAACTTTAGAACAATGAGATATTCAACAGTATTACATAGTAGGATTAATAATGTGAGCAAATTTCTGATTAAATGAAAAATTATTGTTGAAAAGAATAATATCCATCAATTCGCTTACAGACACCGTATAGAATCTGAGGAAATATCTATTAACCTAGATGTTACTTGCATTAGCTCAATGACAAAACCTTTTTGAGTGTTTGTCTATTTTATAATGAAGTAAACACACAAACACATATATATCAGATAAAATAACCAATATAATCCCGAGGTAGATTTTGTTGAGTTATCAGTGAAACCAAGAAGTTGTTTCAGCGTCTGTATCAGTTGTTTATAAGAGAGACACAAGAGTGATTCATCATTAACTAAGTGATGGGCAAAGATAAACAAAGTCCAGACTCTATGAGATCACTACTGATTATTATCGACCAAACCTTATTCGTCTATCTCTCCGTCCATCTATTTTTATATTCTCCTCGGAGAATCTATCTACGAATCTCCAGCCGGGGGTTTGGTTGCTTGTATGGATAATTGTATGTGAGTTTGAAGTGTGCATGTATGTGAGTTTGAAGTGTGCAAATTTATGGCAGTAACGCTCAGAAAATTAGAAATTGAATTGTGTTACATGTTTATTTCCACGCTTATTATGTGAGTGCGTTTACAAATTATCCCTTTTATAAAACGCGACAAAAATATCAAAAGTATAAACAAAGCTGTAAGTAATTTTTACAAACTAATACAAAATATTATTACGATACGTATGAAAAAGTTATTATAGGTTATAGATGGAGTAAAATCAAAACTAAATAAAGTAAAAATACAAAGTTATGCCAACAATTAAACGAGTACACTTACGTAATGAGAACCGAACAAATAAACAGAAATTGTGTGCATGAATATATATATATATCTATATATATATATATATATATATATATATATATATATATAGTGCGTGTGTGTGTGTGTGTATTCATTCATTTGTATGACATTTGAACAACAAATCTGCAATTAAACAACACGGGTAGAACACGAGTGGCACGATGTCAGTCATCAATGAAGGTGTGAATATTGTTTTCTTTTTATTACTTCTCACACTCGAGCAAATATATATAACTACATACATATGCACACACATATGTATATATGCGCGCACACACACACATATATATGTGTGTATATACACGTATGTGTGTATATCTATATATGTGTATATATATGTATATATCTATATATGAGTGTATATATATAAATATGCATGTATAAGTATATATATATATATAAATATATGTATGTATATTATATATATATGTATATTATATATATATATGTATATTATATATATATATGTATATTATATATATATATGTATGTATATTGTATATATATGTATGTATATTGTATATATATGTATGTATGTATATTATATGTATGTATATTATATATATGTATGTCTATTATATATATGTATGTATATTATATATATATATGTATGTATATTATATATATGTATGTATGTATATTATATATATGTATGTATGTATATTATATATATGTATGTATGTATATTATATGTATGTATGTATATTATATATATATGTATATATATTATATATATGTATGTATGTATATTATATATATGTATGTATGTATATTATATATATGTATGTATGTATATTGTATGTATGTATATTATATATATGTATGTATGTATATTGTATGTATGTATATTATATGTATGTATATTATATATATGTAATGTATATTATATATATATGTTATATATATGTGTATATATATATATGTATATTATATATATGTATATGTATATATATATATGTATATTATATATATGTATATTATTATATGTATATGTATGTATATATACGTATGTATGTATACTATATATATATATATAATAATGTATATATATATAATATCAATAATATTAATATATGTGAGTTAGAAATGTTATAAATGATTTAATAATAAGTAATATTTCGATTCTATTACAACTGTATTTCACATGTACATACTTTTAATACATACATATTTCTATCACATTTTATTTCTTCTCTCTCTCATATATATATCATATCATATATATATATATATTGCTTGTGTGGGATGTAGTACACAATTATATCATATTTGGCTGAATTGCGACAAACATAGAGCGTAACAAAATATTAATTTATGACTAAAGAGTCTTAATTTTTTCCTATTTACTTGTTTCTATGTATTATCGACACCTACACAGACACATAATATATATATATATATATATATATATATATATATAAACATATATATAGTTTCCATATACATATATATATAATATACGTGTATGAATATATATATATATATATCTATATATATATATATATATATAAATATACTTGTATGCATATATATAATATATTTATATATACATATACTTTGTATGCATATATATATATTTATATATACATATACTTGTATGCATATATATATGTATTTATATATACATATACCTGTATGCATATATATATTTATATATACATATACTGGTATGCATATATATATATTTATATATACATATACATATATATTTATATATACATATACTTGTATGCATATATATATGTATTTATATATACATATACCTGTATGCATATATATATATATATATATTTATTTATACATATACCTGTATGCATATGTATATATATATATATATATATATATGCATATACCTGTATGCATATGTATATATATATATATATATATATATATATATATGCATATACCTGTATGCATATGTTTATATATATATATATATATATGCATACATACATATACCTGTATGCATATATATATTCATATGTGTATGCATATATATATATATATATATTTATATATATATATAATGTGTATGGATATATATATATATATATATATATATAATGTGTATGGATATATATATATATTTATATATAATGTGTATGGATATATATATATAATGTGTATGGATATATATATATATAATGTGTATGGATATATATATATATATAAATATATATATATATAATGTGTATGGATATATATATATATATAAATATATATATATATATAATGTGTATGGATATATATATATATATATATATATATATATATATATATATATATATAATGTGTATGGATATATATATATATATATATATATATATATATATATATATAATGTGTATGGATATATATATATATATATATATATATATATATATATATATATAATGTGTATGGATATATATATATATATATATATATATATATATATATATAATGTGTATGGATATATATATATATATATATATATATATATATATATATAATGTGTATGGATATATATATATATATATATATATATATATATATATATAATGTGTATGGATATATATATATATATATATATATATATATAATGTGTATGGATATATATATATATATATATATATATATATATATATATAATGTGTATGGATATATATATATATATATATATAATGTGTATGGATATATATATATATATATATATATATATATATATATATATATATATATATATATAATGTGTATGGATATATATATATATAATGTGTATGGATATATATGTATATATATATATATAATATATATATATATATAATGTGTATGGATATATATGTATATATATATATAAATATATATATATATATAATGTGTATGGATATATATGTATATATATATATATATATATTGTGTATAGATATATCAATATATATATATAAATATAAAGATATATAATGTGGATGTATATATAAATATATATATATATAAATATATATAATGTGGATGTATATATTAATATAGATATATATAAATATATGTATATAATGTGGATGTATATATTAATATATATATATATATAAATATATGTATATAATGTGGATGTATATATAAATATATATATATATATAAATATATATATATATATAATGTGTATGCATATATATAAATATAAATATATAATGTGTATGTATATATATAAATATATAATGTGTATGCATATATATATATAATGTGTATGCATATATATGTATATATAAATATATATATATAATGTGTATGCATATATATGTATATATCAATATATATATATAATGTGTATTCATATATATGTATATATAAATATATATATATAATGGGTATGCATATATATGTATATATATATATAATGTGTATGCATATATATGTATATATAAATATATATAATGGGTATGCATATATATGTATATATATATACATATAATGGGTATGCATATATATGTATATATATATATACATATATATATATAATGTGCATACATATATATGTATATATAAATATATATATATATATGTGTATGCATATATATGTATATATATATATAAATATATATGTATAATGTGTGTATATATATATATAATGTGTATGCATATATATATGTATATATATATATAATGGGTATGCATATATATGTATATATATATATATATATGTGTATTCATATATATGTATATATAAATATATATATATATATATTAATGCACATGTGTAAAATCCGGCAGTATGTAATTTATAAGAATATATATGTAAATTATGTAATATATATATTACATAAGTGACATATATATTCTTATATGTAAAATATTGACGTATTTTACACATGTGCACTAATATATATATATATATATATATATATATATATATGTATATATATGTATATATATATATATATATATACACGTTACTATGTCCTAAC
The DNA here is from genome assembly GCA_963556195.1 of Sepiola atlantica. NCBI lineage: Eukaryota > Metazoa > Mollusca > Cephalopoda > Sepiida > Sepiolidae > Sepiola > Sepiola atlantica. Next base: position 21,780,927 of record OY744524.1, on the reverse strand, counting down.
TAGACATTCATTAATGTTATTGAATATATGTTAACACATTTTGTAAACAAATACGCATGCATGAGTGCATTATTGTGTACGTGTAAATGCATTGTTTATTATGAATAGATATTTGAAAATATGCCCAAAAGCAGGATAAGTCCTTGAATTTAAAAGTTTATCTCCACCAGTTTGTCTAGAACAATATTCCGTATATATTTCACTTTCATATATTAATATCGTGTCAGCCTTTTCAATTATTCTGATCCGATTTGTGATTGTAACACTTGTATTTCTAATGTTATTTTCCGAAAACGTATACTTTATTCTTAAACTGTGTCAATTATAATTGATATAAAAAGATGAATAAGGTTTCGAGGTAACATTTTCTTTTCAAATATTTTCAAGTTTATATAATTCCGTATTTTCGAAGGTTTGTAGAATCAACATTGGAAATTTTTTTCAACAGAAACTTTCAATGAAAAATAAATATTTTTAAATGCTTTCATTAATTAACGTCTTTCTTACGGTAACTTTTTTGGCATACAATTTAAGTTTGCATTTGTGCTGTACTGATATGTATATGTATGTGTCTGTGTGTGTACATAAATATGTGTCTATCCCAATATTTTGATGTGCATGTCTCTCTGATTTCTTTTCTTTTGTTTTGGTGTATGTTTCTTGAATGCGAGTGTGTGTGTGTGCGTGCGCGTGCGCGCTCGCGATGCACAAAAGCCGTAAAATGCAAAGGGTAACCACAGACGGACATCTACGCATGCAGTTGGACAACAGCGAGACTCATTTTTTTTTTTTTTAAATAAAATGTCCATAACCTACCTAGAGCCGCAAGAGGGAATAGAAGCATGCAGTGAGATTTTGTCGGAAAACATGAGGAAAATACTACACATTCACCAGTTTTTACGTCCTTCAAATGCGATCTTAGAGCTACAAGTATTCGTCTGACCCCAATAGTCATCAAACTATTCGCGGAGTAGTTTTTAGAGTCACGTGATTCAACTCGACCAATCAGCGTTCACAATGGGTCCCGTTGTGTTAGCGCGCCGCCACTTCTATCGTAAATCTAAACCGAGCACATTGCCCCTCCCACTCTCTGCCTTTAACACGTTCTGATAATTTTTCCAGTCTCTCTATTCTTTACTTTTTTTTTTCTTTCATTCTATCTTCTTTTTGCTTTCTCCTCAACTCTTAATTGACGTTCTTATTTACTTGTCTCCTCACGAGGGCAAAGTTAGACACAGGGTCAGTTATTTTACGTAGGAAAAATCCAACTCCACACAATAGAGTCACTGGATTTGGATAAAATAAAAAAAAACTACCCCAGTCGAGAAGGATATATTATTCCTCTGGCTGAAGAAAGAACAGACATAACACTTAAACCATAGCCCGAAAGCAGAGAAGTTGGCGTGTTGTTTTTCTACTTCGTATTTCATATTTTTTCTCCCCAATCCGCCTCTTTTTCCTCATATTCATAATTTCATTATTTTTTCTTTCTCTTTTCATCCACCATTTTATTTTTTTTTTCAATCGTCCTGGTTTGTTTTTTAGTATGCGCTCACTCTTATAACTTCGCTTTTCGAAATTGCTTTTTGTTCTTTCCATTTAAAACGTCGCTTCCATTACGTATTCATCGTATTATTATTATTATTATTATTATTATTATTATAATCATCAAGCCCTGGGAAGTATTGGGAGACATCGAATAAGATATTTAAACGTATCTGAACTTACCGAATGTAATACAGATTTGATTAAGAAATACAAAGTAAAAAAGATAAAAATGAAAACCTTTTTAATAGTTTTTCCCTAATTTTGTAATATTTTGAAATAGGATTACGCGTTTATTTATTTTTCGCATAATGTTTTGTATTTTTCACTGACTGCGGAGACATTAAATATTTATAGAATATCATTATTATAATAATGATATTTTATAAAACAAAAGAAAGATTAGTGATGGTTATGATAATCATCACTAAATCTTTCTTTTGTGTTTAAACTTTTAAGGTAACTGTCTACCTTTTGATTTTATTTGTTGGCATGCCGGGTATTGAGTATGGGCAAACCCAATATCATCTCTCTCGTTAATGTGTTTAATAGTCGTGCCTTTCTCTCATATTTAAACACAACACGATTTCAATCATTTTAGGGCGACTAAAGATTATGCCACGATTATTATTATTAATTATTGTTATTATTAAATTTAATTCCCTTGTCGTTCTCACACAAGTCATTACCAGTGATCACTCACTCGCAGAAACAGGGGGTGTTCCATCAATCAGAATGACATGATGTCAACCCAGATTCCCAATACTTTCCTTTCTTTCGATCACTGTAGAAAATCACTTTACGAACTCGCAACATTATTATTATCATTTTTTATTAATTATAATTATTATTAATAATTATAATACTATTATTTTTATTAATATTATTATAAACAATGATGTTGATATGCAAAATATTTGATATATAATGCACGTAAATTTAACTATTGAATACTAGTAGTAATAATAATAATAATAATAATAATAATAATAACAATACTATTAATAATGATAACTGATGAAGACTCGTGTGAAAAATCTTAGTGAGTGAATAATAATAATAACAATAATAATAACAATAATAATGATAATAATAATTATTATTATCATCAATATTATCAGTATTATTGTTATTATAATTTAGTGAACAGAGACACAGAATCTCTATTTACAGTCGCACAAAACAGCGCGATCAGAAAGAAATACATAGACAAACCCAAGGAAACAGTAAATGTAGACTCCTTGAGTAAAGAGACGAAATGGCAAACTACATTATAAGTAAATGCAGCGCATTATTCTAATAAGAATACAAACACATACTACCTGGACAAGGTAGTCTACTGGGAACTATGCAAACCAATGCATTCTGAACATCCAGCCACAGTGTACAAGCATACACTTAAGCCATGAGACATGGGCATACAAACTTAACTGAGAAACAAGACAAGGCGTGGTACTGGTCCACAATAAGGAAAACCTGACAAATATTAGATTACGTCGTACAAGCAGTTTACATGATGAACATGAAGGCGGCAAGAAAAAATAAACAAGTACATAGAGTGTTCTAGATGACTGAAGAGAATATGGAGCGTTTAAACGACCACTGTAATACCAATAATAGAATGGCACTAGGAGTAGTTCCGAAAAAAAAAAAGACTGGAACAAGTCTACTAGAAATTAGATAAAAGGTATAATTGACACAATGGAAAACACGGCACTGGTAAAATCAGATAGAATAAAAATAAAATGAATACTATTCAAGTGCGGAACACAACAAACATAACGAGAAAAGAGTGGTACATCGCATATAAAATAAACTAGAATTAGAATGCGTAAACTCAGCAAAACACATAAACAGAACATCACACGAAACCAAGGGAACTGCAATTAACATAATACATAATTAAAACTCACTAAATCCCCCATTCCTCCCAAAAAGCAAGGCCACCATTATGGGTCATAATGAATCAGAAATGATGGAATGACCGAGGGATAGAGCACCTATCAGACTTACACTTGAAGGGCAAGGAGGGTACTAGCACTGAGAGGAGGCTTCTTGCAACTCAGATTCCAGAGCAAGCCAACGACAGTTATCAGCGAGAAATCAACGGTAAACAACTGTCGTGAAAACGCATAGTGGTTTGAAACGGTTTGCGAAATAAGCGGGAAACCCTGAAAATCTGGGGAGAATTGTTGTCACGCAGACTCCAGAAAACGCCACTTTTCTTGCCAGTGAGCAATCACTGGTAAAATAACGTTGTGAGAGACCCTAGTGACTAAAAATTAAATAATGCTGCTGATGATGGCAATAATGATGGTGATGCTGATGTCTAATCACGGCATCATCCTTTCTAATAAAATCCAAACGATTTACTTTTATAAATCCTACCATCCCTAGTTTGCTTAGCTGCTTTAGGTCTTTGTAGGGTTTTTCTTTTCCACAAATATTAGAAGTTCAAGAAATATCCATCAGTACGAATCTACTTTATTCTTTACGTCATTCTTTGTTATTACATACAAAAATCCGTAAATATTTTTAATATATATCTTAATGTTTAAAATATTTCCCAATGTTCATTTGACGCTGCGAAGAACACCACTTAGAATAAAAGAAGAAACAGAAGAAAGAGTATCATCACTTCTTAGGATTTGCACATACACATTGAATTTATAGGAATGCACGTTATCTAACTAATGTAAGTACTTTTTGCAATATCATATTTTTTTTATTATAATACGAATAATATTTATAATAGTTATAAGGTAATACTCTTCTTCGTACTGAATTAGTTTTTTTTTTAACTTGTATTGCGTATTGCGTGACATACAGACTTGTTATGTAACTACACTCTTAATGTAGTTTCCAGTATTATAAAATTGTGTGACAAATATTTGTGTCTTTGGGTTTCTCGTCTCTACTTAACTTACCGATTATTACTTATTTTACTATTAATCGAATATTTATTTAAAAAATACTATAACATAGAATAAAACGATTTTTAACAAATCTTACTCTAAAATCAATTTAATAATAAAATTAAATCCACCATGATGCATTTCGATTTGTTTGTGAGCAAAAGAGACATTTAAATTTATTTTTAATAACTGAAAAAAAAAAACAATGAATTCGTGTCCTTTAAAAATTATAAACAAATTTGGAAGCATTTAAACGGTCGAATAGAAAAAAAAATTAACACCTAAAACTTTGAGAAAAAATGTAAATCCAAAGCAACTTTCGATTCGACAGTTTAAATGCGTACATATTCCATTCACATCTCGAAACGTCATGAAGTAAACCATTTTTTCAGCTATTAACAAAAAGATAAAAAAATTATTGAATTATCTCCGATAAACAAAACTACATTCTGATGGATTTAATTTCGTTATAAAATTACATTTTTAAATATTTTTTTAAATTCTATTAATTTTGTGGTATTGCACTTTTTATTTCAATTAAATTACCGATTATTTTTAATAAAAAAGAAAAGGTGTATATCACGTAGATACGAGGAACACAAACACACACAGACACACGATAAGTTATCTCATAATTTTAATAATTATTGAGAATCATTTGAAGGCATGCCATATATAGATTGATTAACAGCAAATGTATGCGTAGACAACTTAGAATTATGATTTGTACATTTAATGTTTCATAGGTGGTGGTTGAGAAAGTAGTTGTGTGTGTTTTATTTGTGTAAATATACATGATTTGTTATAATTTTGAATTATTTTCAAATAGGTTAACCCATGTAGAAAAAATGAAAGTTTATATACGACGTTCAAAACTATTTCCCTTTCGAATTTCATGACGTTTTACTATATCTTCCCGCACATATTCGTGCGCATATAATCACACATGACTACATGGTTGTGTTTCAGTTAGTGGGGATTTTTTTTTTGTTTTTTTCGGTGTAAAAATAAATGAGATTAGAAAAACGTTCAACATTCCCCTTGCGGTTCCCTCTATTTAGTAAAGTCGATATTTAAAAACTATGATAGCTTATACAAATGTATGTATATTTGTACATGCATATACACACGTGTGTATGCATGTTGATATATGAATCTCGGTCTGACACACACATGCATATATATATATATATATATATACATACACACACACACACGATAAAAAATGGAACTAATATTCCAAAAAATATCATTTTGGTTTTCCTTTTTCATATATATATATATATATATATGAGTAACCCGTGATCCGATGGGTCACATATACTGCCACTATGTATTCTACTTATGATACCATTCGAAAAATTAATAAAACTCTGACATATATGTTAAGGCATTCTTCTTGTATATCTAAAAATAATAAGCCTCTTTATATTATTATTATTATCATTGGTATTATCATTATTACATAGAAGTATTATTATTCCTAAGTATTATTATATGGAAATATTATAATTACATGGAAATATTATTATTCCTGAGTATTATTACATAGAAGTAGTATAATTCCTGAGTATTATTACATGTAAATATTATCATTCCTGAGTATTATTACATAGAAGTAGTATTATTCCTGAGTATTATTACATAGAAGTAGTATTATTCCCGAGTATTATTACATAGAAGTATTATTATTCCTGAGTATTATTACATGGAAGTATTATTATTCCTGTGTATTATTACATGGACATATTATTATTCCTGAGTATTATTACATAGAAGTATTATTATTCCTGAGTATTATTACATAGAAGTATTATTATTCCTGAGTATTATTACATAGAAGTATAATTATTCCTGAGTATTATTACATGGAAGTATTATTATTCTTGAGTATTATTACATAGAAGTAGTATTATTTCAGACTATTATCACATGGAAATATCATCATCAAAAATTTATTTTTTTGTTTATTATTCTAATATAGATGTAAATAAACTTAGTATTTTTTCATCTATTTTACATACGGGTTGTGTGCAGAGAGAGGTATGCATATTTGATGGCTACCCGAAGAAAAGAGTTATTCATTATCTAAATCCTTACAGAGAAAATTAAGAAATATTAGAGAGTGGTTCAATCGACATAGTGAGCAGGGGCGAGTGAAATAGCTAGATAGCTACGAGTGATATTTGTGACTAGTCAAGTTAATTATATATTATGCTTAATTAGAAGCATTTTCCAAACATAAGTCAATCACAGAAGTAAGGTGTATCTTAGAATGTATTTTTTGTGACTAAAGTATATAGACGTAAGTATTAGTGAAACAAACGTGTATGAACTCATATCCCGTATAATAAAATATACCTATGTATGCATATACACACGTGTGCATGCATATTTATGTATGCTTATTGCGCCCTCTCTCTACTACACTCTCATATAAACATATATATATATATATATATATATATATATATATATATATATAGATAGATATATATATAGATATATAGATATATATATATTTATATATCTAAATTAATAAATGCGAAAGTTGGGTTGATTTTTCGCACGAACGGTAAAGTCAAAAGAGTCTATTTTCAACTCATTCAAAAGACGCACCATCATTTTTATATACCGTTCATATAGATGTGATATCAGATTCGCAAGGTTAGCTTATTTACATATTGATTTTATTAAAAATTATTTGATTAATTAACTATTATTTAGTTGTTTTTTAAGTCAATGATTGTTTAAATTTTAATATAACACATGTTCTGTTTCGCAATGTTGTTTTATTTTCTGGGCAAATATTTAGCATTTGTGTTCAAACGTTTTCTAACGTCGTTCAACCGTTTCAAACATCGGTCACTCTCAAGAAAAAAGCGACCGACTCGATTTATTGTAAATTGCCAGTGAATAAACACATTTGTTTATTCTCTCATTTTTCTTTAAGTCAGATTTAAAAGGTAAATAAATGTTTCGAAATTACAAAAATGTTAATGTTTCGTGTTTGAAAAGTTTATTTTAAACTAGCAGGACAACCTGGTATTGCCCAGGGGAATAGTAATGTGTTTTTTATCAATAACAATTGTCTACTGTTGTCACATGCGAGGTAAATCTTACTGTACAAATCGAAAACAATTAATCGAAGTGGCACTTACACCTCATTACCGTACCACAACCAAAAACACCACCACCAGCAAAGAAAATAAAAATTTAAAAAATACGCGAGTTATATCTTAGTAAAAGAAGAAATACCTGAGTAAAGTAAAGTAAAAAAAAAAAAACGCGAGATAATTTCACTTAAGAAAATGAATTAATGTCATGTCATCTCCTGTCTGTCTGTATGCCTGTCTGTCTGTCTGTCTGTCTCTCTCTCTCTCTCCCATCTCTCCTGTAAACGACGCCGTATTATGCTATTGTTGTTTTCTTTTCGTTTGAAGTAATAGCTTCGTCGATAGTAAATGAGGATCCGGGAACAGATACTACACTTTGAAATATTTATTTGCACAAAATATGAACATTTTAATTACGAACAAATTAGGAATAAAGCGATCAAAAGTGTAGGAAATAAAGGGGAGTTGTTGGCCATCCCTGGTAAACAGTTATAAAAATGTTTATCTTACTCTTAACTAGAACCATCTCAGTCACCACACTACCACATTTACTCTTGGGGGGGGGGGACAGCCTACTTAAAAAATATCTTAACATTTTTTAAAAATTGTTTTTTTTATAAATTCATTTAGTTACAGAAATTCATTGAATTAAAATGTGGAGTGAGATCTTAGAGAAAAGACAAAGAAATTATTTTTAAAAATGTGTTCATGACTCGGCATTTATAAATGAATCCCTCCTCTCCCCCACCCCCTAAAAAACAACTTATTTAATCTATTATTGTAGTATATTATAATGGGGATAGGTTAGTGTAGTATCGGTTCTGTTGTCATAAAACCGTCCTCCCAGGTCTTACATCCTCCTGTGAGGGAGGGTTAATGTAGTATCTGTTCTTTTGTCATGAGACCATCTTCCCAGAGACCACCTTCTTTTCAGGTGGTAGTGTTGTATCTTTTCTGTATCCATGATACTATACTCACAGGCATTACCTTCTGGTTTTATGGGAAGTATTTCCCAGATATTACCTCCTCTATTTCGGAAGGGATATTTTTGTACCTGTATTGTCATGATAACGTCCTACCGAAAATGACCTCCTCCTTTTAGGACTTATGTAGTATATGTTCGTTATTACCTCCTACTTTGGGGTTCAGTGTATGTAGTTCGTTCATCATGCTATCATCCTCCCAGCTTAACAAAAGCATCAAACGGAGGGAGCATATATATATATATATATATATATATATATATATAATTGAATGACATAATAAAATGAGAAATTAATAAGATTTTATTAAAGTTAAAAAGCAAGGAGTTATATTGCGTCCTTAACCCGTGAGTTTTCAAAGAAAACTCATGAGTTAAGGACGCAATATAACTCTTTGTTTTTGTTTAACTTTAATAAAATCTTATTAATTTCTTAATTTATTATGTCATTCAATTAATATTATTGATCTATTCACTATATTGAACTGTGTGTTTAACTTGATAGTCTACTGGCTAAATATATTATTTATATCTTTAAAGTGTTATCTTATATATATATATATATATATATATATATATATACAGGGTGGGCAAAAATAAGGGTCCTATTTTTAAAAATTCATAACTTTTTTATTTATTGATTTTTAAAAAAATTTTTTTTTAGAATAAGTAAAGGACCCCTTCCGAAGCAAGCATGAGCCGTATTAGCCCTAAGGAACGTACCCTCATTTAGAAAACATTATTTTTGCTTAAAAAACTCGAAACAGTGTAAAAAACAATACTTTAGTTTTTGTAAGTATTAAGAAGTGTTTTTCGGCTAAAATTTGTTTTGTTTGTTTCAAAAAATCTCGGAAGGGTCAGTCTACACACACATAAAGTTTGGTGAGTTTAACTTTTATTTTGTGGAAGTTATTCAAATTCAAGTTATTCAAATTTAAAGATAGGACCCTTATTTTGGCCCACCCTGTATATATATATATATATATGTGTATATATATTGAGAGAGACATATATAATATGGGTGTATATAATGATAACTAATTGTACTTTATTTAACACTTCGGTATTTTATTCTTGTAATCGCAGGTACACATCTGATATGGTCGGTAATACTGTGAAACTGCAATAAATATTAAGCTACGCACTATACATTATTATTATTATAGCTATATTTGATAAGAATGCCCCCTTTTTTGTCCAAAATCTAATGTCGTAATTCCGTTCTGTTCCGATTTGAGAAGTTCTTTACTCTTGTTTATATACGTTTAAAGCGACGTGGTTTAATGGCTATAAACATCTATTACGGGTTCGAGTTTTCAGTGTTACTGCCTGACTTTCACTGAAAGGTAGGAATCTATATATCCTACCTCTAGTTATGCATTTAAAAGAGTAGTCTAAGCGATCAGGCCTTGAATGTACAGTTTTTCTATGCGAAGTAAAATTCAGAAATAACAAGTCTTTATTCGCTTTTCCCGGCATTGTTTAAATCTTTTCAGACTTCTTATCACTAAACTCAAACAATGCCGGTTCAGGAGAGGTACAGTCAGGATTGCGCAACACTTACCGGCACCCTTAAAGTGACTATAGATTGGCTCTCTAGACTGAAAGGCGGCTATATATATATATATATATATATATATATATATATATATATATATATATATTAGTGTTGGCATGATTAATTGGAAATCGAAAAAATAATCGGAACTTCTGGGAGTATTGGAATCCGTATCACAGTCGGAAACAAATTGAGCTTAATCTCTCATTCCAAAAACGATTCTTTTGAAAACATGTAGCGCAATTTACCATTGCTTTTACTAAGGCTTAAACGATACATATTTATTGTTTTTAAATAACCAATAAAACTAAAATCTATGTATTATGATAACATCAAAATACGATGTAAATGTGTATAAAACTAGAAAAATATTAAACTTGTCATAATTTCGCTTGGAAACTATTAAAAAATTCTGCTCATTTACGAGGTTCCGAAAAATGTATATACATTTTTAAAAAGTTTGCAATAAGAAAAGTGCTTAATGTCAGACAATTTTTATGTAAACGACCTTAAATCGACACTTTTAATGCACTGTTTCAATAGGTAGGCTCCTAGTTGCGCATGTTATTACGTTTTATGCTGCGGTTTTGTTATTTCGGTCGCTTTTTTTATTGGAATCAAAACCGGGATCGGTAATTGTATCGGAATCGGAAATTTAGAACAGAATCGGTAATAGTATCAGAATCGAGAAGAATATATAAATCGTCCCTTTACTAGTATGTATATCTTAAAATCTATGTATTCCTGCGGAGCACTATTTAGCTTTTCGAACAATTTCAACTAAATGTTTTCAATGAGAATGCATGACTTAATGACAAAATAATTTATTGAAACTTATTTTTTATGAATATTACAAATAAGTAAATTCTCTCCCCAAAATGATGTTGAATGTTATTACTTATTATCCAGTTAAAAAATAGGATTTTTAAAATTTTTATTTTTGTTTATTTTTCATAAATGCCCATATTCTATTTGTCGTGAGTGTCACCATCATTACATAAAACGGACATCATAATTGACGAAACTGGAAATGATGTTTTCTATCATAATGGCCATCGTTTACATCATAGACCTAACTAGAGTTTCATCCAACGTCAGTAACTCCGATTCACTACTTTTGTTTTGCAACACACAAAAACATAAATCAATATGTGTAATACCGAATCACATACTCGTGAGAGAGAGAGTGAGAGACAGACATACACAAAGAGATAAGATTACCATACCTGTGACGTAAAATTAAATTACTGAACAGAACAGTTCTATCTCCATTTATGGATCATTACAATTAAGTTCATATATATATATATATATATATATATATATATATATATATATATATATATATATATGTTACTAATCACTACTTTTGTTTTTCAACACTCAAAAACATAAATCAATATGTGTAATACCGAATCACATACTCGTGAGAGAGAGAGTGAGAGACAGACAGACACAAAGAGATAAGATTACCATACCTGTGACGTAAAATTAAATTACTGAACAGAACAGTTCTATCTTCATTTATGGATCATTACAATTAAGTTCATATATATATATATATATATATATATATATATATATATATGTTACTAATCACTACTTTTGTTTTGCAACACTAAAAAAATAAATCAATATGGGTAATACCGAACCACATATATTTATTAGAGAGAGAGAGAGAGAGAGAGAGAGAGAGAGAGAAGGATCAGATTACCCTCCCTGTAACGTAAAATTAAATTACTGCACAGAACAGTGTTATCACCCCTGATGGGTCATAAAAATTAAGTTATATATATATATATATATATATATATATATATATATATATATATGCATATGTTACTAATCTTTAAGTCGAGAATGGTTATTCTAATTTTTTATCAAAATCCATTAAATGAGTTTGATTGAAGTACAATAGCTGACACATGGGGCTTAAATTTAATAAGTCTTAAGATGGAATTGTAAATCAGAGAATATTGTTTAATCAGTGTATAGATACAATCTAATGCAAATCGGAAATATTTGAATTTAACAATCGGCGGTTTTCCCCATATTATTCCCTCTAAAATAATTTTAATAGAACTCTAAATCAACTGAAATTTAGGAACCTAACATCAAATACTTATATTTACAATGTCATTCAAACCGAGCGCAACTGGTGGTTCACGAAGGTCTTCCAGTCTCTCCGCTGTATTAACAGACGAACTAAATATAGATCATGCAACACATCTACAAATCAACACAATAAATTAAAAAGAAATCGAAACAAAATGAAAGTAAATAACTTCCCGGCCAACGACGGGTGGAAACTACTATTAGGGAATAAGATGATAATTTTTTTTAAATCTAACAAGACAAAATACTTTTCTGATTAATATGGCATTTCTTATTAACACTTAGAGTCAAGGATAGTGTGAAAATATTAAATAAGTATTAAAATCGTGTTTTCTAAATACCTTAAATGTGATTAATTTACTATATCCGAAGTCAAGAACTGTCCGATATTTTCAGTGAAATGTACTTTTGTTTTTTTCAGAATTAATAGTTATGAATTCATGAAAATACATCTGTTTTATTCCATGGACATTTCGCTGTCGGTTATGTATCTGAATCGAATTCCCTATTATCACTGTATTTAATAAAAAGGCATTCAGAAGTTTACTACCAAAACAAATTTTCATGATAATATTATTAATTTCGATGGATTGTTTTTTTAAATATTATTTCTCTCATATATATATATATATATATATATATATATATATAAAAGGAGATTGTAGTTTGTTTGAAGCATTGCTAGTAAATATTAGTGCAGGTTTGTAATCCGAGGCTGAAGCAATGCGATGTAGGTACCGGAAGGTGGAGAGGATGAACAGAAACAAACGAGACGAGAATGGAATCTCAAATCAATTTATTAATATTTCACGTAAAAACAGATTAAATACCAAGACAGTGAATACTGTCAGGTAAATACAAAATTCCAGCACAGGGTAATCTTAAATTTTCGAAAGAAAAACTTTCATTCTCAAAATACCAAAAATTAAAGACCGAACGGTCGAAAAACGAGATGCACCGATGGGAAAAAAACCGGAATCAAACGTTTGACTATATATGATGAAAGACTCATAAGATTATTTCCACATGGCCTAAAATATATTTTATCGTAGATATTCCTGTATATTTTCTGTTCTTGATTCTCTTTCGCAAGTATTCTGAAGTAAGGTATTTTATTTACCTTCTGTACAGGAGGTCAGATGTGAGTTTTGATGAAAGTGTTTCTGTGGAACGAATTGGATACGAACCCGGCAAACCTAGGTCGTCAGTCCGCGCCGTTAACCACTAAGTTACAAATAAGGTATGAATCCCTATATCCTCTCTATAACTATGGATTAAATAATAGGATTGTATAGAAACTAAGATCCAGATTTTGCACCTACTCTAGGAAAATGTAATTACATAAAATAATTGCTTAACTATTTCTAAGATTGTGGATTCAGTTATGTTTGAGAGAAAAATTAAATATTCATTCTTTTAATTGGCCGTCATTTTTATTCCTTACTAAGTTCACACAAAACAAGGCAAGTTGCCACCGTAGATGGGAAGGGTCTACTGAGCATTAGGGTGAACGTTTAAATTGGGAGCTGTGCAGCTAGATGTTTGTTCACACCAGTTTTACATTTCTGCATGTCGGTACAGTCGGAGAAACGGTGAGCAGGGAGGGAGTTCCAAAGGCCGGCACTCGATGAAAGAAGCTATTAAAGTAAGAAGGATGTCTGGCATAGTGGGATTTCCATAATGAATGGATGGGATTTTGCTGATTGTCGTCGGGTTGGTCAAGTTTATTTACGTCGAGGGGGTACTAGAACAGCAAGTTAATCGAATTCCATTCCATTCAAGTACTTGTAAAAATAGCACAAGGATGCAACATTGCGGCGATGAGACAGTGGCTAAAGCTTGGTGGATAGTAAGGGACATATCAGATTAGACACACCCATTATGACCTTGTCTAAGAGCGAGAGACTAGGGGATGGTGCACCAGCCCAGATGTGACAACAATACTTCATACATAGCGGATAGTAGCTTTGTAGTGATATAGGATACTGTCAGCTGTGAAAAGTTTTCTAGCACAATATAGGGAGCCCACTTTCTTTGCAACAGCCTTGGCAATGTCTTCTATGTATTTGTTCCAATTCATGTTACCTGTGAATGTAAGACCGGGGAGTTTGAACGTTGAACTCTCATGTAGGGTGCTACTTGCCATGTCAAGTGGTTGAATAGGTTTCTTGTAGTTGTTGAAGGAAAGGAGCTTTATCTTAGCAGCATAAAATGTTACCATCCATTACTTTACAATTAAGTCACAAAGCGACTCATCCCTTAATAAGTTATCTATAATACTCACTGTATTTTACTGTGTTGTTTGAACGCCCACTCCTATTTTATAAGGTTCTGTCTCTCGATTTCCCCATTCTCTGTTCTGTCTCTCCCTCTCTCAAAAGGCACAGGTAAGAACACTAACTATAAAATGCAAGACGTGAATAGTCCATTATAAACAAAAGGGGATATCACCATAAGTAGTAATTCAAATTAATCTGTAACAAAAAAAGGATAAGGAGTGAAGAAAATAGAGGACAGCTAGGGACAAATTCAGGATTTATTATTGTCATTATAACTTGATTTTAAAACTCACTTCTTCCTGATGCAAATAACTGAAGCGAGCTTAAGGGGTGAACGAACGATTCATATTTTTACGTAGCTACTATATATAAGTTATTCAAATATATTTATAACAATTGACCTATACTTATGCTTTTGCGTATCACCTCCGTAGGAAAGCGTCAAGCTAAAAGCATGTTAGCTTGATGATTCCCTACGGGAGTGAAACGCGAAGGCATTTGTGTAGCTTAATTGCTATAAATATATTTAAATAACTTACTACTTAGCTCTACTCACCTATTAAGCACTGTGGAAGTAAATACTGAAAATCGATACATAAAATATTATCTATCTTTACAAAATTGTATGTTGATACATGAAATGATAATAATTATATATATATATATATATATATATATATATATATATATATAAAATGAAATAACACTCTTTCAAATCGAAAGACATTTCTTCAAATAGATTTACATATCTGATGAAAGCGGGCCACCGCTTGAAACGCGTTATATAAAATTATAAAATGATAAAATAACAAAATAATAAATAAGTGTTGAAAAAAACATTTTACAAATGTTGGTAGCCTTACTCCTAAATATACATATATACATATATATATATACATATATATATATATATATATATATATATATATATATATATATATATATATATATATATAATTTGTTTATAGGAGAGTTGATAAGTAAGGCCACATGCTAGTAAAAATAACGACACAAACGCATCATTGAAGAAAGCTGTGTATCGTATGTATGTTACCAAATGAATATAGTCGAACGAATCGATCGAAATATCTTAGTCTAGCATTAATGATCTGTTTGTGTATTTATTTCTACTAACATATTGCTTGCTTATCCATAATTCCCTAAACAAATTTTCCATTTCGTCTTAGGTTTTTATTTCATATATATGCATTTTTATCTATCTCTCAGTATACCCATTTATATTGATCACTGTGTATCCTTTCTTTTTTGTTTTCTATATATCAGATCTTTCTAACGTAGCCCTTGCACATGCCTGTGTATATGGTATTCAAAGTGTGGTATCTTTATATGTCATATCTCGGCGGAAATATTAAAATAACTTCATAGTTTTGCATGTCTACTAAAAATCCATTCCAGTTTTTTTGTTTTTTCAGATGTTCATTTAAACGTTTTTCACACTCAATTTTGGCTGGTAATTTTTCAGATCATTCGATAAACAATTAAAAAGTCTCTTGATAAAGCTAAATGTATTAAGATTCATGAAAATATGAAGAAAAATACATTCTGGCGCTATCGTACAAAAACTATTTCCAGAATAAAATTATATTGTTCGGAAAATGCGCAACAAATGATAACATGAAGAATAATGATATTAACGCTAATAATAATAACAACATGTGACTAATATGCAATATTTCTTTGGTGTCATTACTAAAAGACATACATTTGTAAAGTATCACTCAGACGCTTACAGAAAAAAATATAGAGCATACATTCTGATATTATTATTTTGTTAACTGAAACTGTTTTGAATAAACAAATGAAAAACAGAAAAATAAATGAAATGAGTTAAAAATCAAATTAAATTAAAATATTTTATTTTAAACAAAACGATTTGGATTTGGTATATTTTCTTACATATAAACTGCTATAAAAATGACTTAAAAAAAAAACACATTACCCTTATTAGTAGAATTAGTATCATTAGGAGTAATATTGCTATCATTATTAGTAATATTGCTATCATTATTAGTAATAGTATTATCATGATTATATTTAGTAAAAATAGCATCATTAGTGGTATTAGTAGTAGCATGTGTTGCTTCATAAATAGTAATTGAATAATACAATTCATTCAAAAATCATTACATTTTTATATTAAATGAAAACAATTATTGAATATTAATTATTATAACTTGATGTGCACAATACCATTATTAAAATAGCCAAACTATTAAGGAAAATGCTTAAATGCAGAAACTAACCGGCATAAAAACCGAACGCAAACATGACACGAGCCATCACACCTCGCACACTCCAAAATAAAACACAATTCGTCGTGAAGGATGAAGGAGTATAGACGGACCGATGAGAGGAGAATCAGCCATACTTGTATTGCAAGTATGCAGAGAGTACTTCTTGCAAAACGAATTCTGATAAAAGGGCGTTACTAGCAAGATACTGATGGTAAAGACTGTTGCCATGACGCAAAGTGAGTTTAAACGGTAACCGAAAGAGGCAGATAATGTTGGAAAACTGGAGACGTGTTGTCGCTCAGACTCTAGAGAACACGACTCGTTATGGCAAGTGAGTTATCACGGATAATGACTCGTATGAAAACTGGTAGCGAATCAAAAGAATAAATAAATAAATAAAATAAAATAAAAAATAATAGTAGCAGTAGTAGTAGTAATAATAATAATAATAATAATAATAATAATAATAATAATAATAATAATAATATTGGAAGTGCAGAGACTGCTGGGACCTTGGGGAGGCTTATTGCCACCCAAATCCCAGAGAAGACCAATGGTCCTTACTAGCGAGAAATCAATGGTAAACGGCTGTTGTGATACTGCGAGTTTATTTGCGGTGGCTATCGAAAAGAGGTGGAGAATACTGGAAATCCGGGGAGACTTGTTGTCACTCAAACTCCAGGGAATACCACCGGTTGTCGGTGAGCAATCACTGATGACCTGTGTGAGAACTCCTACTGAGTAAATAATAATAATAATAATAATAATGATGATGATGATGATGGAACATTGACACCATAAAACCCACTGTACCGATGCAATCAGCAGAATTATTTGAGAAAAATACAATTTTAAAAGAAAAAAGATAAAAACGTGGTGGTACCAATAACAAGAAAAATGGCAGTAAAGGTTCTGATTCGACGGAAATACCGAGGAAGAAAATCGCTCTTGAGAACTCCATAGGAAGAGCACGAAGATTACTGACACCCTGGTGAGACTTATTATGACTAAAATTCCAGAGAAGACTTGTCCCTCAGACTCCAGAGAACACCACCTGTTTTTCCCAGTGAGCGATCACTGATAATTACATATACGAGCACGCCTAGTGAGTAAGAAATACTAGCACGATATTCAGTAGGTTTCTAATTTATTTCAGTATTTATATCGTGAAATAAAATGCATTCAGTCGTTAACATATATTAAAATTAATTCGATTTCACTTCGTAACAAAGTGTCAAAGAATTTTGCTTAGCACGTTCCAACGCCGCATAATTTGTGGAGATATAAAAAAATGTCATTTCAAAAGATTAGGCCAGGCAGAAAACTAGTTTCGTTTTAAGTTATGTTCGATTTTTTTTTCGATTCCAATAAAAATATTTATTATTAGTTATTTTTTTCTTTGATATCTCAGATATGTAAATAAGCCTTACTGTCCTCTATCGTGCCACTATATAAAAACATCAACGTCTGAATGCAATCATATATTGTGAAATATATCGGTTAATACACGCACACTGTCACGTTCCCTCTCACACATACACATTATATATACTATATTTCTGATACTTATACACGCACGCACGCACACACACACACATTATATATATATATATATATATATATATATATATATATATATATATATATATATATATATATATATATATATATATTCCAATGTAAAATAAATTAGAAACCCTTACAAATATTTATTATCAATAAGGCATCGATATCTATTAGTATACTGAGATTGGGCAAGAATATATATATATATATATATATATATATAATTTACAAGAGTGAGACTGTAAATAGGTTTATTCCACCATTATTTAATATTTTATCAAATGCCGGAAGATAGCAAGCATGGTAGAAACACATATAGCTTTTAAACACTAACTACAAAAAATGTAAAAAGTAATTTTAAGTAAATATGAAATAATCTTTAAAAAAAAATAAATGTTCGTAGCCTCGCTCTAATAATATAGACTTTTCTCTCGCTCGACTGATATATATATATATATATATATATATATATATATATACATGTATATATATATTAGAGAGAGAGAGAGAGATAGAGAGATAACAGATTATGTGCATATACATCTAATTTATATAAATCAACATGACTCCCGTGGGTTTCGAATTTCAATTAAAAAAGCTGATACCTTTTTATACTTATACTTTTTTGAAACAATTTTAAACTAGATTACTTGTTTGACTAAAAATTATAGCAAAAATGTATAATAATAACTTGAATATATATATATATAT
>OY744524.1:21749385-21751885 GCA_963556195.1 Sepiola atlantica | reverse complement strand
CGCCATGATCGGTTTTCTTAATTGTATTACATATGTGATCCCTATAATGCCTCCTGTCAAGTTTGGTGATAAAATAATGATAAACTAGCTGCACGTACACGGTGTTGTCCGGGTGTATTTTAGTTTCAATTTTGTAATTTTTAAATTGCAAAAATATTTTAAAGTATTTATTTAAAATCAAAATTTATAAATGCTAATTCCGTAAACAGGCCGATAGTGAAAGGAGGTGCTGATTACGTGACAAATGCAAGTAAGTGAGAACTGGCCACGCAATCTGGTTATGCGCAAGAAGTTGAAAAAAGAGTCAATACTAATTACGCATTCACTCTTTGTCCTTGTAATGTAATATAGTGAATATGTTATCTCACCTCAGTTCACTACATGTAATTATTGTTTTTTGAAAATGTTTTTTTTGTTAAATTTCACTTTTGTACGTTACGCTGTTGCAATTTTTTTTCAATTCATAATGTATGAATAGTAAAAATGATGATACGTAAGTCAGGTAATCGTGAAACACAAACATGAGAGAAGTGGTCACACAATTGTGTTAATATAGATATAATATTAGTAGTAATACACATATGTTAATGTTCACCTCCAGTGTCACACTCGACATTCCAATGGTTCTCTATACAAATCGTAGTGCATATGCAAAATGTAGTTTGTATTATTAGTAGCAGTATTCTATATGACAGAGAGAACTTCATCTATCATCTGGTGCAATTATCTGAAGGAGTTTTGGAGTTTATAAGTGACAAGATGACAAATAAAAATGCCTACTTATAATAGCGTTTCATTTTAGATAATGGTTAAAGATTTCGCTAATGCGGTTCAAGCCTCACTCGGGGCATACCAAAGACTATGAAAATGGTACATGACGCCCCATTGCTAAACATACTAGCATTACCATTTGAAGATCAATTTTAAGTAGGACAATCAAGGAAATAGAATGGTCTTCTACCCTACATCTATTTGTACTAACCAATAAAAAGGGATTCTTCGGGTATACTCGACTACGGCGGATTCAT
Organism: Sepiola atlantica; assembly: GCA_963556195.1. Taxonomy (NCBI): domain Eukaryota; kingdom Metazoa; phylum Mollusca; class Cephalopoda; order Sepiida; family Sepiolidae; genus Sepiola; species Sepiola atlantica. The sequence goes on along the minus strand of OY744524.1, from coordinate 21,750,857 downwards.
TAATTTAATATTTTCGTTATAATGCATACTATTGCTAGTACATAAGTTTTATTTAGTCCAATATAAGGCTAATCATATGACTGTTACTAGAATCTAATCTTGAGCAAAGTTAGACTCAGTATCGTGTTTAACTGTGGGACTATCTAGCTCCGGTATAGAAACACTCTAAATGGGACAGAAGTTAAAACTTCCCCAGTTTAGAAGATTATATTCTCCACCTACGAGAACACATACAACATTTTTATAACATATGTTTAGGTGTAATTATCAGCCATCTAACCACCATAAAAAAGATATTTAAATTTATCTAAACTTAAATTAGAAAGAAATAGAAGCTTCGGTGCGCGCGTGTGTGTAGTGTGTTTACTGTTCTACCCATGTGTTTGATGAGATCGACTTTGGACACAATTTCAAAGTTTGTCCTACAGTTCCCAAAAAACCCTCATGGGTTCTGGATAATTTCACAGCGTCAGAATATAATTTTTATTTTGCGCCGGTATTTAACAAATTAAATGAGTGTGTAGAAAATAGAATACGTGCGTGAAAGTGTTCTGAATCTTATCTCGTCTATTGATCAGTAGATGTTGAAATATTTACATCGACAAGCTCTATGAACGACATGTTCTATTTATTATGAATAGTTTACTACAATTTATGAGAGGTTTATTAAAAAAATCAGATGTGGTAGAGACACATGAACCCATTGATAGTTTCAGATAAGCGTGAGTGTGCTGCAGAGCTGGCGAGACTTTTTGTCACTGGCGTTCAAAGAAAAAAACCCAGACCACCTGCTGTGAAAACACCAATGTGATGATAGTAATAATAACAAAAATACACAAGCAAATTCACTGATTATATATATATATATATATATATACCCAAACACACATGCTTATTATATGTTAGCTTGATGTTTGCGTTCTAGTAAATACCGATAGCGCTCTTCATGCTTGTACTCGCGTTTTAGTAAATAATGAACGCTCTTATCCTGCTGATATTCGCGTTCTATTAAATATTGATAGCTCTTATCCTGCTGATATTCGCGTTCTAGTAAATATTGATAGCTCTTATCCTGCTGATATTCGCGTTCTAGTAAATATTGATAGCTCTTATCCTGCTGATATTTGCGTTCTAGTAAATATTGATAACTCTTATCCTGCTGATATTTGCGTTCTAGTAAATATTGATAACTCTTATCCTGCTGATATTCGCGTTCTAGTAAATATTGATAGCTCTTATCCTGCTGATATTCGCGTTCTAGTAAATATTGATAACTCTTATCCTGCTGATATTCGCGTTCTAGTAAATATTGATAGCTCTTATCCTGCTGATATTCGCGTTCTAGTAAATATTGATAGCTCTTATCCTGCTGATATTCGCGTTCTAGTAAATATTGATAGCTCTTATCCTGCTGATATTCGCGTTCTAGTAAATGTAGATCGCTCTCCTCGTTCATCTACTCGCGTTCTAGT
>OY744524.1:21579385-21744385 GCA_963556195.1 Sepiola atlantica | reverse complement strand
CCGGACCTTCATCAGCGGATGAAGGTCCGATTTTCTCGGATCTGAAACCTTGGTCCGGATGTTGTTGTAAATTTTTGTTTAATATTAATAAATATCATGCTCTTATTAATTATCTAGTTAATTTTACTTTCCCATTAATAATTGAGCACTCTGCTTGGAAACTCTCCCAATTAAGAAATACGGTATATATATATATATATATATATATATATATATATATATATATATATATATATATATATATATTATATACAGACAAACTCAAATTTAAATACATAAAATATAAACGAATTTTAAACGTAGTATAAATTCCTAGTGATCTGTTCATGTAATTGAAATTGTAGATATTGATGTATGTTTTCTTATAAATATTAGTGTGTGGAAGACGAAGGAACACAAAGCACCCGATAGCATTAACTAAGTAGTGTGTATAAAGCTACCTCCCCTCCATCAAGCTATGGGTGATACTCTACAAATGGATCCATCACAGGGCACGTCTTACATATGTACAGTTAATATATTGTATAGTTTTGAGTAGGGCCTCATGGTTTCTTCAATAGGTGATCAAATTATTCAAATTCATGTTTGCATGTCATCTGCTATTTCGGACTTTTACCTTTCTCCAATCGAAAGACTACCATAAACTTCACACATACATGAGGAACAGCGAGATAGATGTCTAAATAACTGGACCATCACAAGGTAGGTCAGTGTTTGTTATATACGTTCTGGAATATATAATTGTTTAAATTTTACATTTATTGATCACTATGTATTTAGCAGGCCAAAGGTTTTCCCAAAACAAGAATACATAGTTATCTAATAACCCCTCTCTCATTCCCTCTTACTCTCTATATCCCCCTCTCTCTATCTTTTACAATTATTTACATTTTTCCATTCTCCTCACCACTTCTCTCATAATTCGCCCTTCAATTACATTATTCGCTCTTCCTCCTACTATCTGAAATGTACAGGTTAAGTGTGAACGGTGACAAGCAAACAATATAACAAACACCATCATACTTTTAGTAGTATATAATATGGTTTATATAATCGTAAAATTGTAGGCGATACAACTTTAACAGTTTCGTCCTATTTTCAAATGACTAAAACTTCTTCCAGTCGAAAGTCTTCGTATGAACCATTTTACGAGAAATTCTCTTCCTGGTTGAATTGTGCCGAAAGCAAAACGAAGCGGCTCGTATGTCGACGCTGCGATACAATTTACTCGATTTTGTTATTTTCTGTATTACTTCAATTGTAGTATTTATTTTCATAGTCTCTATATCAATTAGCCCCAATAAAAACTCACCAATAAAAAAGATATCAATATTCTTGTTATTGACTATCATCTTTAACTCGGCAGTTTTAAAACCGAGTAACATTGGCTTTATATCTTATTTTACGACACACCAAGTACCTGTTTACGTTTCCGCATAAACCCTCAAATCTGGTTAAAAAGCGGCGGTGTACATAAAACAATTGCCTGATAATAATAACAAACTGTAAAAAGGCAATCTCGCGCCTGACGACGGTGAAATAAAACCAAAATGAATAGTGTTTTATTTGTTTTGAAGTATACAGCGGTAAAAAGGCCGTCCCGAGCAGCCTTTTAGATTCACGCCGTCAAACAATTCACTTTTCACGAACGTTTATACTGGAACTGAGATATTCTATGAAATACTTCACTCGTTAGATGAACGCACGACAAAGAATGGAAATAAAAAGGATTCAGAGTCGAGAAGATTCATTGAAGTAAATCTGCGATTATATAACTATTCATTCACAAAAAGTTATTTTTATTAGTAAAAAGACAGGATGTATTGTTTGAAATGCTTAGTATTGGCGATATACAAACTACTACAAAATCTACTGATAAAAAAGACACCATAGATTGATATTCTTACACAGACACATGATATAGTTATCAATGGACATGTGTTTCGCCGTGACTACGGCTGATCAGCATGATTACTATAGTAAGATTCGAAACAAAGACAACATGAGCTTCAGTCTCGCCTGAAATACGGAATATGTTATCGCTTACACATGTTTAGCTATCGGTTATTGTTTTTTTGTCATAATTACATCTAAAATCGGCCCTCTTACTGTGAGCCATTTCCTACATTCTTGAGAGAGAGTTACACTCTGTCGCCCGTATATTTAGAGGCTTATATATGTATCTCAGCTGCTCGTTTTACAGCACCATCTGACAGAAACTTAATGATAGTACCAGCAGACATCTAGCATATAAAGTAAAGTCAGTAGGAATTTTAACGTCAGACACAAGTAGCAGTCTGTCTAACACACCGCTAATTTGATTCCGGATTGACTATTTTTCAATATGTTATTGGCATGAATATAATTCATGTTGCTTCGAGATTCTCTTCTGCTAAAATTTCGATCGAGTAGGATTAATCTTAAAGTGAATATATTTTTATTTACTGATCGAAACAGAAGCATCAATTTAAGACATCAGACAATGAACTCTTCGCATTTTCCTCTTCAAATGTCAACTACCTGCAAACCAATTACATATCTTCTCAAACTGTAACATATTTATTTTTTATCACACCCACATTTTTTTATTTCTAATTCTACTTAACTTGTTCTCTTTATTAGCTGCTACAAAAGGTATATTATTTTGAATGCTGTATTTTAAGGATATAAAAGTGCTTTACGGCCGCCATCTTGAAATATTGATATTTCGATTTGTGTGTTTTTACTTAACTAATACAAAACGACTTTGAGTGTGAGGATACAACGATTCTTTTCGTTTCCAGATCTTTTAGGGAATGGAGGTACTTCAAAATGATATAACGTCCGAAAATACGGTCTACAATAATAATTTTATTCTTTATTTATTCATGTTGAGTTTCTAATACGTAGTGTATCGATACAGTTATTATTGATACACCTTTTTCTCTATAGTCGTAGTATTTTTATAACACAAATTATGCATTCTGCTTACTCGGCTTAAAAAAAAAACAGGGTGTTCAGAAAATACTTTCTACACATTTTTAGAAGCGGAAATGTGTCAGTATTACAGCATGAATTAACCACTACTTCTTTATACATAGTAAACTAAACAAATAATGAAAAGTTACTCTTTCTAATAGAATAAGAGTTATCTCTCTTGCACTGTATTTGTTTAGAACAGCTAACATGAATAACATGAACTTACATCTAATAATTTCATAAATATAGATGCATACAATATTACATTAACAGAATGCGTTACACATTTATAACAATGTTTTAAAAATGATTGCTTTAACAACCAAACGAGACCCTGATAATTTTATTTAACCTTAAAAAAACTATTCATAAATAATATGTAGAAAAAGAAATAAACAAACTAAAATAAAAAAAAAAACTTCCGAATAACACTGGATATTACAGCTTTTGATATCATTAACTATTTAATACGTATGCATATATAAAACGTTATATATTTTTTACTATTTACTTCAATAGTGCTCAATATGAGAGTAGAACTTAGTAGTAGTAATATACTAGTGTACGTATGTGAAGTAAAACGCCGGAAGACCACAAGTTTTATTCTGTTTGTCCTGTCATTGCTACCTGTAGTTGTATCTACACACTGGAAACATGGGGTTAAAAACTACAAGTAACCACCAGTTAGACGACGGTTCGAAAGTCGTCAATTAAAACATTTTGCCTGTCTAAGCGAATTTTAGCCATATAGTATTACCAACAAGACACTAACACACACACACACACACATATATATATATATATATGCGTGTTATGTAATTACAAACTCATATCTGTTTTTAGTGATAGTTGTATTCGAAAAAATATTTCGTATAACTATCGTGCCTTTTCTTTATCACAATTCTTGAAAAGTGTTTATTCCACAATCAAATGATACTCACATTTATCAATAGTGTTAAATGGATAATATATTTAAAAAGTAATATGTGTGTTGTGTTGTATTTAAAAAAATATCTGATCGTTTAACGTTGGAAGTGTATAATTTTGAGAACATATCATGTATAATAATTTTTTTCAAGAGGCAACTTTTAAATCGAAATATCGATTTTAATGATAAATATTAATGAATATTCTCATAGAATTTTTATTCGGCAAGTTATTGCACAATTTCCGTCACACAAAGCAAGGTTTAGCACTATCTGATTCTAAGGCACCAGGGTGTAATTCCACCTTGCGAATCAATATTTACTACTTTCAGAATAATGTATTAAATATATATCGTCGGAATCTATAGAATCGGCTCTGCTGAGTTCGAATCTCATAAGAGAAAACGTACAGCATATGTAACACTTGAAAAGTCGTAAAGCAAGAGAAACAACACATACTTTATATTAAACGATTAGAATGAAATTCACTACGAAACTCAGCTAGATTTTATGTACTGATCGGATTTATAAGATTTTTGACTGCTTAAAAAATATTTGAAATGATTTCCACACTAGAAAATGGTGGTTCTCGGTATTTCTTTTGTTTACGTGTTCATGAATGTACACTTTTCTTTAATTTACAGTTTAAATATAATTTTACACTTAAAATTATCCGAGTTGGGTAGAGAATTTCAAGCAAATTTGGTTTACGTAAATATTATGTTATTTGATTTTTTTTTGGGTTTATGAGTTCTCGAATGTTAACTATTCTGTAGTTTTACCCCGATCGGATCTAATGTTATTATTTCCACAGTTATAGTGTATTTGAAATGTATAAACTTACAATTTACCCTAACTGCTTGTAAGATCTTCTTCTTTTGTTTGCTTCACATCATCTCACTGTTGGATCACAAAAAAAGCCACGTTAATGTTTTGTTGTCTAGCGCAGCTATACCGGCTTCGCCATTGGGTTGTCGATATTTAAGGCATGACTCGATGATGGGGTCTACTGTCTGTTTAGAGTGACCACAGTCGCAGAGAGCCGAGTCCCTGAGTCCTCATCCTTTCATGGTCGCGGCGAAACGGCCGACCCCTGTCCTGAGGCGGTTGAGCATTGTCCACTGCCGGCCAGGGAGGTCCATGCCTAATAGGTTATCCGAGTCCTCAACAAATCTGTGCAACCGTGATTTATCGGCTGCCTGATATTCCTCCATTTGGAGGTGATACAGTCAGCCTTTTCGTGGCTTCCTCCATAAGTACCTGCTCACAACAGCGACACTAATGACTTTAGACCGCTTCCAGCGACCCCAGAGTCCTTTACACTGCTTGTAAGATAACAATGTATGTTTAAAAAATTGTATACAATGCAACGTTTCAGAAAAGTTTCGGTGCTGAATTTACACGACCACCAAAAAGTTTATACCTCATAACACATATAAAATATTTACTCAAAACAACTCTCAATAAACAGGAAAGTATATGAATGTTATTTTGCTATTTATAATACCTAACTGTTCACATATTCTTTTGTAATATAGACCAACTTATGTCCTTACTAAAAGGCCGTGAGATGCTTTTAAACTATGAATATACACAACCACATGTGAATATTTATTAATAAGGGAAACTCATTTTACGGCCTTTGGATAAGGAGGTAAGTACATTTTTACCCATTAAGTGTGATAAAGAATAGAGAAAAAACTCCTATCTCGCTGTCCATCGTCTAATCAATGTCATCAGTATTACTTTTGTCAACCAGCTTGTCGAAAAGTTCTTTAATGCTTTGTATTAAAGCATATATAAAATAAACTAGAGATTGTTAAAGACCCACTATCAATGAACAGGGGCAACCCTAATAGAAACAATTGATAAGGTATATAAGAATACACTTATGGACTTAAGTTACACATAAATCTTTGTGTTCCATTCCCAAGATGAATTATCAGGTTAAATGCATGGATTTACATTATGAGCTCGTTTTATAGTTAAACAGTGCTTACTCAAGCTTCTAATCAGATTTCTTGATTGTATTACCAATCTTTGTCAATTTGTTAAAACATTTTCCAAACAGTTATCATAGGTACTCAGTAATTAAATCCAGTCATATTTTTTTCCTTATCACTATTTTATATTGTGTATCTAATGTATTCAATAATGTGAGGTTTTAGGTTTATATTATAAGTATTGTTTGTGTTTTTTCTGTTTACATTTTCCCGGGTCCATTTACACAAGAAATAAATATGACACGTATATGAAGATGAACTTAGGTAGGGTATCATTTATTTGAAATGTTCTTGCTGTAATAGACGAAAAGTTTTTAGCAAAGACACCTGCCTCTCATATTCGTATTGCTTATGTGGTTTGCAAGATGCCTCTGATAATCTGTAAAGAGGTGGTCTTTATTTGTGCCTTTAGATGTTGCTCTACTGGGAGAGCAAAAATACAATTTCGGTTTACAAATTTGATGAAAATCAATCTCCCGAAATCGGTCACTCTGAAAGGGAGAAATGTTAAATTTACCAAGTCGAGATATATTCCATGATAAATGGCAGTATACTGAAATCAAATGCCCTTGATAGGGTTAAGACGAAAATTCATATACACTAAATATACAAAGGCAAGGAAATTTCCAATGTTTTACACTTTTATTGTCATTAAGGGTATGCGAGCACAACAGGGCTATGTATTTTACTGGTAGGAATTTTTCTTCAGACCACCTCACACACTTCATCCACTCATGCATAGAGATTTATACTGTAGTAATGTGATAATGAAATGGCTTGCTTGATATGTAGTCATACCCTTAATGACATTAAAAGTGTAAAAATTTGGGAATTTCATTGCTTTTGTACTTTTAGTGTATATGAATTTTCATCTTAACCCTATTAAGGGCATATGATTTCAGTATACTGGTATACTGGCATTTATCATGGAATGTCATTACTTTTGTAAAGGATGTGCCTCAAGACAATGGTCATTTTTAAGTTTTTTCTGGAAAACTAAGGTATATGGTAAACTGAAATTAAAATGCCATTAACTAGACCCTAGAACCTCTATATCTGCCCAAGATCAGCTGAATCCATCAAATAGTTGATGAGAAACAGGGTGGCACACACGTACGTACGTACGTACGTACACACGGATAACACAAAATCACTCCTGCCCTTTCTGGATCTCTGGGTTGCCTTGACTAATGGTGCTGAAATTCGACACACTTATAGAACCTATCAAATAAACATTTTGTGCAAAGTTTTAACTAATTTGGTTTATTGGTTTTTAAGTTATGGCGGATGAAGGAAATGAGATGTCTAGCATAGGTCGTTTTTGAAGTCTATTAAGGGATAGAGCGCTATCGTACCTCTCTTGATTTTTCTTCCGAGATTTGAAAACAATCTTACAGTGGCCTTAACCCGATGGAGCATTACCTTACTTGACTAACAGGATTTCCAATCTTAAAAACAATATTACATGATTGTTATTTGGGAGTTTTCTTTTTCCTATACAATTAAGGCTTTTGAGTATTGTATATCTTACTTCTTCACCAATAGTTTAATATTAGTTTGACTGAAGCAATACTCCGACACAACTAGAACACTGTGGTCCGCGGATATAACCATTACTTAATCGCCATTGCTTCATCATTTTCTACTGCGTGCATCCCGGGAAACGCGTCACCGCACTGGATTTCTCTCTCTCCCATAGACAATCAAACGTTTAATATAAATTTCGGTCCTCTTGTGATTTGGCGCTAAGATATCGAACAAACGTTGTTAATAGGGTATTCACCGCATTTTTTATTAATATATATTTAATGAATTAGGTTATCCGTAATTATGAAAGAACTAATATGTATGCATAATTACAATGCTTATATGTCTCGGTTTCTCCGATGTTTTAGACTGTTAGTTTTATTCTCGGTATTTTATATTAATTTATAAATAATATAAAGAATATAACATGTAATTCCGCAAATATCGTAATACATTCTGAGTACGTTTGACTTGGACATCATTTACTAATCTAATTAATGTGTCCGTATATCAAGGAAATTAACTGACGACTGTTTAATCGAAAATACGTTTGAACAGTCTTTCACACAAATATATAGATACAAATCACGGATCTCCCTCTCATGTATAATTTTCTTATTTCATTATTTATTTGAAAGTATATGAGTTATAATAAGTTCAAAAAAAGATATCCAATTTTATAATTTAATGATTGTAAGTGTGTACAGTCAAGCTTTTTTTCAAAGTAATGATCAAAATGAATATATGATGTTAGTAGTGGAAATGGTAGTAGTACAATCTTTAATGTTATAGATATCATAAAAAATGAAAAAAAAAATTCGAATGGTACTTTAACCAAGTTTTATTCATCGCTGTGTTTGCATTTTATAACGTGTGTGTATATATGTATATATATATATATATATATATATATATATGTCATCCACAGACAGTGTTTCGATGTATCACAGTTATTCAGTGCGGCTAGACATTCTCGAAACTCAATTGTGTAGACTACAGTCGGCGCTCATAACACCTAAGACATTTGGCTGCTGCTAGGATAGGTGAAATTCGAATGATAAACACTGGGAAATGCCGAAAGCTCAATTTTTTAGACGAAAAAAATTAAGTTTATACGCTAGTGTCAGTTTTTATTGAACTTACAAGTACAGTCAACAACAGGCAGAGAGAACATTATATATATATATATATATATATATATATATATAATTATTATGTTTTGGTTGTAGACACACAATCTTAAGAAAACATATCCATAAACGCTGATTTTCTTAGACTAAAATATTTAAAATCATAACCACGCTCAATATTGTGATATTTATTTAATAGATGCTAGTCATGCTCTTCTTGGAATAAGATGGGTGTTCTTAGCATCAACATTTATCTGAAAGAAAATCTTATAATTTCATGAAATAGAAATAGGAAAAGAAACTATCTACGACTACCACTACTAATAATAACCAGCATATCCATTGGGGCAAATCATTTTTCCGAGTTGATATATTGCTGACAGGCTAAGATCAAAACGCATGGGTCGAAGAATAATACGGTCATCAAGAACAAAAGCCTGCACCTATTCACATTGCACAACTTTGTTTTTTTTCCACCCTTGTGCTTCAATAAACACTGGAAATAGACCCATATATATATATATATATATATATATATATATATATATATATATATGTAAATTATAACTAAAAGGTAAACTTTTAGAGAGTTGGACCTATTGTGAAATAAGGAAAGCTTAATATACTGGATAGAGCAAACATATGGTATGTCAATGAAAATTGATTAGACCTGCAAATGGAAGCAAATCGATATCTGCAGTTGTTCAATACAAGGAGCAGTTTAGTTAATAAAAAAACATTTATTATAAGGAATGAAAGAGAAGAAAAATAAATGTGTTTTTATTAACTAAACTTCTCCTTGTTTTGAACAACTGAAGATATCGATTTGCTTCCATTTGCAGGTCTAATCAATTTTCATTGACTTACCATATATATATATATATATATATATATACATATATAAATTGCATAGATGCTTGGAAAATATGAAGAGTTCGAATGCAAAACACGATTAATTCAATTTCTTAAATTTGAGAAAATAAACATTACAAGACGAATATTTCAAATCTTAAATTCGACTGTAAAAGCTTATTTAAATTTAAAGCAAGAATATTAATCCAACATTACAATACTTTGACGAAATTTTTTTATTGTGTGTTAGCGTGATGAAATGTAAAATTTTTACTAGAGGTAAGTCAACAATTTTTTAAATGGTGTTTATCGTGTTTTGCATGCGAACTCTTCATATATATATATATATATATATATATATATATGAAATGAAAAAGGAAAAACCAAAATATGTTTTTTTTATGTATTCATCAACGTTTCGTCTTTATTTGTAAGACTTCCTCAGGATGATATTTTTAAGAAAAATGTCATGCAAGTACATAGAAATATTGGGTTGACATGATGGTTTCATGAGAAAAAGTAGTAGCCTCTACTGGGAGCGCAGTACAAAGGTCCGGGCTGAGAGAAGTTTCACTCTCTGCCACCGACTCCTCTCAGCCCGGACATTGGTCCAGCGCTCCTAGTAGTGGTAGACTACTTCTACTAATTAACCCATCATGTCAACCCAATATTTCTATGTACTTGCATGACATTTTTCTTAAAATTATCATCCTGAGGAAGTCTTACAAATAAAGATGAAACGTTGATGAATATATAAAAAAAACATTTTGGTTTATTCCTTTTTCATTTACCAGTACGTCGGATTACCCTCATCCTTCCTTTCTCATATAATATATATATATATGTGTTTGTATTATCGATAATTGATTATATATATATATATATATATATATATATATATATATATATTGTAAAAATTACCTTAACGCCTTGTCGTCTGACCCTCTGAGAGGAAACGTCAGAATGGTAAATTAAAAACTAAAAGTCGAATGAGAAATGAAGGGGGGAGAAAAAAAAAAAAAAAAAAAACTTATTTCAGTTGGAGGAAACGAATGAGAAGGGGAAAAAAAAATTAAATCTCTCAACGTTATGGTGGCTTTGAATCATTAAAGATCTCCTACGTTGGCAAGACATCCCAAAGATTAGAATTTAGAATATCCCAACACATACCACGTGATATTCGCCTACACAAGGTTTCGAGATCATCCGGGAACTTCCAGGCACAGGAATCAGCCATCGGTAATCACCTCGTTAGTACAAATAGTTGTTCTGACAGGTATTCCGTTGAGTGGTTTTCTGTTTTACACAGTGCCAGGTCGAACTACCATCTCAATATTCTTGAGGCGTTAGTCATTAACAACTATCGACCTAGCCTGTGTAGACAAAAGATTTTGAAACATCAGTTGGAGATCTTTAATGATTCAAAGCCACCATAACGTTGAGAGATTTAATTTTTTTTTTGTTTTCCCCCTTCTCATTCGTTTCCTCCAACTGAAATAAGTTTTTTTTTTTCTCCCCCCTTCATTTCTCATTCGACTTTTAGTTTTTAATTTACCATTCTGACGTTTCCTCTCAGAGGGTCAGACGACAAGGCCTTAAGGTAATTTTAACAATTTTCCTTTTTTTTTTTCCCCACTCGTCTGTTTCATTGATTTTAATAATGCTTCCTCTAAAATTAATCCTACCATTCTGTTGTACACGTAATTTACTTATATATATATATATATATATATATATATATTTAGGCAAACATTATCAAATAACACGGAGTGTTTTTGCTTGATAAGTCTTTTTTTAATTTCTTTTTCGTTTTCCGAATATCGCATTAATTATGTCGGTAACATGTGTGTATGTAAGTTCCGTGGGTTTCTTTTTTCATGTTTCTTTTTTGTTCGTGAGTCATTTCGATTTTATTCTTCAAATCATTTTCAGCTAGTGTTTGTCTTGATGTCTTTACAAATATGTCTTTACTGTTGAGTTTTTTTAAACAGCTAGTGATTTACGTTTTTAAAAGGGGCGTCTATATTATTGAGATGTTACATTCGAACATGATTACGTTTTAAGTGCGTTCAAGATTACAAAAGTATGATTTCGTAATGGCTAAGAAGTTGGTAACGTTAATTACAATGATATACTTTTAATAATGGTGTGACTATTTTTGTATCTCACGGGGTGGCTATTTCATAGAAAAATCAGACCGACAGAGACCTGGATATGCTGGTGTGGCCTTGTTCACTGTCGGGTTGCGGTATAGTTCTGTACAGTTCTAAGAGATCTACTCTCGCAGACTTTGCCTTATCGCCGTTTGAAGTAGAGGTTAGTTTATTACTAATTGACTGACGCGCCCCTACCCGGAAATGCTAACGGGCCTGCACAGACAGTTTTGGTAGGTTAGAGTGCTCTTCTTTTAGGTTGCTGGCTTTTAAAATCCCACTTGTCCGGGCTTGTGTCTAATCTTCCTGCCGTATGAGGGAGATAAATAAAAACCCATGTGGAAAGAATCGTAATTTTATCTCAGATATTTTATACTATTCGTGCTTCAAGTAGAATAATATACGAAATATTAATTCCTATCAGATGACTTCTTTAATTGTTACGCTTTTTATTTTATTACGTCTTCGTTTATTCCTTGATCCATTTTATTTTTCCCAGACATTCTGTCTAATTCTTACATGCTACTACGAACATTATATATACAATGATTTTACATGAAAATTAAACACTGAAATTGTTTATCTATTTTTTATAATCTTATATATTGACGTGAAAAATAGTTGTGAGCTTTACTTTGGCGCAATGATTCATAAAGTTGGTCTCATAAATTATGATATTTGCAACAATTTCAATTGAATTTTTAATAAAGAGCCATCATTTAACAACTTACTGTGTTCTAAGATTACTTCTGTACATATCACATTCGTATCGGTGGCTGACGTATGTATTTTCAACCACTACACCTTTCTTTTTGTTGTCTAGTTTCGTAATATTTAATAGTATTCATAATCTAACTTTAAATACACGGTAAGTCTTCATGTTGATCGCAGGTTCCCCGGAGAGATGAATGCAACACCCATTTATGTAATATTTATGATATGTTCGTGTGCCTTTAATGTAAATAAAACTTACTTCTATCGACACACTTTGAATATGAGTGATAGTTTCATTTCTTTTCAATTTATTAATGTTTTTTTTGTTGGGGATAAGGCATCCTAACGGATGCCAGATATTCACCCACTATTTCAGAGAGTCCAACCAAGAGATCCTTCAAGGATTCTAACAGTCATTTTAAACGCAATTGTTTGTATATCTTTTGTAGTTTGTTCACTGGCTACATATTAGTACTAGAATGTTAGAGATCTTCCTAAGATTCCAATTTCTTTTCAAACCGTAAATAAGACCTTGGTATTTCGTTATATTCTCCATCTCAACTCTGTTTACAACAACATTATTAGGGGCAATGACTTCTACTAGGGTTGCTACATTCTTCCTCTTGTTCCATATTACTATGCAATGTTAAACAACTCTCAGAGAAGAATTGTTGTTTTCTTTCTCACCCGATAAACAAAATGTATCTTCATTTGATAATAATCCCCATAGATCGATGTATGACCCAAATTCATTTTAAATCTCACTGTACATCTACAGTTGAAATAATTACATGAAATAATTCTTGTTAAATGAATGATCTTGAACTGCTGAAGTTGAAAATAATTATCATGTGTTTTTATAACTCCTACATCAACTTTTGTTCATTAAATTTATTTTGAGATTTAACTAACACATTTCGCGAATTATCTTGATGTTGATCATGGAAACAATATCATATGGCAAATATTTGCGGGCTGGATCTTTAAATGAATGAAGCAGTTTGCCAATTGAAACGTCTGTTTTTGTTGTATCATACTTAAACATTTAATAGGATAATTACACTGAAACACAAGATAAGGAAATACGCCATACATCTTCATTCTCGCACTCACATTACATTTAACATAATCCAATAAAAACAATATATTCTAGTCTGAGTCGTACTTAGTTCCTTGTTATTTGTCTCCTCGGGTTTTTTAAATCCAGGACCCCAAAGGGGCATTTGGGATGGGTGGAAATTAAAATGACCCCCACAAAAAGGCTGAGGGGAGAACAAATGCTAAACGTTTGTTTTTAGTTGTGTAATCACTATACAACAGTTATTTTCTGTGGCATAAAGAAAAATTCGAGGGTCTTAAAAGTGACTAAACATATCAATGGTTCTTACAAGAATATTCATTAGATTAATTAATAATTACTAGAAATGTCTTTTGAATCAGATAATTCCCTGAGTGTTAGTGTTATTTAAAGATTTCTAATAATTATTTTAACATTTCAAATTAAACTTCCGTTGTTGATATTAAACTAGCTAATACATATATCGAGTAAATATTAGGATTTGAGCTGTATATATTTAGAGGAAAAAATCCTACAAGGGAACATGGCAAAAAGCATTCACAAACCTCCAAATATATTTGTTTTGAGAAATGAACCCATTTTCAAACATAAGGTTAACTATCCGGAAACATTGGCTCACGTTTTCCTTGTATAAACTGTAAAAACAAATTTGATACACCCGCAAAGCGTTTATGTGAAAGGAAAAGAGATTTCCTTCAAGAGAACTTTGTGTTAGTAAAATCGCAAATACAGATGGTTTGTATATTACATACATACACCCTTGTTATGTTACCCTTAGAAGGGTTTTAGCAGATATATGAAGGCAAATACTTTACAGGATTATGCAAATCTTAGGTTTTAATTACGGTAATAATTTCCCTTTCAGAATTTTAAAATGTCCGGCAATATTTTGCAATAACCTCTGCCCGCACAAGGCAGGAATGTTCTTCTTGTAGCACAAAATAATATATTTTCAGGATGGGAAAGATGAGGAGTATCGTGTAAAGATACTACTCAAACGAGATATCTTCTAATAGTAAATCTTTCCAACATTGTATCACTGAAATCTGTAATCATTAATATGCAGTACATATCAATCAATAGCTAAGAATCATCCAGCAGTATGAATGTGTGTATGGTTGGGTGTTAGTATATTAGAAGAATACTCGTCCCAGTACTAGTAAAATTAATTCCCTGAACAAAACAGTTTTGCACAACTTTTATGTCCCCTTACAAAGATTATTATCAAGATATGATGATACTAAATTGTATGTGTAAACTCCTTATTCTGATTTCAGTGAAAATCCATTACTTTTTAATCCGGGAAAATGTCTTACATGTGCAGCTTTTTATGTGTTTGTTTTTTTTATGGAAGTCGCTCCAGACAAGACATGAAGCCACTTGATATCAGGAGCTGAAAAAATAAAACTTCAAGGTAAAAAAACCTGCCAACGAGTAGTGTTAGATCGATAAATCCCGACCCAGAAAACAGCAATTCTTCTTCCTTTGTCAGAAACATCGTTCGTAAAATTTACGGACTAAAGGGCCAAATAAAGGAAGGGAGAGTTACGAGGTTGCCGAAAGTAAACCCAAGGTCCACTTTCTACTTTCGTTAAAAGTCAAGGTAAAAATATATTCAGAAGAAACTGAAATTCAGAGAATCTTGCTTAATTAATGTCAAATGACTATAGCTAAAATTCAATGCAATCCTGAAATATTTACATTTTCAAATTGGCGGTTATGTCTATATTATCCTCTAAAACCCAGGGATATACATGCGACTGCGGATCGCTTCTGAATTTGATACTCCCATATAACTTCCTCCTTCGGGAGAAGCCGGTTCAACCCGCCCAGTGTGAATATCGTACCAGGTACATGTAGGGGTATACAACGCCTAGCAAATGTATTCCAAAATTCATAATTATCGGTTAATTGGTATCGACGTGAATCCTATCCATGCAAACACATAAATATATACAGATATGTCACTTCATATGAATAAAGATTGCAATAACTGAAATTGACTAGCTACATAAATTCATTCATCTTCTAGATATATCATACCATATTCTTGACTTTATCAATTTAGTGGAAGTGTTACTATATTTCAGTTTGTTAAATGTAAATTGCTCGTAATATACTTTGAAGTTTTAGATATGACTTTTCATGTGAATCCGGTTATTACAATATATCAACGACTGATGTTTTTAGTTGCAGGTGATGTATTTAGTGGCCCAAGATCAGAGTGTATATGTCATTGGTGTGTTTGATAATGTGATATACGAAATATTTGAAGTTGGGTCTCAACAGATGTTAATGCAAAGGGATGTCATCTAAACACCGGATATTAAAAGCGCTTAACGTCATATGGAAATTTCCAGCCAGACAAAACTTCTTGAAAAGGAAATGGATATCCACAGTTTAGATGCTGAGGAAATAATGAAAAGAACATGGTAAGACTTGGTCGACAAAAGGCGTGCAATTATAAAGGAATTGCATAATGAATTGTTTATTAATGAACGTAAGTTATTCATCACCAAATAGATCAAGTTCATCTTCTGATGTGATCAGATCCTAGCATGGTTCCACTTTATTTAATTATCATATGGATACATACTATGTGTATTGAACACTATTCGATTGTATGCTAATAAATACTTACTTGACATTTGTATTATACATATTTTCGGGTTTAAGTATATATATATATATATATATATATATATATATATATATATATATATATATATATATATATGTATGTATGTTTCATTTTACTTCAGTCGAAGTTCTCAGAATTTATGGGGCCCCCTTCCTGGGGTTTACACTTAGTCTCTATATGAGATACATACAAATGTTAATATCCTATAAGTGTCCTTTATCTGTCAAACATCGAGTTAGTAAAGAGGTTAATAAACTTAATGCCCCTCTCTCAAATAAAGCATGTTTAACAGTTGAATTGAGAATATAGGTACAGGGGAGATTTCCAAGGAGGCATAACAACCCAACAAATAAATAAGTAAATAAATAAAAGTACACTCTGTTATAGTATATATTTCTTGTGATTTCTTGGTTTTACCGGATTCCAGGAAAGGAGTCCATCTAGTCTAATGGTGTATTAAGCTCAGTAATATTATCTCAAGTAACACCACTAAGAGACGGTGCACTATTCATCGTATGATCCATTGTAAAGCCGTTTAGAGGGGATCTTATTTGGGTTTCGAATACTATGTTATGTTTAATATTTGATCATGGATTAATTCCATGGTAAAGTATCCTCATATCAGGTTGTCCTGATGAACCATTGTACAGAGAAGTTGACGATATTCGAGGAGTGTATCTAGTAGGTAATTCAAACTATATTTATATAGTAGTGTGTGTATATATTTATATATATATACCTTATGAACTCTGTTTCTTTATTTGATTGTATAACTTGAAAAGAAAATATTTGTTACATAAATACTATTTACATTGATCGAGGTTCAATTACAACGAGTCATAATTGTGTTCACGAATAGATTTATTCATGGTCATATCGATATCTTCATCATAATCTACATTCAAACAATATATAAATAGCTAACACTGACTTTTCGAAATTGTCTGGAAATAATTGAGGGCATTTGCATCTTTCTTATTCTAGACATGAACTCTATATTAACACTTTCGTCGTAAGTTTTAAGTTATAAATAAAATAAAGAAACCATTGGATGTGTTATTTATGCATGTATGGCGCAGTCCCAGATCTAACGATATTATTGTGAAACGCAAAATACAAAATACACCCCATAATGTTAAAGGAAACCACATTGTATATGATAGATTGCAATAATATATTTTTAATGTTTCCGAGTTAAAACAAGCTTTTGTCTTCAGACATAACATATTTGCAGAATGCATACATTTTGGCCGAACACAATTGCAGTGAATAAATAAACCTATTTTACCTAAAAGATATTTGCCTGTTCATATGATCTTTAGTATACTATATAAATGCACGTATTGACAACTTTTATATTCTACTATTGGCAAAATAAAGTGTTGTATTAATTTAAGTGAATTACAGTATAATAGTGTAACAATTATTCCCTCATAAAGCGGTTTATAAGATACTCAGTCAATTTTTTTTTTATCTAAGGCATTTATGTATTCGCCAAGGAGAAAGCATTTTAAGAGGTAGATCCAGCAGATTTGTCAATTAAAACCTAGTAATATGTATAAGACAGTGGATGCATCGTCACAGCGGAAATAGTTCATCTTGTAATGTAATATAACATTTCTTATTTAATTTATTAAATAGAATTTGTAAAACTAAAATAAAATGATAATTAAGCGTGTAATTATTCATTATTACATGTGTTAACAGCATACTGAAAATAAAATAGGCCACCTGTTACTTGCAATTTAGTAATATACAACAATTATTGCAAATTCTTGATAGGATAAATTAATTGGGGCGTTTACATTGAAATATAACTGGCTATGATGTAGAAAACACAATGCAGTAATAATATTGTGAGAGAATGAGGTGACATATTTGGGAATTGTGACGTAGTTTCAGTAGTAACACTATTACCCGTAGCATAGCCAGGTTACGCAAATATAGGTTAGCAAATGGAATATGTCGCATCTGGAATACTCCGTTTCGTTGTTTTTACAAGTTTAATTTAGAACATTCGGTAGGTGCATCATTAAGAACAATTGCGTTATGTTGTTTAGACAACATATTTGTATGCATCAGGCTAATTCTGATAAATTAGTCTAATAATAGGAATTGCATGAGAAGCTTACTTTATTTCTTAAGTGATACCATCTTGTGATTTGCTTGTCGGCGGCTCTGTTAAAAGGCTGGCTGAACATAGAAATGAGTGTGAGAATAATAACTAAAAGGTAAACATAAAATCCTTTCGTTTCGAATATTCCGTGAATTGTATTATCCGCCGAGATTAAATGGTTCCCAAAATGAAGAAACGATCAATAACAATAAGATACCAAGAAATTGTAGATTTTTATTATTTTTAGGTCGAATCCTGACGCGTTATAAGCGAATCCTTTCACGGAAGATATGGGTACGTAGCACATAACAACACGAAGCAACGTCACACGCAGATTCGAATCAATATTACTCTGCTAAGAGTTGAGGGTACGGCTAATGTATACACTTATGTGTAACGACTTGTTAAGTAAATAGGTGGCACGTTACATATGTCTGTTTGGCGCCTTACAGAGGGAAAAAGAACGGTTACGTTACGATATCAGATTAACTCCTTTGGCAGTGACTTTCAGTCTGTAGTAGAATGGGGTCATGACTGGATGATAGCATTTAATGCTGCTAGGACAAAGCTCTTTCCTTCAACAACTACAACAAACAACTTTAACCACCGATTGACATGGCAAATAATAACCTACATGAGAGTCCAATATGAAAACTGCTCGAACTAAAATTAAATCGTAACATAAACAGGAACAAACACATAGAAGACATTGTCAAGGCTGCTATAAGGAAAGTAGTCTCTCTCTATCAGGCTAGACAACTTCTCACACGTAACAATATCATATATATCTACAAAGTCACTATCTGTCTATGCATGTATTATTGTTGTCACATTTGGGCTGGTGCTCTATCCACTAGTCTCTCGCTCTTATACAAGGTCCAAAAAGAGTCGCTAATCTAATAGGTCCCTCTCTATCAACCAAGCTCCAGCCCCTATGCCATCACTGCAATGTTGCATCTGTGTGCTTGTTTTACAAGTACTTCAATTGAATGTGAGCTGATGCAATAAAAAACCCCGACAATTAGCTAAATCCCATCCATTCAATGTTGAGGTCCTCATAGGCCGGGGAGCCTTCTACTCCAATAGCTTTTATTCTTCGAGCTGCCGACTATTGGAACTCCCTCCCTGCTCCCTGTTTCGTCGACTGTACCGACATGCAGAAAGTTAAAACTAAGGTGAACAAGCACCTCGCTGCATAGCTCACAATTTAGGATGACTCCCAAAACTTTCACCCTAATTATCAGTATCTGTGTACGTCTACAGTGGCAACTTATTTTGTTTGGCGTAAACTAAGTTTTAAAACAATCAACATCTTCCTAATAGAAGACATATGTGAAATTAATAGTCAAGATGTGATATTTACAAATTTCAAAAGGTATGTTGATCATATTAGTTATAGTATTGTTCGATGTTCAGTATCCTTAATTAAAGGCGATGTTCCTACTTTCTTTATAAGAAAAAAAGATAATGTCAGCAAACCTTTAGTTCATAAATCATATATTAAATTTTTAAAAAGCCGGCATTATATAACCCACTAGATTTAATGTACAGACAGACATCGAAATATATCTTAAGTTATATTAAATTAACAGCAATTATTGTATGATAAAAAAGGTATACGTCTACAAAGCACGTGTTTTTAGAAACAAAATATGCGACATTATATAGTCCACAAGTTTTAATACATCGTTTGAAAAATAAACCAAATCAATTGGTAGACGCTTGTTAGTGTTTGCGTGTGGAAAATTGCATATGAAAATTTAAATTAAGAAAATAAATAAAATACACATAAACAGGATTAAAGAAACAATCTTTTTTTTTAAATATGTAGAAGCAAAAAAAAATCAATGTGTATTTATTTCATTGTTTTATTTTCTATACATAATTAAATCACGCCACTATGAAAAAGCTGACCCATTTAATCGTTAATACAGTCTGTAACTTTTTCTGCAATGCAACCATACTTAGTACGAATAAACTTCACTCTATGCCGGACATGTCAACTAAATTTCAAAATGTTCAATAGTATGTGGTTTATCGTCATTCAATGCTATTAGAAGATGCTTTCGTGATCGTCCTAGCAGTATGAGGTGTGATATTGAATCAGCTTTATTATTAACCATGTCTAAAGCACCAATAGTTTTATCTCAGGCAACCTCAAAGATCATTCGTATGTGAGCAACTCTCATGATATTCCTGGAGTGTAGTAGCCCATCACAAGTGCAATCAAAGGTACACATAATTGAACAACGATAGAACAAACACACTTGCACATCTATGACTAAACCTTGGTGGGCAAGTCAGACATAACCGAAAACATTTGTACCAAATATGGTTGAATTGCAGAAGAAATTGTGAATTGGATTAACGATTTCATAGGTGATATTTTGGTGGATCACACGGTTCTATAGATGAGTTTTTCATGAAAACATTTCTCTTGCATTAGGAATTTCCGACATTTCAAACAAAATATCCACTTAAAATCTCGACGCATCCTCTAATATTTACGGTATAGTTAATGCAATTCATCATTTCGTTTTCAATTTCGATATTGCTGTCAATAAACTAATTGCTATGCAATCCTTTCGCTTTCATACAGTCAACATGTGTACAAAGGATCAATGAACCGGTCAAGTCTGTGCAAGCATCATTCCAGAATTGGATGTTTATTTTCCTATTCTTTTTGGATCACTTTTTAACCCAATTTGCTATCAGAAAGAAGTTCGGATAGGATATGGTGAGAAATGAGGACGGCCACACTAAATCATGGAGATAATAAAACTATCCAAGAATATTGGATTCAAATATTTACGAAATATCTTTGCTGAGATACACATCTATTTCGGTAAAGCCAGTACATGGCACGCAGTTCGTTCATGAATTGCCGTTTCTAATAATTGTTATCCCCTTTTAGTCAATTGGGCGGGTGTCAATTTTTTGTTCGGTCATGTTAAAATGGGTATAAACAAAGGGAAAGGGGGTTGGAAATAACGAAGGAAGGGCAGCATAAATCGAGCCAGAGAAAGATGGACTCCGGTCAGAAATGGATAAAAAAAGGAATGGGGTAATATACGGACAAAAAAAAAACGACAAACACAGTCTCAAGAAGATAAGGGATCGGAATGAGAACGAAGAAAATACACAAGGAAGTTAACAGAGAAAAGAATCACTATGAAACGAAAAAGAAAGAAAAATATATAGATCGAAAATGAACAGAAAGGGAAAATAAAGTGTAATACGAAGAGAGCGCGAGAGATCGTGAGATAAAAATGAGGAAATGAAAGTCAAACAGAAAGAAGATTTAAAGAATGTTTATAAAAACATAGAAATGAAAAACGAACAGAAAACAGGAAACGGAAAAAAAGAAAGTGACTAAGAAACAATGCAGTACCCGGGATATACATACGAGTATAGTTCAACTTGTATTGCCAGCGAACGTACACATGTGTGTGTAAGTTTTATTTTGTGCAATTTAATTATATATATATATATATATATATATATATATATATATATATGATGTTGATTCGCTTACTTAAATAAAGCGCCAATCTGCGCATGACATCGCCAGGACTAAACTTATGGCGTCGTAAGAACTTGACGTCTATTCGACCCCTCAGGGTTAATACCACCAAAATGAGGAGGAAGAAAAGAAAAAAAACTATAAGACAGTCTCGCTTGACAAGGTTGTAATACAAAGAAAGCTCGCGAAAAAAAAAATGATTAAATTGTTTTATTTAAAATTGCACGATTGTTGATTTTCAAAATATTTCACTTTAATACATTCTAATCCGTGCTTCAAAGATGTTGATTCCCTTACTTATATATATATATATATATATATAAATGAAAGAAGAGAGATAAATATGTACGAATGACAAATCTATTTCAACTTGTTTCGATTGTTCAATGCAAGGTGTACTCGGTAGAAAACATGTGTATTTTTCTTTCTTTAAGCTAAGGCTTTTCAAAGATTAAAATCTTATCATCAGAGGAATTATATAGATAGATAAGTTGGCAGTAGGGAATTCAAAATTTGAAAAAAATATAAAGTAATGGAGCGTAAGAGTGTGCGTGTACAACAATATGGAGTCTATCCAGTTGGTGAATCTCCGTAAATAAGGTGTCCGGTGAAAGGAGATTTAAAAATGGAGAAAAGGGTTTCGTGAAGGCAGCTTTGAAAATGTTACAAACATGAAGTTAATCCAATAGAATGTTTTTGTAGTTCTTTTATTTATTATATATATATATATATAAATCCTGTTGAACACTACATAGAAACATAGAAACATAGAAACATAGATGAATTCTGGTAGAAGGACATGAGTCGTCCTATGGCATCAGCTCCTTGTCTTCATCGTTGTATGCGTCCAGTGATGACAGCAGCCTTATAATTGAATTTGATTTCTTGGTCAATCCAGAACTTATCCAACCGCTTCTCAAATATCTTTACAGTTTCGGCTTCAATTACACTTGATGGCAATCTGTTCCACAAATCAACACAGCGATGGCTGAATGAATATTTTTTCAGGTTCAAACGTGCCTGTTTCTTGTAAAGCATCTGACTGTGTCCCCTGTTGCCCACTCTTGTACTTTTTCTAGTCAATAATTTATCAGCATTGAAATCATATTTTCCAGAGAGCAATTTATAGCACTCAATCATGTCCCCACGTATTCTTCTATATGCCATACTTGGCAATTTCAGAGCTTTCAACCTTTCTTCATAACTCTGATCGTACAGTCCTGGAACAAGTTTAGTAGCTCGCCTTTGTACATTTTCTATCATTTCAATGCGTTTCTTTTTATATGGTGCCCACACTTGATTAGCATATTCAATATGAGGCCTCACAAGCGCTTTACAATGGAGAATACATTATTGAATAATTAATTGTTATTTTCTTAATTAAAGAAGAGTATAGAGTAGATCTTTAGTTTACTTTCGACAGCCTCGTAACCCTTGCCTCCCTTATTTTGTCCTATAGTCCTAAGCTTTAATAAACAATGTTTCTTACAAAGGGGGAGGATTGCTGTCTGCATATCTAAAACTTATCGTTGGCTATTTTTTCTCTTGGAGTGGTATTTTTTTAGCTCCTTTGATAACGTTGACACATGCCTTATCTAGAGCAATTTCCATAAAAACACAAGCTTTTAAATTTAAATAAAAAAGGCGGGAACTTATTTGCCAACCCAATA
The DNA here is from genome assembly GCA_963556195.1 of Sepiola atlantica. Classification (NCBI taxonomy): domain Eukaryota; kingdom Metazoa; phylum Mollusca; class Cephalopoda; order Sepiida; family Sepiolidae; genus Sepiola; species Sepiola atlantica. Next base: position 21,721,094 of record OY744524.1, on the reverse strand, counting down.
CAACCAATAATCATTCGGCATAGCACATCAGTGTTCTTGACGTCATCAGGCAGACCATAATCTATTAAAGGCATCCAAAGACACATGTTCTTCCCTCTGCTCACAGAGTAAACATGTGTTCATTCATGGACTCTTTCGGGGTGTAACGTTCATAATTCTGCGCATATACTTCGAGAATATGTTATGGCCTGATTTTATGGAATGCTAATTACGTTCAAATGATGTTACCCATTAGAAATGGAGGTTAAGGAAGTCATCCAGAAAAGGTCAGCAATTATAGATTATGAACTTTTCATAAGATTCAACTGAAGCTACAAAGCACAACATCCTAAACTTCTGTGGCAGTAATCACTATTTTTGATGTTTCTACCAAAAACAGATGTGCTACAAATACTTGCCAAAGGAAAGAAAACATAATTTAATCTGACAATTATTCATTCCATCTAAAATGTTTCTTCTTTTACCCAAAATGACGGCATTGGTTAGTGCGTCGCGCTGCACGAGACGTGGCCTAGAACGCCTACTAAAATTAGGGCGATGTGAAAATCCGACTTGCAGGCTTACACCCCATAGACTGGTATTGTCTTGGCCTTCGGGGCTTGATTTACGCCGGTCTATGGGATTGTCCTGTGCAGTTCTAGGAGGTCCACCCTCCCAGGCTTTGCCTCCCCTCTTTGGGGAGGAGTAAGTTAATTGCTTACTGCTTGAGGCGCCCCTACCGGGGAATGCCGACGGGGCTGCCCAGGCAATTTTTGATGGTCAGAGTGCTCACCTCTCGGGATCTGGCTTTTCAACCCCCACTTTCCGACCCGACCTTGGGTCACATCTTACTTGTGGGAGTAGGATAAAACTGGCCTTGTGCCTAACTCCTGGAGAGGAGTAAATAATACTTGCAGGCTTACTCTTAAAAGTTACGATCCTGAAACTACTTTGATATAATATCACTGTAACAGGCGAGACAAATACTATACATTTTTATGGAATGTAATTGAAACATGTTTAATCAAGGAAATAAAATAACGTATACGAACAAACGTGTTTAAAAATGTATATTTATTCTTACAATTAATGTGAACACAGAAATTATAATATGTATATGTTAAGATATAAGTGGGGAAATTAATAAGCCGTAACATTACATTGTGTTACTTTAATTCCACCCGAACAAGGCACATTGCAGCTAAGACGCAAGTGGATGTTGTGATTAGGGGCATACTTATAAGATGTTGCCTAAGTGGTAAGTTGTGCAGCAAGATGTTTATTCACATTACATTTAATTGCCTGCATTAAAATACAGTCGTGGAAACAGGGAGTGCATTCCAAAGGGAAGCTTTCCGATGAAAGAAGCTATTAGAGTAAAGTGTTTGCTGGTATATGGGTCTATCTACAGTGAAGGGGAAGGACTATGCTGCTAGCTGGGTTAGTCGGGAATATTTACGTTGATAGTGCAGTAACTTGGTCCGATAATTTGGACTAACATTCCCCCTTTTTAAATTTTACCGTATTTTTCTTTTCTGTTTCTATATCTATTCAGTCTTTTTGGTGGGTCTTTTTCCGATGTTTAAACAAAATGTAATTCTCAATTTTAGACATTCATTACATTCCATCGTCTATTGTTTACATATATTCTAAATATGTTTTTAAATTAAAATTTAATTTCAATTTGCACTATGATAAATAAATACACAATATAAGTTCTGTGAATGAGTTCGATTTTATTGTACTGTATTCTCCGCTTTACTTGTCGAATTTATCTCAAATGACCAGTTGCGAATAAAATAAAGAGCACAGTAATAATCGGTGCTAAGTGGCAGTCTTCTGGAGTGTGAAGGTTCAATCCTCAGTACAGGCGATACTAATATATTTACTAATTATTAAATATTTCTATCTGGGCAAAGCTGATGAGACGATAACACTCTTCTTCCTGGGATTACATAAAAGGTTCCGTTCTAAATTTCCTGCAAATTCCCGCGGTCGACAAGACGCACTGCCAGGAAATTATATAATCCTGTAATCCCAATCAGCCAAATAAAAAAAAATTGCCAATATTGTATTCGCGAATGATGCGACACGCATACGTTTTGTTTTTCTCTTACTTAATATGTTGTGAAAAAATATTTAGATATTTGGAAAGATAACCTCAAGAAAAAAACAATTACAAAATTTGGCTTCAAAATACTATCTATATGATATTTCCCAGAATGTTTAAATTTAAATCATATGATTTCGAGTTTGTTTTGCTATGTTTGATAATGAGGTAGACGGTACAAAATAATATCATTTTAAACAGCTGTTGATGCTGACGACTTCTCCTTTAAGCACATCTAATTTTGGGTGAGCATTTATTGAATGATTACGATATTCAGAAAGTAATATTTGCACGTAAATTGCCTTCAGATACGATATGATGTCGGGCAATTTGATATATATACATTATATATATATATATATATATATATATATATAAATATATATATATATATATAGATATTATACTCTTTCCATAATAAATGAGAACTTTCTGTTACCAATATCATAAAAAAATGTAAACAAATTAATACTTTCATTAAAATACGTATAATTGTGCCCCTTTTCCTACGGTAGCTTGCATAGTAGAGCACCGGACGCTCACAGATGCTTTCTAGGTTGTGAATCAAGCTACGCGTAACACCAGTGAGTATTCATAGAAGACGCACCAACTATCTGTGAATAACTATATCATATATACAAGCTGTACCCGAGCGACGTTTCCTGTGATACACTGAAGTTTTCATAGTTCTTAATTTGTATATGTTTACACATTTTTCATCTTACAAAGAAAAAGAAATACAGTATGTTTCAAATTTGAAAAGTCTTATTATATCATTCAATTAAAAGGTATAAATTATTCCCCTAGGCTGGACGATGTATTTTTTTAAGAATTGTAGCGAATATTTTATTATATTGTTAATTACATTGTACAACAATGACAACTGAAAATTAGCTAGACAGAAATCAAAGATTGTTTTGTCAGCTTCATGACTATGGGTCTAGCTTTGAAATTCTAGCATAGTAATTTAATGTATATATATATATATTAAAAAGAAAAAAATGATCTTGTTCAACGTGAGACATATTGCCGGAAATGATTTCCCCCTTCATGTTCTTAAAAAATATTGGGTATCAACGAAGGTTTGAAAATAGCGAAATAAAATGGCCTCCAAAAATCAGTAGTGAGCGGAGAAATCATTCGGCTTTCTTTACAAACAAAAATAATAAAACAAATAAATGAAACAATAAACAAATAAAGCAAAACTGAGTTTTATGACCGGCAAAACGGACAAAGTATCTGGGGTTACGTTCCAAATATTAATCCAATAAAACCTTACACTATTTCGTTTAGGTACAGTGGAGTGTGTAGTACTTCAATACTATCTATAGATGAGACGCTGACAGTCACCATGCACCGGTGATTCTATGTCTGCGCCTTTGGAAATTAGATATACGCACGAACTATTGCCGACGAAGACTCGAATGCTCTTATAAATATAAACATAAAAAACATACACACGCACACATTACATATACATAACTATATATATATATATATACATATATAAATAACTATATATATATATGAATAACTATATAAATATATATATATATATAAATAACTATATATATATATGAATAACTATATATATATATGAATAACTATATAAATATATATATATATATGAATAACTATATAAATATATATATATATATATATATGAATACTATATAAATATATATATATGAATAACTATATATATATATATATATGAATAACTATATATATATATATATATGAATAACTATAAATATATATATATATGAATAACTATATATATATATATATATGAATAATTATGTATATATATATATATATATGAATAACTATATATATGTGAATAACTATATATATATATGAATAACTATATATATATATATGAATAACTATATATATATATGTGAATAACTATATATATATATGAATAACTATATATATATGAATAACTATATATATATATGAATAACGATATATACATATGAATAACTATATACATATATATATATATATGAATAACTATATACATATATATATATATATATATGAATAACTATATACATATATATATATATCTATGAATAACTATATACATATATATATATATATGAATAACTATATACATATATATATATATATATATATATATATATATATATATATATATATATATGAATAACTATATACATATATATATATATGAATAACTATATACATATATATATATATATATATATGAATAACTATTTACACATATATATATATATATATATGAATAACTATATACATATATATATATATATATGAATAACTATATACATATATATATATATATATGAATAACTATATATATATGTGAATAACTATATATATATATGAATAACTATATACATATATATATATATATATATGAATAACTATATACATATATACATATATATATGAATAACTATATACATATATATATATATATGAATAACTATATACACATATATATATATATATGAATAACTATATATATATATGTAAATAACTATATATATATATGAATAACTATATATATATATGAATAACTATATACATACATATATATATGAATAACTATATACATATATACATATATATATATGAATAACTATATACATATATATATGAATAACTATATACACATATATATATATATATATGAATAACTATATATATATATATATATATATATATATGAATAACTATATACATACATATATATATATGAATAACTATATACATATATATATATATATATATGAATAACTATATACATATATATATATATATATATATGAATAACTATATACATATATATATAGGAATAACTATATACATATATATATATATGAATAACTATATACATATATATATATATGAATAACTATATACATATATATATATATGAATAACTATATACATATATATATATGCATAACTATATACATATATATATGAATAACTATATACCTATATATATACACATATATATGAATAACTATATACATATATATATACATATATATATGAATAACTATATACATATATATATACATATATATATGAATAACTATATACCTATATATATACATATATATATGAATAACTATATACCTATATATATACATATATATATGAATAACTATATACCTATATATATACACATATATATGAATAACTATATACATATATATATACATATATATATGAATAACTATATACATATATATATACATATATATATGAATAACTATATACATATATATATACATATATATATGAATAACTATATACCTATATATATACATATATATATGAATAACTATATACCTATATATATATCTGAATAACTATATACATATATATATATGAATAACTATATACATATATATATATATATGAATAACTATATACATATATATATATATATATATCTGAATAACTATATACATATATATACATGAATAACTATATACATATATATATATATATATATATATATATATATATATATATGAATAACTATATACATACATATATATATGAATAACTATATACATATATATATGAATAACTATATACATATATATATATATATGAATAACTATATACATATATATATATATGAATAACTATATACATATATATATATATGAATAACTATATACATATATATGAATAACTATATACATATATATATATATATATATACATATGAATGAATAACTATATACATATATATATATATATACATATATATATATATATGAATAACTATATACATATATATATATACATACATATATATATATATATGAATAACTATATACATATATATATATACATATATATATATATATATGAATAACTATATACATATATACATATATGAATAACTATATACATATATATATATATACATATATGAATAACTATATACATATATATATATACATATATATGAATAACTATATACATATATATACATATATATATATATATGAATAACTATATACATATATATACATATATATATATATATGAATAACTATATACATATATATACATATATATATATATATGAATAACTATATACATATATATACATATATATATATATATGAATAACTATATACATATATATATATATACATATATATATATATGAATAACTATATACATATATATATATATATATATATATATATATATGAATAACTATATACATATATATATATATATATATATATATGAATAACTATATACATATATATATATATATATATGAATAACTATATACATATATATATATATATATATGAATAACTATATACATATATATATATATATATATATATATATGAATAACTATATACATATATATATATATATATATATATATGAATAACTATATATATATATATATATATATGAATAACTATATACATATATATATATATATATATATGAATAACTATATACATATATATATATATATATATATGAATAACTATATACATATATATATATATATATATATGAATAACTATATACATATATATATATATATATATATATGAATAACTATATACATATATATATATATATGAATAACTATATACATATATATATATATATGAATAACTATATACATATATATATATATATATGAATAACTATGTACATATATATATATATATATATATATATATATATTTGAATTTCACTAATAAGCTTTAGTTGAAATGCTTGTCTCCATTCGCATTCGGTGGCAGATATAATTATGTCGTAACTTGTGGCTCTTAAACTACGTCATGCTAGTGCGTTTGGCTCGGACTACACCTTCTTATTTTAACTACATTTTATATTGAATTCCTTACCCCCTTTTTTTCTTTTCCAACCTCGAACGCGTTGACCCCTCTAAAACCTCACAGAATATTAGCAAGAAAAAAGACCGACAAATAAATATTTGTGCAACAGGCAAAGGAATCAAACACCTGGAAAAAATTGTTTAACTATGTAGTCATCGCAACGTTCATACATGGATTATTTAATACATAGACAGGTAAGAAATAAAAAAATTAAGAACTGATTTTTAAAAATTTCACTTTAGTTGTCATTCTGGTCTCAATTCGCGGTCGCTGGCAGATATATATGTCTTTACTTGATAAGTCTTTGGCTGTCTTCATATTTTTTTTTAGTAAATTCCTATTGATAAAGTGATATGTATATATATATTCCTATATATATATATATATACAGGGTGACTCAAAAAAACGGGCCCCGTGTACACTTTATGTGATATCTTTTATTTATTCACCAATTGCCCTTACTTTACAGGACATGGCAGAATCAACGACCGTGAGTACACCAAGACCTCAGTTGGAGCTGGGACAAAGAATACACTGTGTTAAATTTTACTACAAGGCAGGCTCCTTTAAGAACACCCAGGAGAGTTTCAGTTCGGATGTGAAAAGGCTCCACCCAAAAGCAGAATTCAAAACTGGGTGGACCACTTCGAGAAGTATGGGACCGTGGAGAACTTCAATGCTGCCAGTGAGAACCGTCCAAGCCACTCGGCACGTCCCAAAAAGCGGACAGCCGAGCTGGTCGAAAGTGTGAGAGAGTCTCTCCAGGAGAGTCCGAAACGCTCTGTGCGTAAGCGAAGTCAGTCCAACGGTACCTCTCGTGAGACTTGCAGGAGAGTGCTGTGAACAATATCAGGGCTTACCCATACAGAATGCAGACGCTGCAGACCCTTACAGCCTCAGACAAGAAGCAGATGAGCGCTATGACAGTCAAGATGTTCGATAAGATCGATGAGACACCAGGTTTCCTTAACCTCCTTTGGACCTCAGGTGAAGCCCACTTCCATCTTGACGGAAAGGCGAACTCCAAGACAAATGTCTTCTGGGGGGCCTCCAGACCCAATGAAGTAACCACCAAGCTCCTGCACTCTCCTAATTGCACGGTGTGGGCTGCAATCTCGGTCAGAGGCATCATCGGACTAATCTTCATCAGTGAATCTGGCGCAGCAGTGACAGTCACAAAGGAGCGGTATGTGGAGGTCCTCAAAACCTTCAAGAGTGAGCTCTATACCCTCCACCCGTCGCTCATGAGCAAGTTCTGGTTCCAGCAAGACGGATCAAGTTCTCACACCTCAAACCTGTCCTGAGATTGGCTGAAAGAGAACTTCGGAGGCCGAGTGATCAGTCTCAAGACTAATTTTGAGTGGTCACCCCATAGCCCGGACCTACTTCCCCCAGATTATTTCCTTTGGGGCTATCTTAAGGACAGAATGTACGCAAGGAAACCCAGAACCATCACGGAACTCAAGGAAGCCATCAGGGATGAGATGAGAGCCATTCCTAATTCAGTCTGTAAGAACGTCATAAACAACTTCGTTCTGCGCCTCAAGAAATACACGGAGCTAAAAGGAGTCCATCTAGAACACATGCTGTAAAACGGAGAAAAAAAAGGCCAAATACCCTAGTGTTTCGATATGATGTTGTGAATATAATAAACTAGTTATGCCCCAAAATTCATTTCATTCGGACGAAACACTAAGAAACGGGGCCTAATTAGATTTGGGGCCTATTTTTTTTTTTTTGGGGCGGGGGGGTAACCCTGTATATATAAATCAGTTAGTATATTTTTATTTGTTTTAAGTTTAGATTCCAGAACTTTAATTTGTTTAATCTTCATATGTTAAATATCTACTCTAACCTCTACCACGGCCAGTTTTGCTATTTTCATCAACTATGCCAATAAATATCCCTCATCTTTTTAAAAAGGTTTAGTGCTGAAGGCATGCCACCTGATATGTTACCAAATACAGTATTTTAGTTAATATTAACTAGAGTATAACTATTATCAGCATCAGTAGAAGTGAAATGCGATTCGCAATGGGTAACGTGTCCAAATGTATATTCGTCTGCTTGCTTATCCCCGTACGTCCGTACATCCGTTTAAGGTTGTTGGTTGAGAGGGGGCAAATGACGTAAATCAATATCTAGTGATGAGAGGTGTGATGACATGAATGAAATGATGTGTAATAATAATAATGATTAAGAGAGAGGCATTGGAAAGATCACAGAGGAAAGAGAGGGAAAAGAGAAACTATCTATTGCGACATCGTTATGTATTTTGACTTCGTCAAATCCTTTGAAATTGGTTAACAATGATGTATTTACAAATATTGGCAAGTCAAAGTTAAGAAGCATGCATCTAAAAACACATATGTAACCAAAATAGAAATAAGGATAAGAATATATATATATATACATACATATATATATACATACATATATATATACATACATATATATATACATACATATATATATACATACATATATATATACATATATATATATATATTAATTCTGTTATGATCCTGTATTCTTGATGAAGCCTGTTTTAGGTGAAATATCGAATCAAATCATGACTGTCTTAATTATAGTGTTCTAATTTGTCTGTTTGCTTATTTTCTTTTTTCTATTTTTGTTACATATACATTCTGTAGAATTTATATTCTCTTATACGTTCCCAATATAGAAGCCATGTTGACCCAACGGGTCACTGCTGGTCTAGTTATCTACTAAACACATAGTAAAGTACTTGGACAGATATTTCGAATGAATCACTCTAATTATGTACCAGTTACTATTTTTGTTTCGTTTTCTATATTTGCGTATCTGTTCGACAGCTCAACTCCTAAATAAACATCACTTACAGTTACGATATGTTTTCTTTTGTTATTTACTTTCACTTGGTTCGTTGGAATTTATTTTAAAATAAAGTCTTGAAAAACTGTTACTGTTGATGTCTTTTCTCCCGCCTCTGAAACCGACAATTGACAAAACGCGTGCTGACGCTTTTGTTTTGTCTGTTTTAATGTGTTTTCCCCCCTTATCTCTTGATTCAGAACATGTGTAAATACCATTGACTGACAAAATGATGCGCAAAGAGCTGACCGGAAGTAGTGATTGCGTGGCATTTAATATGATATTAGAAAACAGGTGTCCAGTTATATGAGTTTTACACTACGTTCCCGTTAAGAGCAGTATTTATTTTGTATAGAGAAAGACTACTAGATGGCTTTTAAATAAATAGTATAGGGCTATATGCAAACAAACAAAGAATATATATATATATATATATATATATATATATATATATATATATATATATATATATATATATATATATTACTATCTCTGTGTTAAGCAACGTTTCTCCTTTCCAATATATTTTAATCGTACAAATGACATGTGGAAATACTCCGTTTGTTAAAAAAATCCATTTCAATGGTGCTAATGTTGCAGTACTTTGTATCTAACTAATTAAGTGCCCCGTCTCTTACTACATTTTCTCTATCATGTTTACCTTATCAAATTATTTTATGTCACCCCCTCTGATTTAATACGCTGCCTATCGAAATTCCGGTTATCTTTCTTTCTCTATCCTTCCTTCTCCTTCAGTTTTATTACCGTTCACTTAATAAGCAAACTATAAAACATTTGATTGAAATAGTTCATGAATAAAATGAAATATCACCACAATAGTAATACTACGTAAATAACAGCTCGAAAAGGAAAGAGAGAAATATAGTAAGCAGATAAAGCATAATTTTGGATCTTGTCTTTTTATTAATTTAAATCAACTCGTGTTGCAAACACATTAACCCGATGGGTGACCAAACAGGTTACATTTTTCGAGTATATATATATTATGTAGTAAATATATATGTAGTAAAGTATGAAAATATATCAATGTCAATTAAGCTACACATCACGCCCATGTTTCATCATCGTTGGAAATCGTCAGGTTCACCGTTGAAGTAAATACGAACATTATCTATAGATTATATTTAATTACTCTATAATATTATACGTGTATACATGAAATAATACAAATATATATGTATATATATATATATATATATATATATATATATATATATATATATATATATATATATGTATATGTAAAAGAAATAAGGTTTAAATATATTCATATCTTTATTGCTCACAGCATCTTGCAAAAAAACATTATTCTATCTATTTTTTATTTACAATTATCTGGGCATATTACATTGACGCCATTGATCAACAAATTATGTAAGTAAATAAATTTTTAAAAAAACTCACATTCTTATACAAAACATAGAATCGGTAAGAGCTAATATACTTTCCTGTCTTGTGCCAGCCATAAATAAGCATCCACTCATGACTGTTTTAATATATCACAAAGATGATCTTAAATATTGAATTAAACACGTCCCTACTAGCATTTATGCATGGATTCTAAATATGTAGATTAAAGGAAGAACGTAATAATAGTAATCTATAATAATACGCATGTACCACGTTGTGTACGTACGTTATTACATTTCACACTCATTTAAAAAATGAGATAGACCAAACGTCGAATATGAAATGGAAACACAAAATACTGGTCATCTGATGTCGTCGATGGCAAACATTTAGATTTTACCGATGTTAAAAGTAAGTGTTCCAAAATCGAATAATACGTTATAAATAGAATGCCCCCTTTCTCGTAGTTGTTATTTAACGTTACATCGTTTCATAAACAAAACGAATGTTTAGCTGACAACCAATTTTACTTCAAGAAAGTGTATTTTAAAATCAATTAAATTGTTACTTTTGTTTCATTAATGTATTCGATATGTTCTTTTACGATGAGAAGAAAGGTAATAATGTAGTCCTACTAGTTACTGTCACACGAAAAATGTTTTATGAATATCAACTCCTACTTTACTGTTAGCGTAGCTAAGCTTTTCCCATCCCTACAGAAAATATCTATTTTTCTTTTATAAAAAAACATTAAATTTCTCCCAGAAATCTTATACACTTTCAAATTCAATGGAGCAGTAGCTCATCGTTGTCCATGAGCAAGTTCTATTTTGTAATTTTAACATTTCAGCTAAGAGCATATAGACAGTGCTCAACCCGAGAGGGGAGCTTTATATATATATATATATATATATATATATATATATATATATATATATACATATATATATATATCTTTAAATTTGAATAACTTGAATTTGAATAACTTCCACAAAATAAAAGTTAAACTCACCAAACTTTATGTGTGTGTAGACTGACCCTTCCGAGATTTTTTGAAATAAAGAAAACAAATTTTAGCCGAAAAACACTTCTTAAAACTTACAAAAACTAAAGTATTGTTTTTTACACTGTTTTGAGTTTTTTAAGCAAAAATAATGTTTTCTAAATGAGGGTACGTTCCTTAGGGCTAATACGGCTCATGCTTGCTTCGGAAGGGGTCCTTTACTTATTCTAAAAAAAAAAAAATCAATAAATAAAAAAGTTATGAATTTTTAAAAATAGGACCCTTATTTTTGCCCACCCTGTATATATATATATATATATATATATATATATATATATATATATATATATATTAGCTCCCCTCTCGTGTTCAGCACTGTCTATATGCTCTCAATTATTTAGGATATCTTTGGATTAAAGTAATGGCTTGTTTGCATATTGCACTTCTCTTGGTTCAACTCTTCATCACACGGGCACGCTTTCAAGACACATCGATTGCATCCTCTGGCAAACGCAGAAGAGAAAATTACCATGAAAAACAAGACAGGCACGCGGAGAAGGGTATACTGTGGTTTTATTGGTGCTTGCTAGATATGTGGGCAAACCGTGCCCTGGTTTATTAACACTTTTAAAAGTACGTATTCCAAGTAACTATGCCAGTTGATTAAAACTGATTGTTTTCACAATATTTCCTGTAGTAAGTAACTGATTTATTCCTAAGCCTGTACATAAAGTATATCTTATTTTTATCGCTTTCCCTTCTCCACTTATATTACGCTCTTTCATTCTCTCTCTCTCGCACGCTCTCTCTCACGCTCTCTCTCTCTCTGTCTCTCTCTCTCGACCCCACCCCTGATGAAAGATAACACACACACACTCATAAATCCTCCCATAAAATTTAATTATTAATCAGCATTGGCCTGTCTATTCGCAAAATAAAATGTCTGCCGTTTTTATCGGTTGACAAAATATCAAAAAGACCTGTTGAACAGGAACAGTTTCTTTTCGAACCAGGACCAACAAGTTCGTCACAGTGAATGGAAACGAACAAATAATTGAACTGCCAAATGGAGATCAAGTCTCCTTTTTTTGTGAGGGCGTGTTTTTGTATTTTTCTTTCTCACCCACCAACACACACAAAAAAATGTTCGTGCTTATTAAACGAAAACACACCCGTTTCTCTATTTCACCGCTAAGTATAAGAATTCAGAATATTTCAGATCGACAAAAGCTGGGTGGCGCTCTCTTTTCATGACAGACAATTCAGTACTTCTCGAGACTTATACAATTACTCCAACGCCCCCCCCCCCGACGGATTAAAAAAAAAGAAAACTAATTTAAATGACGTCTATCAGGCGTTAGCTTTGTCTATTTTACGGCAGATCAACCTATTTTCTTCTGTTTTTGTTCATGCAGATATTAAATGGCCATTATAACCAACTCGTTGAACACAATGCGTTATTTATCCAGATTTGGTGTGTATAGTTTTAAAAAGAGTTTAGTGTTTAAGTGAATATCATTAGTATGATGATATTTCCTTTCCGATGTCTTATTCTCTGTGGCATGCAAGTACACATGATAATTACGAAAAATGTAAATATATATATATATATATATATATATATATATATATATATATATATATATATATAGTGTTATAATGGAATAATTCCAGGAGGAAATCCGGGTAAGAGAGCTCAATGTGGTAAACAGAGCAAGAATAACGTAAAATATAATAACACGAAATTACATGATTGTCGATGCAATAATTTATTTCAACCTTGCGGTTTTATTCAAGCATCCAATTTGACTGGATGCTTGAATAAAACCGCAAGGTTGAAATAAATTATTGCATCGACAATCATGTAATTTCGTGTTATTATATTTTACGTTATATATATATATATATATATGTATATATAAGCTCTCTTCTCGGGTTTAGCAGTGTCTATATTCTTAGTATTGTTTTTTTTATTAGAATATACTAAATATTGACCAGTACTGAACATGAATACTCTTAGTATTTCCATAGAAATACTGAAGACTACTGATAAATGTGTGACGATATCTAAATTAATAAATGATTACATTATCTGTATTATAAATGAACAAACGAAAATCATTGCATTATAATGTAATATTATTTCACTCATTCTAAAATGTATACGAGTTAACTTTGATGGCATCCAAATAAGAATAAATATCAGTGTATACAATTAATTTACCCTCTTTCATAACATCCGAATTTTCACAGCGTGAGACTCAGATTCTTTTAACTTCCTCCATAATTATGATAATTTAAATGAGTATTTCAATAGGATTACATCTTAACATCGATAAAACCAATTGCATATGCGTTACGAACATACTGTGATGAAAATCATGTTTAAATCGAAACGGAATAAAGTCTGTACAATGTATATAAAAAAGGTATTACCGTTACAGAAAAGGTTAGTAGACTGGCCCTACTTTATTTATAAGATATACTTAACAAATAATTATTAATAGAAACAACAATATTGTTAATGTCAATAGTTAAAAAAAAAAGACTTCAGCTTCGTAACAAATATATTGTGACAATATTTGTGTGCTTGTATGAATGGTGATTTCTGATGTTGCGGGCGGTTTACTTTGTACTATTAATGCCATGTATTATCTGAATGAAGATAATAGAATAGTTTGGTGTCCATATAAGAAGAACGAAAATACGAAAATATAACGTGACTTTTTAGCTCACTCTAAACATTTCTAAATTACTCTGTTCCCCATGTTTATTTCATAGGATAAACCTACTCTAATATACTTCATGCTTAAAGTTACCCTCTATTAAAATATTAGTTCAGCTAGCTACGAATTGAGAATATTTTTCTTGCAATAGGAGCATAGGCGGAGTAGACTTACATTGGGTTGTGTCATTAATATTTACTTAGTATTTTAACAAACACAATATATCTATCGGGGTTACACTTTTGAGAACAAATGAATAAAACTTATGTTTGACTTGTTGGTTGATGGGTAGGACATACCCTAGTTTTAGTCTTTAGATATTTTCAGATATGGCGAATATTTAAACATTAAATATTTTCTCGGTAAAATGTAAAAACGACACTTAATTCTTGTATTCTGATGATGACGCATGAGTGGTTTTTAAAAAAATACGATAACTGATGACGATTTTAATTTGAAATATTAAAAAACAAATGTGGTTACTCGATATCATGTGCAGAAACTACAAAATAGTTAGTTACGTAAGGTGCACATATTCACGTATATTTAAAGTTAGTTCCTGTTAAGTTAATTTATTTGATACGCTTACGGAAATTTAGCTTTTACTTGTCTATCCCTATCGATATTGATTCACTTTAAAAACACAATATCATGCTTTAGCATTACATACACAAATCTATTTTGTTACGTGTCACACAGTCTACTACGAGACAATAGGGTGTGTAAATATCTGAACTGGGTAATCTGTAAAAATTCAATATTCAGTCTAGAAGCAACTTCTGGGTACCTATACCAGAAAAGAACTGTTGGAAATAGGTTATACGTCATAAAATATAACTATGCACTCCATACAGCTACACACCTAGAAAACTAAGCTGTTGAACCTTACATATTGTTATCGGACAAAAGTGAGAAAGTAGAAACCCTACTTGAATCAGTGTCCCTAATGATGTTGGCTTAAAAAGAACTGAGATGAAGAAAAAAAATTATATATCAAGGTCTTGTGTACGACATTAACATAAACTCTAGTCTTAGGAAGATCTCCATCATTCCAGTTATCATAGGAGAACCCGGGCTCATGAAAACGAATTTCAAAAACTACCAAGCGAATATACCCGGTGACCCAAGTTCAAGGGAAACACACAATTGCGCTTAAAAGAATGCTTACAATCATCGGGAGAACATTTATTAAATGGGTCGGCAACCGTGTAAACAAAGCAATTCAAATCCTCTCCTTTTCAGAATGTATTCAAAACATGCCAGGAAACGTATTCACCGGTAGAAAATCTTCTAAATATATCAAATTGTTTTTTTTTTAATATCAAATATCCAGATGTTTTAAGATTCGGTTTCAGTCTGGGTTATTTGATACTTGTATTTATCTCTCCGCTTCATATGTTGTATTTAATGTATTATTTTCACTAGGGGGCGAGGGCTTGTTGTTTATATAGGAATCAAATAAAAACAAAAATATGTTTTCTCGACTATTAGTTTATCTCTTTCCAAAGAATTTTATTACAGTCTGGTGAACTTCTTTGAAGAAAACGGAAGAAACATTAGTTAATCATTACTGATTTAAATGTGCGTAGTCTTCTCTATTTAACGGTTATCTACTTTGTATTTTATATGTCTGTGTGTACAGAAATATAAATATATTATTTATTTTTTATATTAAGTAATGCTCCATATTCACCAAGACAGTCACCCTTATAAAGTATTTCTCAATGAACTTAAACCATTTCAAAAGCAGAAACAGCTGACCACTTTAATCTAAAACACAACTTGTTATAATTTCTTGTAAAAAAAATGTTGACTTGTTTAAATAACTGATTTTTGCAGACTAGTTGACGCGTTGACAGAAAACAAATGTCAAGTATTTATAAATATTTAGTCACAAAACAATACATTTTAATTGAATAGCACTATACAAATAAATAACACTAACAGAAAATATGGTCAATATTTAAACTTCTTTAATAATGAAGTAAAATTTACATTATAACAGTTGGTCTGGTGTTTAAACAATATGTTGTTATGTGGTCAACAATGGATAATATAAATTGTCACGCACTAGTAAATGTTTGTGACGAACCAATACATTTTTTCAAAAAATAAATAATGGCAAGCTAAAACCTGTTTGTTTTTACGTGTTTGATCTCAAAATATTTAAAGAGTTGTTTTCTTTTTTAGACCATGATGTTTAAAATGAAACACGCCTATTTTATTTTAATATTTGATTCTCGACATGGACGAATAACTTCAACAAACATGTAAATATTAATTTTTTCCTTGTAAGTTCTCTTTGTAATCGTAAGATCAAATATAAATTGAATGAAACAATAACAGCATAACTCACACAAGTGTGTGACGTGTGAATCGATCACTTTAACTGAAGTTTTAAACATACACAATCTCATGCAATTCCACAAGAAGCTGGTTTTAGGCTTACTCGTCAGTTATTCAACAAGTGTAACCGTGACGTCAAAACTGACGGTATTAAATGCCCATTGTTTCTTTTTAATGCACTGCTTTGTAGCACACATGTGTATTTTATTTATATTCCTAAGATTAAATAATGATATTAATTAAACATGCGTTATCCAACTTTTTCATAAAAAGCACACAAACAAAAAAGCATGGAATTCTTACAGATTTTATAATTAAACTCACTGGAAAAACACTTGCGTTCTTTGCATTATAAACATATGATGATTCTGATCGTTTGAAAATTGTCCTGTATATCGGACCTTATACACAAGATATGTTTATCAGTTTACAATTAACTGTTCTGTCCATCCCCATACATCCCTTTCAGATTTTTATTAAAGGGTAGAATATTTTATCTGAAGCACTTAAAATTCTCATGCTCTTTCATCATAGTCAATCTAACCTCATCTAAACAAAGCTTGAAATTCCAAATTAATGTGCTCACCCCCAAATATAGATCCATCAATTTAAAACCATAATAGCTGTCGTGGCTCACTTAAATCCTCATTTTTGTATCATGTCAGCGAGGAGCGAAAATGTTGTCAAGTGGCTGGCGACACTACGTCTGAGACATCAAAGAAATTTGGCGGTCGATATTCGCGAATCGTACCTCAAAATAGGTAGTAGTTTAATCTATGAACAAAACCAAAGCAGAAAATAGAATTAGCAGTGTTAACGGTTTCATTGACCGAAGTCTCCTTGGCCCGATTCATCGTTGGAGCTGATCACTTCCTCGTGAATAAAATTAGCCAACAAACGCGAATCAATCCTTGATTTCGCCGTCTCAACTACAAGGACTCTACAATTCCTTTACGTTCAATTCTATTTATCCAGGCGTGCTATAGTTAGGTTTTGGAAAAGACTTTGTTAACATTACATTTTCTGAACGCTACGTTCTTGGCCTTTTGGCTAAGATCAAAGTGTAGTATCTGTTCCGATGGATACTGCACCCCCATAGACTGGTATTTTCTTGGCTTTCGGGGCTTGATTTACACCGGTCTATGGGTCTGTCCGGTGCAGTTCTAGGAGGTCCACCCTCCCAGGTTTCGCCTCCCCTCTTTGGGGAGGAGTAAGTTTATTGCTTACTGCCTGAGGCGCCCCTACCGGGGAATGCCGATGCGGCTGACCAGGCAATTTTTAAACCCCACTTTCCCGACCCAACCTTGGGTCACATTTTACTTGTGGAAGTAAGATAAAAAATGACCCCGTGCCTAACCCCTTGGGAGGAGTAAATCAATACATTTTCTGAACGCTATCGAAAAATTCGATTTTCATCTGAAAGAAAACATTTGTCCTCTCGCTTCTGAAGATCATAAAACTTTAGAAATCCGGTGACACAAACCCACACACATATATAAACGAATATATTGTCTTTCTGACTTGGAACTCTGCCGCTGACCACCTAGACTATTGTAATTGAACATTTCATAATTTTTATGAATGTGAAACTATTGATTTCACAGTAGCCGACAACAATTCCTCCCATAGATAAGTTTTTTTTAATCCGTTATTTATTCCCAAAGACTTTGATTTTTCTAAGCAAAAATATTATTCCTTTTAGACAACTATTTATTTAATTTCTAAAAATATGATCTACTCCAAATTAGAACATCACCCCTACCCATCTGGTTTCCTAGTGATCTTGTACCAGTTTTAGTAATATAAATATATTGGCGTCCCAGCAATGGTACCTCTGCGGCTGGCTAATAGACAGAGAAGGAGTGTAAAGGCCGGGCGATAGGCAGAGCGCATCTACTCCTTAAACAATTGTAGGTTTGTAAACAGATATTTTGTTCGAGACTCCAGCTCTAGGAAGGGTTTCGATCAGGACTAATTAGGCATCCCCCCGCAACGGTTTGCTGCCACGACGTAAGTGGTTAGTAGCATGGTGTTTTTATCATATATTTCCTTCTCTTAGATGTATGACCTGACAATGTCTACGGGTTCAACACGCCGAGAGGGGAAATAGCCTGCGCCCGTTTTCTAGTCGGGTATTTCCGAGCCCCCGTAGGTAAAACATAAAAATAAACTTCCACACACACACACACACCCACATATATATATATATATATATATATATATATATATATATATGAGAGAGAGGGAGAGAAATGCATATATGTAGATAGAATAAGTTCACTGTACACTCCCCAGGGACAGAAAGTTAAAGATAAGTTTTCCTTTCGCAAGTAAGAACAAATAAGAGAAAGACAGTCATCACTTCAGGCCAGTGAGAAGGTCTAGTTTTAACCAAAAAAACGAGAGAAACAAGAATCGACAATTGTCAACATTATACTCGCACTACAGAGAACATTATCGTTTATTATCAGTGAGCAATCACTGATGATAACCAGTGTAGGGACTCCTAGTGACTACAACTAATAATAGTAATAATGAAATAAAACTGTTCTTGTTTGGCTTTGCACGATATAAAAAGAAAACTACTTGATTGGTTTTACTTTTAAATATAATTTTCTACACAGCAAATTTTTTATTTCCAGATTATAGCAGATCTTTGCTAAGGTTATTAGGTGAACTATCATAGAAGCCTCGACTCAGTTGTATATCTTTTACACTTTCGTTTGTTTAATATCCCGACAGCAATGATGTACTCGTGATTAAGAAATCAATCAACCGGTGATTTACATATTTGAATGTGGCCAGTGTTGTGTTAATGCTGCATGTATATTTATTTACTCCTCTGCAGGAGTTAGGCACAAGGCCAGTTTTATCTTACTCCCACAAGTAAGATGTGACCACAGCTTGGGTCGAGTAAGTGAGGTTTGAAAAGCCAGCGCCCGAGAAGGTGAGCACTCTGGCCATTAAAAATTGCCTGGGCAGCCCCGTCGGCATTCCCCGGTAGGGGCGCTTCAGGCAGTAAGCAATAAACTTACTCCTCCCAAAAGAGGGGAGGCGAAGCCTGGGAGGGTGGACCTCCTAGAACTGCACAGGACAAACCCACAGACAGGTGGAATCAAGCCCCGAAGGACAAGACGACACCCGTCTATAGGGTGCAGTATCCATCGGAACAGATACTACACTTACTTCCTAGCGTGCCAGGTAAGTAATGCTGCATGTATAACCAGCAAACGCGTTACGTTGACATTAACGGTCACCAATCATTGTACTGTACCTGGCTGAGTTCATAGTTCTGATAAGTTTTGATGCTAATACAGATCAGCCCCATTTCTGCCAATTATGGTTTGGTACAATCTGATACCGAGTTACGGCAACAGTCAAAAAAGGGCCAACAGAAAATTAAACAGTTTCGAGAAACGTAAAACGAAAAGGAACAAAAAGACTTACGGGTTTATTTACATTAGATTTTATTTCACTGAGATATTCAAATTGTTGCATTATATTTTATGAACATTGTTGAATTTTTATTTTATTTTCGCTATTCTTCTTCTCTAATATTTTTCGAGCTCGGAGAGCAGAACGGTACCAGCTTTAAAGGTGGATTATGCACGCTAAACCTAACAAAGTCGAAAAGTGTACCGACTCCACGGTTTACCTTTTCTTTCTTTCATAATTCATTTTCAAGAAAACAAGTTTCCTTTTAAATGTTCATTTATTTAAAATCAACGACTGTTAACTATATTTTTTTAGTTATTACTTAACTGCTTAACATTAGATATAAGTTAAAGGGAATTATATTATCACAATGAAATAAAAAGTATTTGATACCCTTTAATTAATAAAAATGGCATTTAAATTCGACTAGACTAATCTTATCTTTCTCTTTTTTAATTATTTTTTAGATCTGTGCACTGTAAGAATTAATATGATTTCAAAACTCCTTTTTTTTCAGAAAAGGAGACAGTATATATTTTTTGTAAACCGTTGCATTTTATTTGGGTTTTTTTTTGTAAATTATAAAATATAAAATGCAACCATTTATTAAAAAAAAAATAATAAATTGTCCGGGTGAAATGAAAAATGTGAATAAATCAGTGAGTGTTTATCTTGCTCGTTTTCTGTGTTTGTTATGTTTTAAATGTCAAAATTTCGGGCTTTATTTTTTGTAGGCTCTTTTCGACTATTGTTGAAACGCGTTCCCCAATTTTACCGAGCCAATAGGTTCAGCTATTGGGTCTGATCTGTATCCGCACCATATTTATAGCCTAGGCTATAAATATGGTACGTATACAGATCAGACTCAATGGCTGAACCTATTGGCTCGGTAAAATTGGGGAACGCGTTTCAACAATAGTCGAAAATACATTTTTTAATGTCTAGACAAAAGGAACAGAGGGAAATATGATAATGTTAAACAGTAAAGAAATCGTCGCTGGAATTATTTGTCTGTATTTTAAAAATATGTATTTAGTTTGTGTAACTCGCGTGAAAGTAGTAAACACTCAACAACCGTAAACCAACACGTAAGTTATATCAAACGCGTTAGAATGAAAGTTGTAATTGAAGGGGTTGTTGGTCCCTTCCTTACATTTATCGCACGAAATGAATTGAACGAACAACAACAGGCAACAAAAAAGGGGTTTATTTAACCGTTTGGTATAGGTAGAAGAGAGTGGGACAGTGTCCGGTTGAGGAAGAGGGAGAATATAATAGTTCTTAGGGCTGCCCGTGCGGTTTCTTCAAGTGAAGATGGTAGTAGTCTTCGAGTGAGGCGACGGCGGCAGGAGAAAGAGCGTTTCCTTGTTCCTCGCTGGTGCTCTCGGCGATGCGTCCAGGCTAGTGCCAGGAGGTCGTCTCTGTGAGGCCGATTGAATGGAGAAGAGAGTGTTTTTTTTCGGTTACACCGGTTGTTATAATCAGAAGCGCATATAACTCTGGTGTCGCTTTTACGCGCCACCTATCGGCGAATAAGCGAAACCTAACGGCCAACCGGTGCAGTTATGTGTGAAAGGAGGAGGTAACTGCTACAAAGTATCTACCTAACTAGTCGAGTGTTAAAGTTCATAAAACCTGTTTTTTCACACTTTCTCTGCTATATATTCTGTTTTATCGACACTCAACCTTTAATGGCAGCCACAACATGCCTACAGGTCTTGACCACCATTAAGTATTATAGAAGAAACTGAAATAAAAAAGGAGGTAGAGAATGTCATTCTAATGAGCTTGCTATACATCATTTGTGGTTTTTATATTTTGTTTACGAGTTCTCTACAGTTAACTATAATAAACGTTTACCCTCGAGTGTGTAACTGTGCAGATTAGTTAATAATTACGTGGATATTGTATGTACGTTGTATTTTTTTTTTTTTGGGGGGGGGGGTTAACACCCGGACTTAGGATTAGTTGTAAGCTTGATTGTGGAGGTGGAACCCGGATTATGGTGAGTTAATAGAGATTTGTTTTTATTTCAATCTAATTAAGCAAATATAATTCATCTCCCTTAACAAAGAATAAAGCTGGTTATAAACCCTTAAAAAGCTATTTGGTTAGACACTGGTCCGGGAATTGGTGAGCATTTCATGTTAAATTTATATGCAAAAATGATCCCCTTACTAAATTCTAAAATAACTGAGGGGGGTATAACTGAGGGTCCTTATCTATTTTTAAATATATATATATATATATATATATATATATATATATATATATATATATATATATATCTTGTTAATTTGACACATATCTCAGTCTTTTCTCCTTGTATTGTATCCAAGATTTTGATAAATTTTCATCTCTATTTTTAGTTTGTGCCATTCTTCCTATTAATCAAAGTGTGTCATGTTTAAGTGTCTAATATTTACCTGTGCCATTTTTGATTAAATTCGATTAATACATATTGTAACCGTCCACTAACAGTAATAATGCGTTGGTCTTTTGTCGAGGAGCAAAATGTAGTAGCTGTTCTGATGCTGCGGTTAGTCATTCGTCAATGAAAGAGAAGTTATTCTAGACGGAGGCAATTTTAATTTTTGTTCCAATCTAGAGTGCCCCTTTTTGGCGAGCTAGATTTCCCTACATTATAAATCAGCTCTGCTCTCGTGGGGAGGTAAGTAAATAATAACTCACAGTAACAGGGGGTAGGAGGGGGCGTAATTTACGGTAAAGTTACTTAGCGTAATCAATCCGAACACTTACGAATTAAATATTTTTTTCCAAATTTCTTTTTGTTAATCTGAAAATGATTACAGTTTAATCGATAAGTACTAACAAGTAAGTTTGGTAAAAGCGCAGAATTGTTAACAATCGCGAAATCGGAAATAAAGAAAACAGAACAAATGATTATACCAAACGCAGTAAAATTTTATTTTATTTCGTTCAAAACAGTCGTTACAATTCACGAGAAAAAATGTCCGCTTTTCGCTTAATTATGGCGTTGCAAAAGCCAGCCCCTGCTCGGACGGACTAAGGATATGTGTTAGTGTGAGTCATTTCTTTATTACAATGTTTCTGAAATGCCCGCCTCCTCCCTTATAGTAATGATGTAAGCGGACATTTTTTCTCGTGTGTGTTAAAGATAACTTTTTAAAAATATGTTTTTAAATAAACAAACCTTAAAAGTGTCAGTACGTTAGTTAATCATCGCCGTGATTGTGACAGTATTATTTACCTCCTCTTCAGGAGGTTAGGCACAAGGCCATTTTTTATCTTACTCCCACAAGGTAGGATGTGACCCAAGGACGGGTCGGGAAAGTGGGGCTTGAAAAGCTAGCCCCGAGATGAGCACTCTGGCCATTAAAAATTGTCTAGGCAGCCCCGTTGGCATTCCCCAGTAGGGGCGCCTCAGGCAGTAAGTAATGAACTTACTTACTCCCCATAGAGGGGAGGCAAAGCCTGGGAGGGTTGACCTCATAGAACTGCACAGGCCAAACCCACAGACGGGCGGAATCAAGCCCCGAAGGACAAGACGACACCGGTCTGTGACAGTAAGGGGGTTCAGTTGTCGCGCTATCATGAGTTCAATTACTGGTTGAAGCACAGAATAGTTTACAGCCGAGAAATCGTAAACAAACAAAAAAAAACAACCTACTTGTATACTTTTAAGTACACAGGTAAGTAGATAATTGAATGCCACTGCATTTGGTATGAGTCATTCATTGATGATTGTTTACGACTAGTAACTATTATGCATTTTTACCAAAATGTATTTCAAGTACTGTAACCAGTAATGGAATCTACGACTACCTGACAAGGGAACGCCCTTACTGTTACGATCACGGTGATGGCCAACTTATTAACGCTTCAAGTGTTAACAGAATGTATCTACTTTGATCTAGGTTAGTGTCGTTTCTGTCAACAATAAATGCCTTGATATTCAAAATGAAATGGAAAAGAAAGTTTCAAAAAAATATCTAAAGGCCCATTCCTATTTCAGTCACGTAAATTATTTAGAGTGAAATAGGTTTCGTCATTATCCCCCAATTGATCTTGAAAGACAAAATAAAATGAAAGATCAATTTTACACTATCACATCCATCGTATTTGAGATTTTTTACGGCCTATTTTTACGTCGTCTTCATGTTAAGAATGGATTTCTAAAAATGTGTACGATAATAGAAAAAAATGAAATAAAATTCAGTCTGTGCCCTTTAAAACAATGTATTTGTTTTGTTTTGAAACTAATGTATGTATTGATTTAAGAAAATGCCTTTTTGTTTAGTTTTATTTTCTTTGGGAGATCACAATTAAACATATTATGTGAGAAAACGGAGTTGTTAAACCTGACATCGTAATATCGGACAAAAGGGAGAAAGTAGCAACCCTAGTTGAAGTCAGTGTCCCTAATGATGCAGGATTGAACAGAGCAGAAAGGGAAAATATTACAAAATACCAAGGTCTGATGTACAACATGAAAAGAAACTGGAATCTTAGGAAAATCTCCATTATACCAGTAATTATAGGAGCACAGGACTAATGAAAAAGAATTTCAAAGGCAATCTAGCGAGTATACCCGGTGAACCGAGTGCAAGAGAAATACAACCAATTGCACTTAAAGGGACGGTTAGAATCTTAAAAGGATCTCTAGGCTGGAGTGTCTGAAATAGCCGATGAATGTATCGTATCCCGTAGGATGCCCCATCTTCAGCAAAAACGGAAAGATGAGAAAAATAAAAATAAAAAGATGAGAAAACTGGGTGTTAACTAATCGTGACTTATTAAGTGATAAAATAAAAACAACAAAAATTCCACCAAAAAACTTATCAAAAGAGCGAATGTATAAGCTGATGATACGGTCTGCTTTTTCGCGATCACCGGAAAAATATCACGTGTCCTCGCATATTTTGGGTCAGCAATTTGGTCTCGTGATCATACCGGTGGTAAGACAAACACCCACCGGACATAAGCACACAAGACAAAATGCCACCGGACAATAGCCCACCAAAATAAGTCAAACACAAACTTTTGTCAAAATAAATAAATTTTTAAAAATTAACAAAAAAATATTTTGATATTTATTATTTTTACAATTATCAATAAGTCTTTGAAAGTAATTTTTTTTATTTACATCGACACAATATTTTACTTTTCATGTTTAAACATCTTTCCGGTACTTTGTTAATACTGCATTTTTTAAGATTTCATCATAAATAAACACGCACCCTTTTAACAACTAACCCCAAGTATGTGTGGTAAACCGAAAAATATATTTTTTAAAAATATGTATTGTATAACCCATCTTTCGCGGGAAGAAAACACAATTATTTTAGGATGCAAATTGAGGGATCAGTTTTTGATATAATTTTAACATAAAATGATCCACCATTTCCAGGTCATTTAATTTATTAGGGCAGTTCATTATTTTTCTTTTGCAATGGGATATCAATTATGTGCATTGTTTTTTTCGGGCGAGATCGGTGGTTTCTACTTTTTAAAGCGATTACATGTAGTTTTGCGACTTTGCCGATCGGACTTAATGTTAGTGGTAAAAAAATAGTTCTATTGCCCTAAAAAGTTAGAATGGCCCGGAAAGGCGATCATTTTACGTTAAATTAATATGTGCAACTAATCCCCTACTCTAAATTTGAAGAATAATTGTTGTATTTTATTCAGTGTGTTTACATGTAATCGCATAAAAAAGGTAGAACCTCATTTTTTTTCGGGGGTGGGGTAATTTTATTTTTTCCCCTTTACGTGTTGTATCCAATATTTCGCTGAACTCATTGTGAGATATTCATCTATATTTTTTTCTGTACTACCCTTTCCTATTTATCAACTTGCGCCATTTTTTTACCGATGCCATTTCAACTAAATTCAGTGAAAATAGCGATAGTGTAGCAATAATAAGTTTTCAAATTCTCCATTTATAAAACATTTATTTAATTAATTTCAAAGGGAATAAAGCATTATGTTTAAAGAATTTCAAACCGAAACAAGTTTAAACTGCAGAACGCTATTAATAGATAACACAGAAAATAATCACATATTTTCGTATACATGATGGTTTTATTTTTTTCTATTAACCAAACAAATATTATAGTAAAACATTACTAATTCAAAATTTATGTTTTCATTCGTAATATTAAGAAATAATGTTAATGACTGATTTGTTTCTGAATAAACCAAAATGCATTATACTGGATTCAATAAATAGGAAAGGTAGTACAGAAGAAAAATATAGATGAATATCTCACAATGAGTTTAGCGAAATATTGGATACAACACGTAAAGGGAAAACATACATGTAACCCCCACCCACCAACTAAATGAGATTTTACATGTGTTATGCGATTACGTGGGAACACACTGAAAACAAATATTTTAAATTAGAGTAGGAAATTTGTTGCGCATATAAATTTAATGTAAAATGATTCCCCTTTCTGGGCCATTCTAACTTTTTAAGGCAAGTAACTAAAAAAAATGTACCACTAACCCTAAGTCCGACCAGACAAGTCTTAAAACCACACGTAATCGCTTTAAAAAAGTAGAACTCAGCCCTACACGCCCGAAAAAAACAATGCATAGAATGTAGCTCTCATCGCCCCCGCAAAAAATGGTACTGCCCTAAAATGTTAGAATGGTCCGGAAAGAGTAGATTATTTTATGTTAAAATTATATGCAAAGCTGATCCCCTAATTTCAATCTAAAATAAGTGTTGCTTTTTCTTTCCGCGAAAGATGAGTAATACATTTTTTTTTTAAATGTATTTTTCGTTTTACCACCCGCACTTAGGGTTAGTAGTAAAAAGGATACGTGTTTTTTTTATGATGTAATCTGTAAAATAATGCATATATATAAAGTACCGGAATTATGTTTAAACATGAAATGCAAAAAATTCTGTCACCAAAAAAAAATTGCTGACAAAGAGTTATTTATAATTGTAAAAAAAATAAATATAAAAAAATTTATATAATTTTTGAAAAATAATTTATTTTGACGTCAGTTGGCGTTTGTCCGTGTTTGACTCATTTTGGGTGGCTTTTGTCCGATGGACTTTTGTCCGGTGGGCTTATGTCTGGTGGGTTTTTGTACATAGATTTCATAATTACTCCAAACACAAACCAATTTTTATTCATACCCGATTTTAGTAAGAAAAATAAACAACATTAAACACAGTAAGTTATAGTTAAGTCCATCATACACTTAAACCGCCGGTATGAAAACTCGTCTGGAAAAAAGTAGGCACTATGAAAAAAAACCTAAAAAGGTAAATACAAATTTTAAAAACAACAACGTGTAAGCATTATTCAACGAACGTAATGGTAACAATGTAATAAAATGTTTTAACCTAAAAAGAAAGATTCTCCGCCTTTAAATTATGACATTATTTAACTTTGAGTTATGTGCCCTTTCCTTCGTTCTAGACGCGTATATAAAGATGGCGGCTATATTTTTCCCGCTGCGTTTTCATTTCGACGACTCACGTGTACTATTAAAATTTTAATAAAACCTGGTTTAAGTAAAAAAAAAATGCTTGGGAGTAATAAAAAAAAATGGCAAAACTTATTTCGCTCTAAATAATTTAGGTGATTGGAAATTGAATGAACTTTATTATTATGATTATGATTATTAATATTAATGTTAATATTATTGTTAATATTATTATTATTATTATTATTAATGTTAATATTATTATTATTAATGATATTATTAATATTATTAATGATATTATTATTATTAATATTATTAATGATATTATTATTATTATTATTATTAATGATATTATTATTAATGATATTATTATTATTAATGATATTATTATTATTAATATTATTATTATTATTAATATTATTATAATAATAATAATAAGAAGAAGAAGAAGAAGAAGTAATAGCAGAGACGTACACGTCGGTTGATACCAGAGAAAATGATTGTAGATGGCCTGAAGGATGGAAAGATCGAGCAAAATGAACTTGATTGCAAGTGTATAGAGAGCACTGGAATTATGAGGCGGCTTATTGTCAGTCAAATTTCAGAGATAACTATTGGCCGTTATAATTCAACGGTAATCGGCTGGTGCCAAACGGGACTTAAAATATAAATCATGAGAAGCTGAGAATACTGAAAATATCGAAAGACGTTCCCACTCAGGATCTAGGGAAAACCACCCGTTTTTAACAGGTAGCGAGTACTGTTTATGACTTGTGCTTGAACTAACAGTGATTAATACATTAAAAAAAACAATAATAATGTTGATAATAATGATTATAATACTAATAATGATAATAATAATATTAATAATGATAATAATAATAATAACGATTATATTAATTATAATAATGATAATATTAATAATAATAATAATGACAATGATGATAATAATAATGATAATGATAATGATAATAATAATGATAATAATAATACACATAATGATAATAATAATAAACATGGTAAAAACGTATTGTAGCATCCATATTTTTGGAGTCTCTTGGGAGGCTCTGCGCATGCGTCAGATTTATTCATAAAAAAGTCGTAGTGAGTGATTCAAACCAAGCGAATGCGCAGAGGAAACAGAATGAGAACAAACACGCTAAAACAAAAAGTGGGCATTTTTAACAATTAAGTATCTATCGCTGAAAATAAAAACGCTAAAAGTGAAGAAAACGAAAGGTGTTAAGAATAAAAACAACTGAAAATGAAAACAAACACGAAAGATACACGTGTTTTTTTTATCTAAAACAAAAAAATGAAACACGTTTTTTTTCCTACAAACTGAATTGTGTGCGCATGCGCTTGGTTTGAATCACTCACTACTACTTTTTTATGAATGAATCTGACGCATGCGCAGAGCCTCCCAAAATATGGATACTACAATACGTTTTTACCATAAACATAATGATAATAATACTAATGATGATAATAATAATGATAATAATGATAATAATGATAATGATAATAATGATAATAATGATAATTACACGAATCTTACCTTTCGGTGTTTTAGTTCATTCATTAATATTAACATAGATTTAAAAAGAAATGTTGCACATATATAAATGTGTTACTTTCTTATGTGCCCGTGTGTATGTGAGCACATAGGTGTGCATACGCGGTATGGGCGTTGTGACCGGTGTTTAGATACGTAATAGCGTCTTCAAAGAAAACAATCAAATGTGTTAGAAGCTCCATTGTGGACAAGCTAGGATTTAATTCTACAACACTATTGCTACTGACAAAAAAAAGAAATAACCCGTTTTAATTTCGCCTTGATTTTCGTTACCCTTTCAACCATTCTGATAACCCTTTTTTCCCCCAACGTTTTCTCCAACTTTCAAAATGCCTCTCTTTTCTTTCCTTGTTTTATGATCGTTCTCATTTTTTTGCCCCTTTCCAACATCTTTTGGGGTTTTATTTCTTCGTCCAAATAACCCCCTTTTAGCGCCGCGACGTTTTATGGAGCCGGCGACTGGTCTAATAAACGAGAGCTCCGGCGGCTTTTACAGCGGCTTTACCCTTTGGTCCGGCGGGGTAAAAAAAATATGAACTAATCTTGGATAGTAATCTGGTAAGGATCACTGATGACCTCTGCACGTTAAATCAAGAAAATATTCTTCTTACTCGGCGAGTCGCCACTCTTCCTTTGATAATACCGAAAGATCAAAACAATTCTTATCACGGTGGTCACTATCGTACACATACGAACAAGCACACGCAAACATACATATATATATATATATATATATGAATGTGCATGTATATGTGTGTGTGTATATATATAGAAAGAAAAGGTGTTGGATGTATCTATGAGTACCTTACTAAAGCTTAAATAATAAACTGTTTTTTTCCCTGAGGTCTTTTTCCTATATATTTTAATTCCATAAAATACATGTAATAGTCCTCAGTTTTTGGATTGAGTTATGTTTAAAAAAACTTCCTTTTTAATTCGTCTCATTAGCCGTAATTCGCAATGGAATCATCAAGTGACCAGTATGTGTGTGCCCATTTTAGAGTATGCAAGAGGTGCGACAAATTAACATTTATATGGTGTAAATAAATTTTATGTCGAGCTTGTACTGACTGGCGTCCGAGTTTTGAATCATAGGGATGATGGGCTCGATACGTGTAAGCACACTGATTAACCGGATAACGACAAACAGCCGTTTGTGGATGACTAATATATATATATATATATATATATATATATATATATATATATATATATATATAAAAGTCGCTCAGTGGTAGAGTACCCGCCTAACATGCAAGTTACTCGGGTTTCGAATCGTAAGTTCGGATGTGTTCTACTGATGAGTCCAAAGGAGGGCGAAACTCGAGTCTAGGACGACCGGTTTATTTATTTTACAGGTGGTGGGCTACAGCGTTATCTTATTGTAGAAAATAATATATATATATATATATATATATATATATATATATGTATATAGGTACTGTGTGGTAGGGCAGGAAAATCCAGCAGAGTGCTCGATTAATTAAGAAATCCGAAATGTCGAAGGATTAAGAGCGTAAATATTTATTTATAACATACAGAAATTAAATGTAACATCAGTACCGTCGGTTTCAAAGCGGGAGGTCGATCCCGATTATCGTCAGCTGATAAACATATTCAGGAATTCAGCACCATTCCTGAATATGTTTATCAGCTGACGATAATCGTGATCAACCTCCCGCTTTGAAACCGACGGTACTGATGTTACACTGAATTTCTGTATTTTATTAATAAATATATATATATTATATATATATATATATTATATATATATATTCAAAAAAGAATTTAGCAATTATTTATACACCAAAATATATTAATAATACGATGCAAGATACGCCATCCACTGAACCAAATGCTAACAATACAGAATCAGTCCCTCATTCGTTTTCCTAGTGATTGCGGTACTATCCTGCCACTAATATACGGCGGCCAAGCCTTTGGAATCGTGTGGATACTAACTAAATCCGAATATTGCACACTTAGAACTTGCATAAGCCGACAGTATATACGCTCCTTTATAGATTGAGTACTCTACTCTTCAGTAAAATGGATGAGATATCTCTAGTCAGTATCGTAAAAATGTAAACAAATAATAATATTATTTAAAACGATATAATTTATCTCATTCTCTTGATAGCTCAGATTGTAGAGAATCAGACACCAGAGATCACAGTCGAAGTGACTGGTGTCCGGGTTTCGAATGTCGAGGTTGATGCGTTTTCTACGTCGAGCATAATTGATGAGTCTTGAAAATACAAAATCGTTCTTTATGAATGGCGATATTTCATAGATATACAAGACTACTCATGAACCGTTGGGTCACACTCACTACCATTATTCATTTCACTTTGATTTCATTTGAAAATCCATCAACTCTGATAGATCTGTTAAGAAATTATTCGTGCAAAACTAGAGATAATAATACGTTTCTCTACTTCTATTCTCTTCTCATGGATAATATTAAAATAAAGACACTTATTATTTCGCTATCCATACCTGTTTACTGTGTGTACAATCATACTATTTAACTTATATGGGAAGAGAGAGTCACTCTTTCTCTTAATACTCACGGAGTAAGTTACATTAGAGAGTGGGTGAATCACGTTTAGTTAGAGGGCGAGAGAAATATATGAATAATTAAAAAATAGATGGGTTACTTGTTCAGTTAATTACAATTTACGAATTAGTAGTAGTAAAATGGAGTTGTTCTAACATAACTCAATCCCAGGAATAATGGTATATTTTAGTGTCTATTTTGTGTCATAAAAGTACATAGAAAGAAAAGGCACCAGGAAACAAACATATTTAGTATTATATATATATATATATATATATATATATATATATATATATATATATAACTTCTTTGTAATATAGCAGGGAAAATCCCAGCAGGGTGCTCGATTAATAAGGAATTAAAGTTTAAAAAATTAAAAATTAAAAGCGTAATATTTATTTATTTTCGTACAGAAAAATTAGTACAACATTCGTACCGTCGGTTTCAACACGGAAGGACTTAGCCATCCGGCTCTCTTCAGCTTCTGTTGTCATCTGTTTCGGAAATGTGAAGTCACGTGTCACTCTTGTTTGGACTCGTTATTTGCTTAGAGCGTTATGTATGTTTGTTTAAATTTAGTGTAAGGAAGGTTTATATATATATATATATATATATATATATATATATATATATATATATAAGAGAGGGAGAGTGAGAGAGAGAGAGAGAGAGAGAGAGAGAGAGAGAGAGAGAGAGAGATCAGGGGATAGGTTGACTTAAATAAAATTAGCACATTATTTATATTAATTCCAAAAATTCAAAATTAACAAATAGTTGGTGTACGACCGTTCCTAAGGCGATTAACAATATATATATATATATATATATATATATATATATTGGTATATTGGACTACACGAATATGCAGACAATGTGTGTGTGTGTGTGTGTGTGTGCGTACATGTGTTATGAGACCAACAATAAAGGAAAACGATGGAAATAAAAGCAGTTGCTATTTTCACTCTCTTGCTGTGTAATAAAAAGTTATCACCGTAGATGCCCTTGTAAAAATCGCGGCGGCCATAATCTTTTCATTTAAAGAAAGCGCGTTACAATCGTCTTTTATATTGAAGAGTCGGCGTTACTAAAAAGTCTACGCATTACCGTCCTTGGACTTAATACGATTACTTTATACCTCAGATATCAGTTCTCTATCGTTTCATCTTCACGAGTTGAAAAGCCACCTTCTCTTCCATAAAAAAAACACACGTCTATTGAAGAAGTCGCTCTGTATCTTTTTTTGCTCTTACAATTTCTGTTTTATCTTGTTCTTACTTGAGCAGATATATGACCCCCCAATCCACTAGCGGGTTATACCCTCACTCCTTCATTCCGTTATCTATGCGATCATCAAATACCCGCCGCCATTTTATAATCGTAGTCTGAAATACTTTTTATTCTCTTAAAATGATCCGGACAAAGCAGATTTAAATATAATATTGTCGAATAGATCAGTCTGTCTCTATGTCAATTCGACCGACATTGCATGTTCCCATCTTTTAAAACATTGCCATCTATCTATATATTATTATAATATAGCAAAAGTATGCTTCCCCAAGTCGCTTAGCTTTGCTAGTATATATGATTTAAGCGTTTATTTTGCTACTGAGCAGCCGATTTAGACAATGTATTGTTTACGTTCACTACCCTCCCCCCCAAAATACGGGAGGAGGTAATTCCTGGGAGCATGGTTTCATAGCAATAAAATAAATATTCCAGTCCCCTAAAAGACATACCTAAGAGAATGGTTTCATGACAAGAGAACATATACTATACTAGCCCTAAAAGGAGGAGGTAATACCTGGGAAGATGTTATCATGGCAGCAGAACACATACTTTATTAACCCCTTTGAATTGGGCATTGGGAGTTAGTAAAAAATACAATAGCAGTAATAGTATATTTCCGGCTTTAGACAAATATATATATCAACTCTCTATTAGTAATAGACGTACAATATTATAATAAATGTAGTAGCACAGTTTCGGTTCAGAGAGACACACACGAAGTTTATATTTGAAATAGAAGTACAATATTACAATTAATAGTATTTATTTACTCCTCTCCAGGAGTTAGGCACAAGGCCAGTTTTTATCTTACTCCCACAAGTAAGATGTGACCCAAGGTATGGTCGGGAAAGTGGGGTTTAAAAATTGCCTGGACGGCCCCGTCGGCATTCCCCGGTCGGGGCGCCTCAGACAGTAAGCAATAAACTTACTCCTCCCCAAAGAGGGGAGGCGAAGCCTGGGAGGGTGGACCTCCTAGAACTGCACAGGACAGACCCATAGACCGGCGTAAATCAAGCCCCGAAGGCCAAGACAATACCAGTCTGTGGTGCAGTATCCATCGGAACAGATACAACACTTTGATCTTAGCCAAAAAGTAATATAATGTAGGTTCCAGACAGATAGATACGAACACTCCATTGGTATTATACTAAATGCGAGCTAATAAAAGCATGTTACCATAAGGGTTGTTTTCCTATACACTGTAATAACAGAAAATACATGCTAAAATATACGTTAGTACTGGGACTGAAATAACTAAACAAGCCCCAATCCATTTAATTTAACAAAAGGTCGGTCTTCAAAGTTAGAGAAAAAACCGATCTTTCAATAGAGGCACTCGTCATTGGGATTAAAATAAAAATTTGTCTCAGTCTGGAAGGTTTTCTTCTTCAATAACCGAGGATAGAACATATACTACACATTGATCCCAAACCGGAAAAAATCACTAATCTCTTTCCGCTATGTATGTATTTCTCTCGCATTTCCGTAGTGTTTGCCGATTCAACCGTTCTCTAATAATACGTCTGAGTATCTTTGTGAGCATCAGAGAAAGAGTGACTTTCTCTTTCCTACAAATTTACATAATGCGTTTGTAAACGTATGTTAACTAGGTAACACAAATATGAAAAACTACTTTACTTCTATATCATCAATAAGGATAATATAGAAGTGAATACACTTGTTATTTGTAGTTAAGAAATATATTTAAAGACATAACAGTTCATGAATTTTCGAATGAAATCAAAGTGGAACAAATATTAGCAGTGGGAGTCTCGTTTATTATAATAACAGTTTTTAACATGAAACACATCTTTTATTTTAAATATCTATCCATCCTCGTTATTTATTGGCAAGAAAAAAATTAAAAAATCAATTACACAATTAAAAATAGATTTTCTAAAAATGCAAGATTATTTTATACAAATAGCCTAATTACGTAAACTGACTCTAATGTAAGGCATTTGAAGAACACAGTGAATGGATTAAAATCATGGCCATCCCTACTACAGACCAGGCAATCGTGCAACTGGGGTCTTTTACTGGGGGCCATGTGAATTTTCTTAAATATTCGATATAGAAGTTGCAAACAAAGGTAAAATTCCTCTGTGAGATTAGTTTGATGTTTTTATGTGTTTGACATACCAAATAATAAGAACCACAATGAGCTAATTGATAAATTTTACAATTATTGACAAATTCCTATAAATGAAGAGACAGGTAATTTTGAATAAACAAAGGCAAATGCATATTTCAACGAAGAATTTTTATTTCAATGTTGGATTTTTTTTTTAGAGATTTTGTACTTGTGTCAAAAGATCATTACTTGTATATTGTGGTTAAAAAGAAAAAAAGGATCCGCACCAGTTGATGATATCAAGCAGAGAAACAATTTGTTCAAAAATTCACATGGCCCCCAGTAAAAGACCCCAGTTGCACGATTGCCTGGCCTGTAGTAGGGATGGCCATGATTAAAATGCAAAGGTAAAAAATCAACATGTTTGGAAACCATCTGATGAAATATTGAGGAGAATTTTATCAGTATATTCATTTCATATACAAGCTGTCCCTATCCGGCGTTGTCCGGTAGTGCACTTGATTTTGTTTTAAACCATGCCTCTTTTCCAAAAGATTATTTTTTTTACAAACAAAGGGAAATAACTCCGTATTGACGAATAAAGAGTTACGTTCGTATTGTTAACAATTTCAACCCGGTCAAATTATTTTTGGGAATTAAGTAAATGGAATTACATTTTGTTGTTATTTACAATATGCTGCAACGATATAAAAAAATTGATTTTGGAACAAGAAAGCTAACGATCACAAAAATTGAAAAGACTGATATTACTTTATAAATTAAATAGTGTCTAAGATTGCTTGTCTTCTTTTAAAGATGAAATGAGATTCTAGAGTTAATATATATATATATATGTATATTGCGATTAAAATAAAAATTTGTCTCAGTCTGGAAGGTTTTCTTCTTAAATAACCGAGGATTAAACATATACTACACATTGATCACAATAAATAGATTTCTAAAAGATGCTGAATTTCTCAACCTAGAAATTCCCGGATAGATCGAAGACAGAATGATGGAATATATATATATATATATATATATATATATATATATATATATATATATATATATATTCCATGAGAAATGCCAGTATACTGAAATCATATGCCCTTAATAGGGTTAAGATGAAAATTCATATGCACAAAAGCAAGGAAATTCCCAAATGTTTACACTTTTATTGTCAGTAAGGGTATGCGAGCACAACAGAGCTATGTATTTTACTGGTATGAATTTTTCTTCAGCGCACCTCACACACTTCATCCACTCATGCATAGAGATTTATACTGTAGTGATGTGATAATGAAATGGTTTGGTTGATATGTAGCAGAGTTATCTTTCTTGGGGAGAAATTAGTTTCGAGGCCACAGTAATTACCATTTGAGAAAAAGGGGTCAAATCCTAACATATCGTGGTGAAAAAGAGAGTTTCTTGAGAACTCTTGCCACTATTACCCGCTTCCCGGTGAAACCCAGTTACAAAGCGAATTAATTTAACATTGAGGATCCTCCCCTGCCAAAGTTTACACTCGGGAACATATGCGTCAGCATTCCCCGGTAGGCAACCGGAAAATAAACAAAATTATTTCCCGAAGGAAGAAATTATGTCTGGGAGGATCAACCGAATAAGATCAAGCCGGACCATACCCCATTCTGAAAAAAGGGGCTGATAACTCAAGACAGTCCCTAGGTTACCCAAATAATGGCAATACTAACTATGGTCGGTATGAAAACAAACCGGCAATTACTCTTGTATTTATTTAATACTACTTCCTTTTTGTGTGGATGGAATGTTTAT
Organism: Sepiola atlantica; assembly: GCA_963556195.1. NCBI lineage: Eukaryota > Metazoa > Mollusca > Cephalopoda > Sepiida > Sepiolidae > Sepiola > Sepiola atlantica. Next base: position 21,683,645 of record OY744524.1, on the reverse strand, counting down.
ACATCCCTCAACTTTATTTCAGTTGAAATGAATGTTAATCTCGCTTTATGTGACGCTCAGCTCATTCCATAGTGCGTGCCGATATCCATTAAACCGATTGTTCTCACTTAGAAATGGAGAAAAAAGGTTTACGACTAGAAAATAATCATTCAACACGAAGAGATTGATAGATTTCTAAAAAATGCTGAATTTCTCAACCTAGAAATTCCCGGATAGATCGAAGACAGAATGATAATGTGAGTATAGAATATCCATAACATTCCTCAAGTTGACATTGACGGTGTTAAGCTCCAGGATAAGATTCTTGCCAAAGATTCTTAACTGGTTTTATTAGGTAGAATGTGATTTTCGTGAAGTTGTGATCCAGATCTAAACGAAGAGCGAGGGAAAATACAAGTTTTGTCATTTATACAATCTTAAGGAAAGGCGAGAGGAGTGGCTGTCTCAGATGACCGTGAGAGACAGACGGAATGGCAGTCGAATATACTAGAGGAATCCTGAGATTAAACTTCATATGAGTGAGCCAGGAAAATCAATGGGGATATTTTCTTTGATAAAAAAGTCAGAATAAAATGATAGAATATAGGAATTAGATCACAGTTGTATAGTGTTGCGATATTTAGTATAAACATTGAGTTTCACAAGAAACCAGTCTTACAAATAGTTGTTGAATTAATAGACAGAGTTGTATCAAGTTATGGGATTAAATATGTATATACTGATACAAGGTGTTTGCAATATCAATAGCATGAGCGGGATTATATTTCTAATGTGTAAAAGAGCCTTCTTTTGGGGGATTTTTTTAATAGTACCGTAATACTAGTCTAATTCCCTTCAAGGTCACTTTCATCCTCTAAATTGTATTTAATTGATGCTGATCGTATTTATTTTTTATGTATTTGTTCTGTTGTGTAATTGTAAATAATGAACAGAATGCCGACGTTGTTGGACATTAAAGGATCGCCTTGTAATCATAATACATGGATCATTATTCTGAGCCCCACGACCTTTACATCTATTTGGTGCCATTTTTCATTGTTTTGCTAGTATATGTAGAAACACAATCCCCAGGTGTTTTAAACCTGTAATCCTGTCACTGTGACAGTGTTTATATATATCAGATATTAAAACAACAGTTGGCTATCACACTCATTGTACGTAGGGTTACAACAAAGAATGTCGATCAGTGTTTGTTTCAATGGCATATAACTCGGAAATCAAGAGTTTACAACCTTATATACACATATAGATCATAGGTCCAAAGTTATGCCATCGATTTTCCTAGCGCCCGCCATATGAGTATTACAAAATAGCATACCATATCGCATAACCGGAAATACCACTTTTTTACTATTCGCTCATCGTCGGGCATTCCGCCTTCGACGGAAATTGGAAGTTTATGCGGTCCGAGTCAGCATGTATACCCCGGTTATGGGAGATGACATACAGCGCCTAGTATTTCTAAATGGTAACCAATCGGGTACTGACCAAGTTCATCGTTGCTTTACTTCGGTAATCTAACGAGAACCGGTGTGTATACGTGATAGTCAGTATATTATACCATATATATTTATATACTTGTAAATGTTTAACCACTTTTGGATGTTTTCGCTTAATTATTTTACGATTAACATGCTTCAATTGATTACTATGATATTTATTGTTAGCATATTATCAATCTATCGGTAGTTGTGCACTCCGGCTTTCCTGGATGTCCTTGTGTCATACGCTTTTGAATACGCTGAAAAGAAAGTTAAGAGAATAACAAAAGGCAACCTCATCCTTAGATGAAGCGATTATCTGAGCAGTAATAAAAATGATGAACATAACCACAATGCCGAAATGGAAAGCTGTATAGAGAATGATCTCTCTCGAGATAAAAAAAATAGGTTGCATAGCTAAGAACGTTGTTGGTAGACACACAACATAACTTACACGGCACATGGACCTACAGCATCGATTCACAGCGTGCAATCTGTGTAGGAGGTTTACCCTTGACTTACTATTGTAACAGAAAAAAGGTATATTTTTTAACAATGAATTTTATTCTTGTAAATCTGAGTTCAACTGCGTGCGTAGTCATACATATAATGCACATATCATATCTAGACATAAAATGTTTTGTGTTTATGTACGTGAATGTGCATTAGAATACAGGCTATTTGCTGTGTACCCACAAGTGCTTGTATAAATAGGGCGTGAGTCACCTGCTAGAATACCCCGTTTTCTCAGACAATCAGCACGTATGGAACTAACTAGGAATATTAGAGGTTTGAAGTGCCAAAGTGGGGTATGATCCAAAAGCGGCTATATTTGATACACCAATAATATGTTTAGATGATAATATTACTAGTATTTAGCTAAAATATGACTTTTTAATATTAGTACTAAGATATATCATGCAGATAGAACAGTTTTTTTTTTAATAAATATCCTACAATTAAACCAATTGGATTATTGAGCTGTATCTATAAGCAATGAATACTCCCAGATCGGTTTCCTGAACGATGTGTAATTAATAGTGAAGCAAGCATTGCACAATTTTCAGACTCACTCCCCTGATCTGATATTGCTTACGTCTAAGTGTCCGGAGAAATCAAGGACAATGAGCAAACGATTGGAGATATTTCAAACTATTTGCTTTAACAAGACACGTTAGAGTATATTGGTCTTTTGACTAGGAGCAAAGTGTAGTATCGGTAAGTGAAGGGTCCTCTGTAAGTGAAGAATAAATCCTTGTAGACTGTAGAAATTATTTCTTAATCACATTTTGGACAGCAGGTGTTTCCACATATAAAAACAGGGCGTCTGTCTAACTCATCCCTCGTGGGTAGACAAGTAAATAGAAGAAAAACACGTTAGACTAACTTACGCTCTCATCCGTATCTAGGATCGAAGTGATATAGAGTCATACCTTTTTCCAATGGTATTAGAAAAAGTGGTCCTGCTATTTCGAAACGGTCAGACATCAAACTAATTATTAGACTGAGCGTAGTTCAAGTTGGGAGTTCTGGTGAGTATTTCAACGTGGCTTATTATTATTTACTCCTCTCCAGGAGTTAGGCACAAGGCCAGTTTTATCCTGCTCCCACAAGTAAGATGTGACCCAAGGTCGGGTCGGAAAGTGGGGGTTGAAAAGCCAGCGCCCGAGAGGTGAGCACTCTGACCATCAAAAATTGCCTGGGCAGCCCCGTCGGCATTCCCCGGTAGGGGCGCCTCAAGCAGTAAGCAATTGACTTACTCCTCCCCAAAGAGGGGAGGCAAAGCCTGGGAGGGTGGACCTCCTAGAACTGCACAGAACAGGCGTGCAGTATCCATCGGAACAGATACTACACTTTGATTTTAGCCAAAAGGCCAAGAAGTTTGGCTTATTTTTATTTACTCCTCCCCAGGAGTTAGGCACAAGGCCAGTTTTATCTTACTCTTACAAGTAAGATGTGACCCAAGATCGGGTCGAGAAAGTGGGGTTTGAAAAGCCAGCGCTCGAGAGGTGAAATACCGAATCACACACCATTTATTTATTTTTGTCCTAAAGACCTACGTCGATCAATTATATTTGAAAAAAAATATACCGAACAACAATACCTGTAAACAACTTGGAGCCAAAATCGACATGCCTAATAAAATGCTATTCGCTAATTGTTTACACAGCAGATCGTAATGTCATGGCAATAGAATGCCAGACTCACACTCCGCCGTTTGCATCAGCTGTTGTATAATAAAGCAAACGGGGCGTTGGTGGCGCCACCAATAGTTTCGAATTAGTCTTGACACTTTTAATCTCATGGGGGTTTCTTTTTTAAAATAGAGCAAATAGAGGGTATGTCCATGTGTATCTTTATGTCTAACATCAACAAAAGGTGTGTATCTATTATCACACTAAACCTGGAACAATTAACGTTTATTTCCCTAAGTTTTTTTTCTCTATATATTAATCAGACGAATACGTGCTAAAATTAACTTTGTTGGTAGATTAAGTAATGCTCTTAAAATTATGTTTTGATTGTTCAAATTAGCTGTATTTTTTTAATTATTTGAAGAAGTCACTCATATTCCACGTGTCTATGTATGCATTTCTCTGGCCGCTTTTTACACTATGTTTATTCAACCATCCTCAAATAATTCTTAATCTCTGTGAGTATTAAGAGAAAGAGTAACTCTTTTGTTAAGCGTTACCCTCCATATAGCATATGTACACAGCACAAACACGTGTGTTAATCAGATGGCAATAAATATATATTTTTTCTTCTATATTAGTCATATATTATTGAGGATGAAGAGACTTTAGTTACGTCATGAAATAATTATCTCTTGACAGATATGTCATATTTAAAGCATTTTTAAAAAATAAATCTAATAGAATAAGTAGTCGTAGTAATTATAACGTAAAAGGTCATTATATATATATATATATATATATATATATATATACATTCATTTATTTATTGAATTTGATTCATAGTCAGTAGACCCCAATTAAGCCATATCTTGTCAAGGTAATTTTTCTGTAAACCCCCTTAAGCTTAAACTTTACATTTTATACATTTTCTAGAATCAAAATTGATGTTTATCAAAATTAAATTAAATATTTTCGATATAACGTTTAGTAGGACTGCATCTTTATTATTATTTTCGTAAGGAGACATAAAAGTGGCGCAACACAGTTCTGTTTAGGCAGTAATTCCTCTCGTCTGGCGACGAGTATACGTCTGGTTTATCATAACAGTATGTAGTTGTTATTCATTGTAAGCATTTTTCATAACAGTGTATATTTGAGATGTGGTCTAGGATAAAAGAGTACCTGTTTCGTCCTTGGTCCCCGAAGGGGAAATACTTATACACTTAATAATTTATTATTTTGTCCCAAAATCCAGAGAATCACATTTTTGAGTAAAACAGATTTTCTACACCTACATTGTGTCTAACTTAACTCTCGTTTGTAAGCAAATAAATATGTACGTTTCCCTATGTACACACCCCGGGGATGGCACGGTGACAGAGTGGTTAACGACGCGGACTGAAAACCTGGGTGTGTCGGGTTCGAATCAAGTTCGTTCCACAAAAACACATTCATCAAAAACCAACACCTGACCTAGTGTCTAACCTCCTGGAGAAGAGGTAAATCAAATACCCCCCACACACACACAAGGGCAGAGTTCGACAAAAATTCGTTCTTATTAATATGGGGAAATCCAGCTCCCCAAAAAGTGTTAGTCTGGATTGAGACAAACATCTAAATTACCATCAACCGAACACAATACAGATACTACACTTTGATCCAAACCTGAATGTCGAGAAGATGTTATTTAATTATTTAATTAATAATACAAGTTGAAAGTACAACAATTCATCAATTCAAAAAGTAAACGAACAGAAAATGAAGATTAGAAAAAAGTACAAATTATGTAGAATATTGAAGACGCAGTAAAAATGTCGAACTAATTGAAAAAAAAAGAAAAAACGATAATATAAGCAGAAACAATGACAACATTTTAAAATAGAGAACATTTGGGTGGAGTGGTCACGGAAGATTAACTCTATAGAAATATTTATAAAGCACTAGAGTCATGTTATCCGTCTTGTTATTCAGCTTGAGTTCAGGTTCATATCTGAATGACCACCTGTTACATATGCAAATCCCTTGCATTTATTGGATTGCCATTGGTAATTGAAAAAAAACACGCATCTATTTTTAGCAGGATATTAAGATCCGCCTCCTTGTTAATAAATATGAACACTTTTTAACAGTTAACTCATTCAAATTTAGAAAATATTTCCTTATCGATAACTCGTAATGCAGTATTTATTTCCTTCATTCTTTATTGGTCCTATCTTTTGAGGCATTTCCGTCCGTCCGTCCGTCCGGATTTTTCTCCGCAACCATCCATTGAATTTCTCTGAAATTTTGCATGAAGTTGTAACTTTGGTCATGTTAGAAAGTGACATTCTCCGATTTTTGAAAAAAAATCTGGTAAGCCCCCCAGAGGGTCAAAAGCCCTCAAAATGGCAAAAAATGATTTTTTTCTCCCATAACGTTTGATCCATCCATTCATTTTTTCTGAAACTTGGCCAAAATGTAGAGGCAATTGTTTTGGATATAAAATGAGCATCCTTGACCTCAGAAACATTCTGGTTCGCGCCCCCAGGGGGTCAAAAATGCCCCAAATTGCCCAAATGTATTGCATTTTACACTCGCCACATCGAATCACATACAGAGGGGGACCACGCATGCGCGACTTGTTACTCGTGATTTTCTCCATTTTCCTCGTTATTCATTTTACGATAACACATTACGAAATTTAAGCGGTGCGTGTTTGAGCACAATCATCATGACTGTTATTTTAAGGCAGTTGTTAAATATATGCAACATGTGTTGTCTCTTACATACATGTGATTTTTGTTTTATATACACGGTTTTTAGTAAAATAAATATAGGACACATTTTTATAAGAATAAAAAGTATTTCTTTAGTTGCAGCATTTGTATCGAAATAATATTTAGCTGGGAATGTGTTGACGACAGAAATTTTAAAGTAAAGTATATAAGTAAAAAATACATTAAACATTATATTAGAGTTTTAATTTCCGTGCACAGGAAATTACGTCGTGACAGGAAGCGACCGACAAAGAGGCTAAATAGATAGTGTCTCTTCACAGCGAACGGAAGTCGTTTTCAACTAATCCCACGAAAAAGGATGCAATAATCTAGGTGTACTCGTTATAAAAAGAATACCAAACGATTCAATCAGAAACTAAGATGCAGCTCTGAGCGAATAATGGAGTTATTGGTGCTCTTTTAAATTATGTACATTCATACCGACAGAAAAAGAAAACAAAGAAAAGATTAACATTTTTACGAAGACGGCTTCTAGCATTAATACAGAAATACGTCAGTAACCATTGAGCTTATCACTTACAACGCGTCCATGGCGAAATGAACAGGTTGATCGTAATGCTTTAGTAAAGTTATTCCATGTATATGTAACGACTTCTAAAGGTAAGGCTGGCTAAGACAAGGAACATTTATTTTGCGTGCTATCGATACTTATTTTGACAAACGATTCATGATGTGTTGAACTGTTGTCTTACTGATTTGTAATCTGCTATTTGTTTCCTAACATAGCGGAGAAACGTGTGAGAGTTCATATAAGGCAAAAAAGTAGTTATTAGATAGACCAGAGGCTGGTAACCTTTTCAGAGTGAGGGGCAGATGAGACTTTAGGAAGGAGATCGTAGGCCGGAGTGAAAAACGAAATCTCAGAATTACTATATTTTGTTTATATTACTAACTTGTACAAAAATTGCATTGTGTTCAATCTACAAATCTGATTTGTTTTCTCAGGAGACTTCTGTATGTGATGTTATAAAAGGCGCCGACGAAGAGCGATTTTGGAATAATAAAAAATAATGACGGGGAAAGAAGCAAGTTGATCAAGCATTCATTTTAGCACACCTCACATACGTTCTATGTTTCATGCCCTTTCCTCGTCTCTCGTTTCCTCTCTGCCTCTCTTTTTCTATTTTTATCTCAGGCCAACGATTTGAAATTAATAGTTAAAGAAAAATGAAATATACATGCATCATCGCTCGCTGATATTTATGCATTTTCATCCAACTGTAAATCTTAATTGAAACCTACTGTTACGTCTATGTCAAAAAATGATATGAGTTTTACTGGGAGGTCCGCAGGCCGGATTGCAATAATAAAGCATAACAGGGTGGCGGGCCGGATGCTAAGCCTTCGCGGGCCGGAGGTTGGCCGCCCCTGATGTAAGGCAACCGAAATTAGGAGAAGCTTTATTCGACACAAGGTCAGTTTATATTTTAACGGGCTCAAAACCAGAAGCAGAACGAAATCAGTATATTTCATCAGGTGTACGACCATTCAATGTAAACATACGGAACGATTTGAAGGTACATAGACTGAACGGGACTTTTTTCGCAATTATTTTTTCACGATATGTTAAAATACATCGAGATATCGAACTGTGGGCGATAAAACAGAAATTTACATCAATTAAATAACGATCACGGAAATAAAAAAGAAATATATACAGATAAGGAATAATCAAAACAGCAATAACAACGACAGTAATACTGTTGATAAGACGATATGAATGTACATGTCGTTATATTACGCTTTCTCTCAATGATTCTTATGTTGACATAGCGTTCATTATCATCAGCGTTATCATGACGATAATGATCATGCGCACACACGTGATTTGGAAACGGAGTATAACTAGTCATTAAGATAAAAGTTGGCGCTTTTTATTGTATATACACATGTACGAATTATAAATATATTGCATTAGCAATTCACTATTATACATACAAGCACAGCTAGCCTGTTATGTCCAAAGTGCGTGAAGATGAAATAAAGTTGTTAAAAAGTATGGGTAATGCTTTTCGGCCATTTTCCCTTTTCAGTGTATATTTCTCTTCAATTTTCGTGTCTCTAATTGATGAACAATCTTTTGAAACTGCTTACACTTAGATCTATATGAAGTTTAATATATGTATATGTGCATATATTTATATGTTGTAGCAGTTACCTCCTCCTTTCAAAACATAACTACACCGGTTTGCCGGTAGGTGGCGCTTTATCACCAACAGGTGGCGCTGTAAAGCGACACCAGAGTTATCTGCCCTTCGGACTATAAAAGCCGGGGCAATACGGAAATTCTCTCTCTTCCTCACTGACCTGCCTCGGCAGGCAGACGCTGACACTAGCGTTCCGTTTCACTCTTCTCTGGTCGGCAGAACGACGCTAATACACTAGCGTTTCGTCTCACGCTTTTCTCTTCAACTAGTCTCGGCAAAACGACGCTAATTCACTAGCGTTTCGTCTCACGCTTTTCTCTCCAACTAGTCTCGGCAAAACAACAACCAACACACTTTTCTTCCGTCAACACGTGGGCAAACAACGGTAAGAGTTCTCAACTCGTTTTCTTTGTGTACGGCTTTTCAAAGACTTTTCCACACGCCGGATTCATTTCTTCTTATACCTTTTTCAAGAACTGTTTTTCCATCGAAACACATGCATACATCATACACTTCATCATTCCACGTACACACACGTTCAATAAACGTTATTTGAACTACTTCATTTTTGTTTATTAATTATTACTCTGTCTTTACATGCAACAATTGCTTGATTTACTGAACACGTTTATAATCGGGGGAACACGACCCTCGATCCTAACAATTGGTGACCCGACGTGCAAGCTTTGTTGTATCTGACGGAGTAATTAATTTCGTACTAGAACAAACAAAAAAAATATATATCATTTCTCGTTTTTTTTCTTTCGTGGTGAAACGAATTACGCACCTATCTTTTTCCTTTTTTTTTCTACCCACCTGGTAGAAATATACAAACAAACAAAAAAAGGAAGCCACCGTCTCCATTTTTCCTGGCCACGCGGAAATACCCAAACAGAGAAAAACAAAAACATTTCTCGGCTTTCTCCGAGTATAAAACAAATTACAATTTTATTTTTTTTTTCCTTCTTTTCTTCCTTTACACACGTGTCGGAAAATTATATACAAAGAAAAAGACAAACTTTTGCCAATCCTTTTTTTTTCTTTTTCGACGAACAAAAGGACCTTACAAGACGCCACTTCCTTTGTTTTGGACACGTGGAGATAAAAAGAAAACAAACGCTCACGCTGCCCATCTTTTTCGTGGCCACGTGTTGATAAAAAAATTCAAAATAATGCCGCCATCTTACCACGTGGAAATGAAAATTCAAACCACAGAAAAAAAAAAATACGAATTTATTTTCTGTTTCAACAACAAGCAAAAAAAAAAAAGGAAGCCGCCATCTTTTTCCTTAATCACGTGGCAATGAAAATTCAAACAAAAAAAGAAAATACGAATTTTTTTTTCTTTCTTTTCGACAACAAAGAAAAGAGAAGCCGCCATTCTTTCTCTACGTGAAAACTAATATTCAAACAAACTAAAACGAAAACAAAAAACGTCATTCCTCGTGTGAAACAAATTACGGCTCCATTTTTTTTTTTTTCTTTTTCCTTTCTACCCATGTGTTGGAAATATATATATAAAGGAAAAGAAAACTACAAAACGACCAACACACGACGACAAACACGAACAACATCACCCTTCAAGGCCTACCAACAATCTTCAACACAAGATGAACAACCACATTTTCCCGGACATTCATCAAGCACCAAACATTTCCGGACATCACTGACGACACTATGGAAGAAATCACACCAGTTCAAAATGAGTACAACTGCACAAGCACGACTAAATACTCAACAACTGGACGTTCGTTGATCAACTGGGGGACACATCAACTCGAACGACGCGCATCAACACCAGTACAGACCCACTTGTACCTGGACCTGCTAACTCACTTGCAGACATTTGTGCATCTGATTTTGACCATAGTGTACCACCAATCTCAACAACTAGATGTTTGTTCATCAGCTCCACAACACGGACTAATTAACATGAACAACATCAACACCTGCACAGACTCACTTGTGCTCATTCATCAACACCGCACAGACTCACTTGTGCTCATTCATCAACACCTGCACAGACTCACTTGTGCTCATTCATCAACACCGCACAGACTCACTTGTGCTCATTCATCAACACTGCACAGACTCACTTGTGCTCACTCATCAACACTGCACAGATTCACTTGTGCTCACTCATCAACACTGCACAGACTCACTTGTGCTCACGCATCAACACTGCACAGATTCACTTGTGCTCATTCATCAACAACTGCACAGACTCACTTGTGCTCATTCATCAACACTGCACAGATTCACTTGTGCTCACTCATCAACACTGCACAGATTCACTTGTGCTCATTCATCAACAACTGCACAGATTCACTTGTGCTCACTCATCAACAACCGCGCAGACCCAAGCACCAAACATTCCCGGACAACACTGACAATTCAACGTTCGTTCATCAGCTCCGCATCATGCAGACTAATCAACATGAACAACGCCACCAACAAGTGCAAATTCACTTGCACTCAACATTTTTCGACCGCAAACTAACTTGCGCTCAAACTTGATGCAGACCCAAACAACACGCAGATCCACATGCGTTACAACACTCCGCAGACGCACTTGCGATCAATCATTCAATACAGATGCAGAAACAGAAATAAGTAGCGTGCACACTACTTTTTTCTAATCTTCAACAGCAAAACAGACATACCCACAAAGAATGCTTCTCATCTACAACTGTATATATTGAATAATATTTTCAATATTTTTCAATCTGGGGGGGAGTCCTTGTAGCAGTTACCTCCTCCTTTCAAAACATAACTACACCGGTTTGCCGGTAGGTGGCGCTTTATCACCAACAGGTGGCGCTGTAAAGCGACACCAGAGTTATCTGCCCTTCGGACTATAAAAGCCGGGGCAATACGGAAATTCTCTTTCTTCCTCACTGACCTGCCTCGGCAGGCAGACGCTGACACTAGCGTTCCGTTTCACTCTTCTCTGGTCGGCAGAACGACGCTAATACACTAGCGTTTCGTCTCACGCTTTTCTCTTCAACTAGTCTCGGCAAAACGACGCTAATTCACTAGCGTTTCGTCTCACGCTTTTCTCTCCAACTAGTCTCGGCAAAACAACAACCAACACACTTTTCTTCCGTCAACACGTGGGCAAACAACGGTAAGAGTTCTCAACTCGTTTTCTTTGTGTACGGCTTTTCAAAGACTTTTCCACACGCCGGATTCATTTCTTCTTATACCTTTTTCAAGAACTGTTTTTCCATCGACACACATGCATACATCACACACTTCATCATTCCACGTACACACACGTTCAATAAACGTTATTTGAACTACTTCATTTTTGTTTATTAATTATTACTCTGTCTTTACATGCAACAATTGCTTGATTTACTGAACACGTTTATAATCGGGGGAACACGACCCTCGATCCTAACAATGTACAGTATTTACCCCTAAACTAATTACCGGGTCATTCACGACGATTTACTACTGTTTTTATTATTTGAAATTAATTTACGTACTTCGCCATTTCTTCCACCATGTAACAGCATATAGACAGATGCAGATGCACGGTGATAAGATAAAATGAAGATAGTATTATATGAATGTAGTAGTTTAATTTCAAAATTGTTTATTCTTCTAGTTTAAATATTAATTTCGTATCTTACATGCAAGAATTAATTCTCGTATATTCGTTAGTTTGAATTAATATTAGTACCGGTACACTAAAACGAAAATAAAGACTTGTAAAGGTACCATTTCCAAGATAAGCGAGAGAAAGAAAAAGGGAAACTTATGATGTTTACAAGAATACAAGCTGATGCATAACCCATTTAGACAAACGAAACAGTGTCGTCAGAAAAGTATCGGAAGAATAACACATCACATGAGATAAAACTATTAGAAATGTAACAAGAGTAAAGGAAACACTTCTCCTCTGAGAGTCAACCACCTGGACGGACCACAGAAAAGTGTGGGGCAAGAATCTTATCAGTGTTCCGCTATTTTTTTAGGATGAGAGACAAAGCAGTTTGTTGATAATAAAATCACAAGTAGAAAGAAACATGAACTTCTGGGAGTGAAACGTAAGTAATCTGCTTATTCAACCCCATTAATATATTTTATTTTACTTGCTCATAGTTCTATGATTTATGTATATTGGGCAGAAAATCTGTCCAAAGGATGATATTTAACTTACCTCAAGAGCAGTGCTGTTGGTGTTTTATTTAAGATCACAATCAATATATTTCATTGAATTATACCCTGCATTGCAAGAGGTATTTGTGTCATTTTTAAAAAATTGTTTTTCTTTTTTAACGAAGTTCACCCCAAACAAGGCAGAACGCCACTGTAGACGTAAGGGGCTTCTGAGAAGAAAGAAAAGGGGAGAAGGTTCGGAGGGGTCAACCTAAACTGGGATCTGCGCAGCGAGATGCCTGTTTACAGTAATTTTAAATTTCTGCATGTCAGTACTGTCGGGGAAACAAGGGGCAGGGAGGGAGTTCCAGAGGCCAGCAGCACGAGGAAAGAAGCTATTTGAGTAAAAACCTCTCCGGCATCTGGGGACCTCCACAGTGAATGGATGGGATTTAGTTGATTGTCGAGTTGGTCTAGTGAATTTAAGTCGAGGGGGCACCAGAGTAGCCAATTCGTCAGAGCATAATCCATTGAAGTATTTGTAAAACAAGCACAAGGATGCTACATTGCGGCGATGGGACAGGGACTGGCTTTCCTATTTCACATAAAATGTTAGTTCTTTACCGACAGTTAAAATATTTAAAACCGTAAAAAAATGTGAATTTCGTGTGTGCGTCTCTGAATCGTTATTATCTGACCAGAATGTGATATTCTGCTATGCGAGTCTAAACAACCTAATGTCGCTGAAACAAAAGTCGCCTGACATGCTTTCGTGATAATAACGAGATATTAATTCTATAACACCGTGTGTTACGGGATAAAGGATTTATTGAGATATTTTGCCCATTCAGGTACGATTTAAATCGCATCGCTTGTTAATAATAAAAGCCGCAAACGTTCCACCTTTCATAATCGTACCGACTCCTTCGTGACACCCGTTTTAGACGCTTCCTCTTTTCGAACATACTGTCCAGTTATGTATCAGCTGATATGCATAAGATAGCATATCTACTAGCTTACCTTCCCATTTCAATACCTTATGTTATCAATAGTTTTGAGCCCAAACAATGTTTATTGGTATTATTAATTGTAAAATAGTAATAGAAACAATAGCGTTATTTTAATTTTGAGCCTACTATAGCTTTTATGTAAAGAGTGATTCATCCAAATTTGGTGGAATATTACCCAATCTTTTTTAAACAATGTGAGTATTCCTGCTATTAATAGTAGTTGTAGTAATATATTAAAATGTAGTTTTATGATAAATCTAGGTGTTTCATAAAATATTTAGTTCATTTAAACAAAAATAATTTTAGAAGGTATTGTTTTAGTAATAGCGAAGACATGTTACTCCTCTAAGTCATCATATTCACATATGTTTGTGCCTATCCACAAATCAGTTGTCAATGGTTTAGCTACGACAAGAAGTAATAGTATGTTGGTAATATTCAGGTTCTTGCAAGTGTTATAATTTTGTTTTTAATTATGCCAACTTTTATTTTCTATTATAATTTAATGTAAAGCATGTGACTTTTTTCAGGTATAGAATAAACGAAACTGAAAGCTTTTCATCGGAAACCGTTATAGCTACATGCACATACCCCTTCAGCATATTATCTAGATACATGAGTGATTAGTTAATTCGCGCAATCATTAGTGTTTTATATATAAATTAATGCAGAAATTGTCACCAAATGTGGTGTACATTAAAATAGAAATTTTTTCAGTTCCATGGCGTATTATGATGAGCGTAACACACACACACACACACACACACACACACACACACACACACACACATATTATATATATATATATATATATATATATAAAATTAAAGTTCATATTTTTTTGTAAGCATCTAAATAAAATTTGATAATAAGGAATGAGGTAAAATAAAGTACCTTCAAATCCTGTTTAAGATGCATCTTAAACATGCTTTGAAGGGATTCCTTATTATATATATATATATATATATAATTTGTTATCACAATGCTAGCTTTTCTTTTGCCTTGGTCTTTCGATTGACACTACCTTAATTATGTCATTTATTATTGACTTCCCTAAAACCTATCTCTGAAAACCCTATGGAAGACTTCCTAATGGCTTTTAATTCACCACTTACATCCTAACATTTTGCACCGCAACATTGTTCAACTGGATTATTTGGGCCATTTAATTGTGCTTGACTTTCCAAAAATTCAAAGGATTTTACAATTTATGATGCCAAATTATCCTGGAGTTTACCGTTCTTCGACTTGTTACTACGAAAATTCATGATGCCGCGAACGGTAAACTGTTTCCTAGTGTATCAAGCTTTTATTTTTGCATTGCACATATGTAATTTCTATTTTATATTATGTTTATATATTTTCAAATTATTACTCTTAGTAATTACCTTTTACCGACTTATCTGTTTGTCTTCCTCTGACGATAATTTGTCATTCTTTGAAAAGTTATGGCTTAAGGAAAGAAATAACATTTCGTTTATTTGAAAGCCCTTGATTTTAACAACTGATGATTCAATAGGTATTGTATTTAATAAAATGTTTTTCTCATCTTTTACTGATGTAAACACACACACATATATATATATATATATATATATATATATATATATATATATAAGGATTCAATGACTTCGAACATTACAATTGTTCCAATAATCAGAACCTCAAGTCTAGTATGGCGTACGGTCGTATCCAAAACATTCTGGAAATACTTTATTTCATTTTATTTTTTAAATTAACAAAGCTACTCCAAAACGGCTCTTCATCAGCGCCTCTAGCACCACGTCTTACAGAAATTCAAAGAAAAAATAGCAAGTTCGATGTAGAGGAACATCTATTGACAGAAAGAGCCACAGAGACAAATATTAGAAAAAGGAACAAGTTACAAATATGAAATAAAATTAGAAAGATAAAATGATAAGAATAATAACACAATATATATATATATATATATATATATATATATATATATATATATATATATATATATAAAAAAGAAGTGTGGTAAATAAATACCATCAAAGCTTGTTATAGATGCAATATGTATTTTACAAAAAAGAAAAGACAAATCGAAGACGATTTTTTTTTTCCTCTTTTTATAAACTAACATTAAGTATGTATGTAGTTTATAGTTATACAGATATTTCGCTAATAAAATTCCGATGTAATTGGAAAGCCCGCTTCTGTTGATGTGAGCCGGTATTGCATCTATAACAAGCTTTCATGGTATTTATTTACCACACTTCTTTTTTATTAAATTTCAAACGGATGCTTATTAAAAAAAAGTATGAACCTTTAAACTATAACCTTCCACGTGCTTGCGTGATTTCATACGAGAGAGGAAAAAAAAAAACAACATCCCACTCGCCGGCTCACATCAACAGAAGCGGGCTTTCCAATTACATCGGAATTTTCAACTACAATGAATAAGCTAATTTTATTAGCGAAATATCTGTATAACTATAAACTACATACATACTTAATGTTAGTTTATAAAAAGAGGAAAAAAAATAATCGTCTTCGATTTGTCTTTTCTTTTTTGTAAAATACATATTGCATCTATAACAAGCTTTGATGGTATTTATTTACCACACTTCTTTTTTATTAAATTTCAAACGGATGCTTATTAAAAAAAAGTATGAACCTTTAAACTATAACCTTCCACGTGCTTGCGTGATTTCATACGAGAGAGGAAAAAAAAAAAACAACATCCCACTCGCCGGCTCACATCAACAGAAGCGGGCTTTCCAATTACATCGGAATTTTCAACTACAATGAATAAGCTAATTTTATTAGCGAAATATCTGTATAACTATAAACTACATACATACTTAATGTTAGTTTATAAAAAGAGGAAAAAAAAAAATCGTCTTCGATTTGTCTTTTCTTTTTTGTAAAATACATATTGCATCTATAACAAGCTTTGATGGTATTTATTTACCACACTTCTTTTTTATTAAATTTCAAACGGATGCTTATTAAAAAAAAGTATGAACCTTTAAACTATATATATATATATATATATATATATACATGTGTGTCTAGGAAATACTATACATTATTTGTAGTGGGGTGTTTTATTAAGTTTCATACGCGCATGTTATTTGCGTGTATGTATATGGTTACACAATGTGTGTGTCTGAAAATAAGTATAAACTAATGGTATAATTATGCCATGTTTCTGAAGATATTTTTATAAAAGGTCTTTGGAATATTGTTTTAAATGGTAGAAAGGTAACGAAAATGTAGATATATGCAGTAATTCAGAAAAATATTGCAGGCATAGAACACATGGGAACATCTCTTCTATGGCCGTTTCTATCATAGCCTTGGGTCAGATATTGCAAATATATCTTCAAAACTTGGAAGTTGCCATAAACGGTCTAGCAGGAGGTTATAAAACTAGACCCAAAATTATATAAGCGACAAGTCATCCTGTGTCCTCGTCGAACACGTAAAATAAAAAACTCACCCAGGCATGAAATTAGTTAAGCATGTTACAATAATTAACACTAGATATGTGGGCGGGTTTTGTGTACTTAATACAACCCGTCAATACTTTCGCAGAGATACAGAGATAAAAAGATAGATGGAGAGATGTATACCATATCGTGAGCGCTGAAGAAGCAATTAAACATGAATATAAGAAAAATGGAACAAAATAAGCAAGAAAAAAAAACAAAATAAGATAGAAGACATAGGAAAAGAAAATTGGAACAAAATTAAAGAACGGTAAAAAAGACATAGAAAATAAATCTAAGTGAGAAGACATACATATTTATTTCAAAGTTGGAATATTGTTTTATCTGGAAAATATTACATTATCCCTTGTATGAATTAATATTATGAATTAATTTATCAAATTTTCTCAGCTTTTTTTAGTTTGAACATTTCAAGTTTAAATTATCATACGTACTGATTGGATTATAATAAACATTTTGCATAGCAATAATTCCGTTTAAGGTACACGAAATCGGTTGTCATATAAAATCTAATGAACAAATATTTTTAATTTTTTCACAGGGTCTCCTTATTTTAATAGGCCTGTCTGAAAGCCACAGTCGGCAAAACCTGTCTTGGTCAGTGCAGGAAAACCCTAATTAAATAAACTTTTGGGATTCGAAATTAAATCGTCAATGTTACAAAGAAGAAGTAACTGGTTTAGCCATGTTGCGAGAGAATGCCCTTAAATCAATGTATACCGGGAACGTTTGGCCTCTAAAGCACTGGATTCATTAGATTCGTAGCGAGCTTTCTTTGCTAAACGTGGAAAGATTGACAAACACTGAACAGAAAGTGTGTGAAGATCCAATAACTAGAAGTTTTATCGTATGATTTTACTCAGCGATAGTATTTACCACCTCCCAGCGTGGGAAGATGTGTTTATTTACCTCCTCTTTATGAAGTTAGGCACAAGCCCAGTGTTATCTTACTCCCACAAGGTAAGATTTGACCCAAGGTCGGGTCGGGAAAGTGGGGCTTGAAAAGCCAGCGCCCGAGAAGGTGAGCACTCTCGCCATTAAAAATTGCCTGGGCAGCCCCGTCGGCATTCCTCGGTAGGGGCGCCTCAGACAGTATGCAATAAACTTACTCCTCCCCTAAGAGGGGAGGCAAAGCCTGGGAGGGTGTACCTCCTAGAACTTCACAGGACAAACCAACAGACGGCCGGAACTAAGCCCCGAAGGACAAGACGCCAACGGTCTATAGGGTGCAGTATCCATCGGAACATATACTACACTTTATTCCAGCGTGGGAAGATGTGAAACAACAGCATCCACGATGCCAACGGGTCTGCTCAGGCGACAATGTTCTTACATTGTAGCCTTAGCAGACCCGTTGGCATTCACCGGTAGGGGCGCACCAGGGGATTAGCAATAAACTAATCTATCCTCAGAGAGAGAAGGTAAAGCAGTGGAGCGTGGACCTGCACAGAATCATACCTAAGACACACAGAAAAAAAGGCACACTAACTTTAATAAGCCAGGCAGTCGGACGTAGTGTTTAGGACGTATCATCAGAGTGGTATCAATAACATATGCGCGCGGTAGGTAAATTTGACCTCCAGCGTATTTTTCTCCAGAGTTGGGGGGGGGGTAATTTACAGCCATTTTCTTCTTGAACTCCAGTTCGAACTAATAATTAATGATCGCCAGAAGGAATTGACGGTTAGCTTTTGAGGTAATATCGCGAATGATTTTATTATTTTGTCTCATACATGTTGTCATATTTGGTGTCTGCATTCGTTTTTCTAATCTACTTGTATTAAAAAAAAAATAAAAATAAAAGTGAAAAAATAAAAATAAATAAAAAAAAAATTTAAAAAAATAAAAATAAAAAATGAAATAAAAAGTGAAATATTAAGATAATGCCGATTTGATACTTACAGATGATTCGAATTAACTTGAGTATCGTACACGGCAATCGAACATTTCCAATACTTAATATAAAAATGAAATCTTGTTGTGGAAATTATCAACGTAATAATAATGGCACTGTTTCTATCATTGAGACAACTATTATTAGGAGCGAGAACTTACGCAAAATATTGTTTTCTTAAAAGCAAACAAAACTCATAAATTATAAGCAATGGAGACCAACTGGAGACACCTTGTCTGAAGGGCATGAGACCATTCAACCATAAACTGCTGAGTAGTTATGCACACATATAAGGTTACAGACAGTATATCTCATTATATATATATATATATATATATATATATATATATATATATATATTAGATTTGTAAAATGCTCCTGTGCATTTATTTTTTGGTGTGACTACCTTCAGTGCTAATTTTACAAAAAATGAAAAACGAAGCGATGAAAGCTTAAATAATACTCATTACTAAATATCAACATACATATATATTTCACATAAAACTATGTTTTCGTTATATTCATGTAGTAACATATATGTATATTATCCTTTTATCGATTTGTATTTCTAATCATTCATAATCTGCTATGATTATTAATCTAAATATTGCTGCATATATATATATATATATATATATATATATATATATATATATATTCACTGATCGTGTTTTAATTGCATGAATATAATGGTTTTATACAATTAAAAAGTAGCGTAGCATATCTAATTTAATTACCTACAGCGGAAACAAAAATATGTAATGAAAAGAGCCAGTGCCAAATATGATACCTAGTTTTATTAAATATAGAAAAAAGTGTTCATAATTAAATATACAAATATTTTCTAAAAATAGTTTAATTACCGATAATCTTCAAAATATTGTAGATGCACTTATTTATAGAATGGGTTCGAAAATGGATAAGTCTGCGCACTTTCAGTGATCCGGGCCAAACGGAAGTCACCTAAATTTACGGGTATAAACATATAGTGTAACGAAGAAAAGTAAATACGGAATAAGATTACTAAAAACCCGAGGAAAAAATGAAATAAGTGGATGTAACAATAAAGGACGGTACGTGCAATTTCATCTTTTACAAATATATTGGTGTTTGCCGAAACAATTGTA
Source organism: Sepiola atlantica (assembly GCA_963556195.1). Lineage (NCBI taxonomy): Eukaryota > Metazoa > Mollusca > Cephalopoda > Sepiida > Sepiolidae > Sepiola > Sepiola atlantica. The sequence goes on along the minus strand of OY744524.1, from coordinate 21,663,482 downwards.
TTCTAAATAAAATATAAGTCTTATGAAAAGACGCGAATCTGTTCTTTATAACATTGAAATGGTATAACATTACTTAAACATATTGAATAAAGCATAGATCTGGCCTTACACTATTAAGCTAATATAATTACTTTACGTTGTAAAATTTATATTTGAATAGAAAAAATTCTAAATATAAATAATAAAAATGCATATATATATATATATATATATATGAAAAGTTCGAATGCAAAACACGATAAATCCAATTTGTTTAAATTGAAACCTTAATCAATAAAAGAACGAATGTATTAAATATAGACTTCGAATATAAGCTTATTTTAATTGAAAGCAAAAGTTAATGATTCCGGTATCATATTATGTAAAACATAATTTGATTGTGTGGTCGAGTGTTGAAATGAAACACTTTTTATAGTGCTAACTTTGTAATTATTATAAATGGCGTTTATCGCGTTTTGCATTCAAACTATTCATATATATCACAGCATTGGCGGTCCAATACACTACTAAAACTCAATCTTGTTTTTGTTTTGCTTTCTCCTGTACATACAGGTGTACGTTATCGTTGTCATTATTGCATCCGCTATATCACGTGGGTTATCCGTGCACACTTGATGATATATCACAAAATCAACAGAGAAAGATGTAACAGAATGATGGTGTAAATTCAATACGGTGTCAGAGCACAAATTTTGTAAACGTGAAGCTTGTCACGGCAAACGAAAAGTGTTGCCCTCACACACTATCGTTTCTACTACTGTCAGTATCTAATAGCTCTAAGTGTTGTTGATGTGGCGTTGCCGACGAAATGTCCATTTCCCTGACGAAAACTCGTGATGGCGAATAGTCTTCATTGACAATGCTATATATATTGATTGATCAGAAGTCCTAGACATGGATCGATCGGAGTAACAGACGTCAACTAAGGGATGATAAATATATTTTAAATAAACAAGAGAGCCTTTTTACGAAATAGTATTCATATAAGAATATATTTTCGTGAAACTTGTAGTAACAGAAGAACATTCTTTTGTTGATTAGGGGGTATTATTTTTTGCGTTTTTATACTAGCTTTAATTACTAACTTCATCTCGCTAACTTACTTGACATTTACTTGTTAAGTATTTGTGTGTACGGATAGTAGCGTCTACTTCTCCGGGTGAAGACAATTCTTGTAAGGCGACTAACGTCAGTTTTCTTATTAAAAACTCTCTGAAAAAGTTTCAAAAACTTAAAATTTCAAAATTTAAATTCCAAATTCTTTTCTAACTGAATAAAATCTAAATTGCCGCGCATTATAATAATTTGCAAAGTTACTCGGCACTGACGGTCTAAATTCTTCTTACGTTGCCTAGAACCATTTCCGTTGATCCTTTTACTTTTTGTTAGTATCTCGCCATGGAGATTCCTCCTGGAAATCACGGGTGTCCGTGTTCTACAAACCAAGCGAGCATTTCTCAATTAATCGACGAGCATGTAACTCTAGAGTTCTTTATGAACTTAACACGACTGCATCGTTAATGCCAGTATTTGTCAGATGCGTGAACACCTTACCTCAGAACAAAGACGGCTGATGATAACAGGTGACCTCTAACACATGCTCATCTATAGCGCTTTCGTTCCAGCTCGAAAACAGGACATACCATTTTTTTTTGTTTTAATTCGAGAAAACAATCTTTCAGTACATTTAGAATTAACGCTTATGAGAGTTTGACGTATTCCATGTGCGCCCAACAATATATACGATTGCGCTGATATTTTGCAACTTTCCGCTGAGTCTCGCTACTTTTACATCATGGGATATACATTTTTTTTTACGTTTTATTTAGACAACCCGCCTAAACACATGAGGGTCTAGCATACTTATGAGTATCTATCTATCTTGTTATATGTATTGCCCGTATGTATTCGTGCCCAGTGGATGACGTCACAAAAGCAGAAAAAGATTAAATAAAGGCTGATCGATTGGAGAGGTAATAGGATGAGGTAAATAACGTAAATACATAACAGAGCGAGAGACAATGTGGAGTGAGAGAACGGAGAGGGGCCGGGGTAAAAGAATTAGAATATAACCAATACTGATTCAACAGGTCACGGGTCGTCTTATGTATTATATATACATAGTATAGTATCTATACCTATGTATATTGCAAATTACATTCTATATATTTATGTCACATTATATGTGTACATAATAAATTATACACACGTATCGCATACAATAAATTAGTATATGTATTCTAAATGAATTACGATAACACGGATACTATTACTTAAATCATTAATACCACAGTCTTAAAATGGTGTATATAAAGTCGAGAACAAAGAGCTGATAATATCTATATGTATGCCTAATTTGCATAACTATTTCTTATAACAGCTTATGATAGATTAATGTTTAGTGCTATATATATATATATATATATATATATATATATATATATATATATATATATATATGCAATAATTATATCCATATTAACAGTAATTAATTAAAGTAATTATATTAAAAAAGTGTAAATTACCAACACCTATCTTAAAATATTTTGTTCATAAATTTATTGATAAGATAAAATTATCTTCCTGAACACTTATGACTCGTTGCGAAAAATCAAGATATAATGCTACTAAACCTTATGTTTAGAATCCTAATTCCATTTCAATCAAAATCAATCATATGATTTTGATTCTAAAACTTAATGTTAAAGTTTAAGAAGAAATTTAAATTTAAGCACAATTGGTGTATAATTACAATGGATTACATCCAATGCTAATCTGAAACATTCGAATTTTGAAATGAGAACTTGTGCCTATATCATGCACCTTGAAAACACTCTAAACCCACCCAAATTAACTGAAAATAAGGAGATATATATATTGATGTTGAATAATTTAACAAAAATCGGATGATTTTTTACGAAATGTTTTACCATCCATTTTCGCCTTTTGCATAAAACTAAATAAAACAAAACACAGCTTACTTAAGACCCTTTGCGCGTGCAGTTGTCTTAATTTATCCATAATAATCTGCTAATTAGTGCAATGAATTAACGTGGAACACCGGAATACATGAAACTGAACGCACGCCTCGTTTTTGTGTGGGCTTTATCTAAAAGGAAAACGCTAAAAATGTCACTGTAAGCGTGTTCGGTATTGATAAAACCCACGCAACAGCTGGGCGAAACGTTGAGTTTTAGGTTTTCCATTGTTTCTTTTTAAAATCATACTATCGGATTCAGTTTATCCTTTTATTTGCCGTCTATATATATATAGATATATATATATATATATATGTATGTATAATGTATGTATATTATTCTGATATTTTGCTATTTCTCTTTTGTTAACTAATATTTCTCTGAATTCCATCTTTCTTTATTTCGAGATCTTCCTCATATTATATTCATTTTGTGTCGTATGGCCCATAAGTTCTGGGTGGCGTTACGGTGTTTCCTTCCCCCGCAGAAGCTTGCACTTGGAACGATAGCAAACCTGAACCCGGCAGCCATGAAAAAGTTGGCGAGACGGGGGCTCCTCATTATCTTCAGAATGAGACTAAGGTTCACACATTGGAACGAATGTGCCAAAACAACGTTTCCATAACGGAATAAATCTATTAGTAGGAGACTGTTATATCAACTTACCTACCTAAGCATAAAGCATTTCATTTGCATTCTAGATGAACAGCTATGCGTTTTTCTTTTAATCTACGCGGATAGGATCATAAGGCATATATAACGGGAAAAATGATACCAACAAATTTGAACCTACGTTTATAAAGAGTGAACGCTGTGAAAAAGCTTCGACCTTCCCACTCGACTAAGCGACCCATGGTTTAATTTAAGGCGATGTTAAAGATTATTCAAATCTCCGCTTTCTGCAGAATATATGTGTGTTTATTTACACCGTTTTGCTATGTCTTATCTATAAGTGCCAGTGGCGATGATACGATAAACCTTTAATTAACTAAACAAACGGATATATTTCCGATAATATATCATGTATAACGGAAGTTTTTGAACAGACGTGTATCCACCAAAAAATAGTGTTATACAAAACATAGTGTCTGAAATATAATACTTAGATTACCTACATTATATAATGTGTGTGTGTATATATATATATATATATATATATATATATATATATATATATATATATATACAATTTTGGAAGGGAAATGTTCTTCATGAATGTTTCGTAGTATAAGGTTAACACATATATATATATATAGCCATTTTACAGTTGTTTGAACCGGAATAATTATTAGTTGTTACGGATGGAATAAAAAATGTCCAATTGATTATTCAACACTTTATTTCATGCAAGTAATATGGGACAAAAGGGAAAAATTAGCAACCCTAGTTGAAGTCAGTGCCCCTAATGTTGTAGGATTAAACATAGCTGAAAGGGAAAAGATTACGAAATACTAAGGTCTTATGTACGACATGAAAATAAACTGGAATCTTAAGAAAATCTCCATCATACCAGTAATTATAGAAGCAACCGGACTAATGAAAAAGAATTTCAAAGGCTATCTGGCGGTGAACCGATTGCAAGAGAAATATAAAAAAATGCACTTAATGGGACGGTTAGAATCAGAAAAAGATCTCGAGGCTGGAGTGTCTGAAATAGCTGGTGAATGTCTGGCATCCGGTTGGATGCCCTATCTCCAGCAAAAACAGAAAGATAAGAAAACAATAAAAAAGAAAGGGGCTCATCTGAGAACCTAAACTGAAATAAAATGAAAACAAAGTGATGTATATCGTTTTTATATTCTTTCATACACTAATAATATCAGATAATAGCATTAGTATATATTTGATTCTTTCAGTATTTACTTCAACAATGTTAAATACATGAATAGATCTTCGTACGAGCATAATAATACACTGATAGCAAGTGACATTTACACGCACTTTGTGTTTCATTCTATCGAGGGTATTTCACTGAAGAAGTGCATTTAGCCTGGCGAATTATTTTAATGAACTTGAGGACACATCTTTTGTGTATGCAAACGAATCGCAACTTAATACGTGAGATTGCATTTAGAAAATTCACTTATCAAATTCAATATTAGATTCTTATCAAATTCAATTATCAAATACATACACATTCTATATATACATATACATACGTATACATTCTATATATATATATATATGCATACGTACACATTCTATATATACATATGCATACGTACACGTTCTATATATACATATGCATACGTACACGTTCTATATATACATATGCATACGTACACGTTCTATATATACATATGCATACGTACACGTTCTATATATACATATGCATACGTACACGTTCTATATATACATATGCATACGTACACGTTCTATATATACATATGCATACGTACACGTTCTATATATACATATGCATACTACACGTTCTATATATACATATGCATACGTACACGTTCTATATATACATATGCATACGTACACGTTCTATATATACATATGCATACGTACACATTCTATATATACGTACGCATACGTACACATTCTATATATACGTATGCATACATACATACACACATTCTATATATACATATACATTCTATGTATACATATACATACATACACATTCTATATATACATGCATTCTACATATACATACATTCTATATATACATACATATACATACATATACATACATTCTATATATATATATATATATATATATATATGGTGGTGTGCGTGTATTTTTTTTTCTTTGTCAAATCTATTTTCTTTGTCTCTTTCCCGCTCATTGCCTTTTACGCGACACATATTATATATAAGACGAGTAAAGTAGAGACAGAAATAAAATAATTCTGAAAAAATACAGAAATGCAAGATTTAAGATGAAAGAAAAAGACAGGACAAAAAAAAGATCTACATGGAATTTATATAAGAGTGTCTGTTTGTGACATGTTCGCGTCTAAAATGGTCATGTCTTGAAAATTTATGGGTGTAATTACGTCATTAGTGACACAAGCAAAAAATGTCACATTCGTCACTTCAAACTTATTGCGAGCAATAACGATACGCCAATGAATGGCATGTCACCATTCGTATCCCATGTATATTTTAACAGGAGATAAAGAGTGCGGGTTGAATAATGTGAAGAACATTGAAAAAAACAATAAATAAAATATAGACATTGTTGTAAAAAGACGAGAAAAAAAGGGGTTCGACGGGATCTGTGAACAAAAATAATTGAAAAAGATCAAGATATTTTATGGAATAATATTTAACGTTTAACTGATAAAATACAAAATATGTAAAACTAAATCTAGTGAAGAGATATGAAAAAACGGGGTAAGCTAAAGTGTGAATTAACAAGACAAATTGCTATGTCTTGCGTCTGGTACCGAAACAATGTCAGATGTGTTAATGATATTAGGTGCGATTCACACATAGAGTGTATATATATATAATAATTTCCACAATCAGACAACGCCGCAGGCAACAACCTATGTAAGAACCAAACAGGAAGTCCTAAACAAACACACCCACAATATATATATATATATAAATATATATATATATATATATATATTAGAAAAGTACCCGTCCCAGAACAAGTAAAATGAATTCGCTCAACGTCACAGTTTTACAATCATTCTATGTTCCCTTACTATAATTAAAATCGAGATAGAATTTCTTCTAAAAGTTATGTCTACAATCTGTATTCCAATCCATTACATGGTTTTTATTCTAGAAAATGTCTCTAATGTAAGTCTTAAGCGGCCTTTAGGTGAAATTGAAATTCAGGTAATCTAGCTAGACTTGTTACAAATAATTATGATTCAAATTTAATGAAAATCTTAAATATTTCAGTTTTCTATCTCTCACTTAATAATTAGCCAACCCCAGGTAAACAAACTATACACGTAACAAACTATTTCTTTATGTACGCTATACATCTTTCTCTCGCACATCACACACCAAATAAATATGTGTTTTATTTTTGAGACTGCTTCGGCTTTCAGTTTTCTATCTCTCACTTAATAATTAGCCAACCCCAGGTAAACAAACTTATACAGGTAACAAACTATTTCTTTATGTACACTATACATCTTTCTCTCGCGCATCACACACCAAATAAAAAAAAAATGTTATTGTTGAGACTGCTTCGGCTTTCAGTTTTCTATCTCTCACTTAATAATTAGCCAACCCCAGGTAAACAAACTATACACGTAACAAACTATTTCTTTATGTACGCTATACATCTTTCTCTCGCACATCACACACCAAATAAATATGTGTTTTATTTTTGAGACTGCTTCGGCTTTCAGTTTTCTATCTCTCACTTAATAATTAGCCAACCCTAGGTAAACAAACTATACACGTAACAAACTATTTCTTTATGTACGCTATACATCTTTCTCTCGCACATCACACACCAAATAAATATGTGTTTTATTTTTGAGACTGCTTCGGCTTTCAGTTTTCTATCTCTCACTTAATAATTAGCCAACCCCAGGTAAACAAACTATACACGTAACAAACTATTTCTTTATGTACGCTATACATCTTTCTCTCGCACATCACACACCAAATAAATATGTGTTTTATTTTTGAGACTGCTTCGGCTTTCAGTTTTCTATCTCTCACTTAATAATTAGCCAACCCCAGGTAAACAAACTATACACGTAACAAACTATTTCTTTATGTACGCTATACATCTTTCTCTCGCACATCACACACCAAATAAATATGTGTTTTATTTTTGAGACTGCTTCGGCTTTCAGTTTTCTATCTCTCACTTAATAATTAGCCAACCCCAGGTAAACAAACTATACACGTAACAAACTATTTCTTTATGTACGCTATACATCTTTCTCTCGCACATCACACACCAAATAAATATGTGTTTTATTTTTTAGACTGCTTCGGCTTTCAGTTTTCTATCTCTCACTTAATAATTAGCCAACCCCAGGTAAACAAACTATACACGTAACAAACTATTTCTTTATGTACGCTATACATCTTTCTCTCGCACATCACACACCAAATAAATATGTGTTTTATTTTTGAGACTGCTTCGGCTTTCAGTTTTCTATCTCTCCCTTAATAATTAGCCAACCCCAGGTAAACAAACTTATACAGGTAACAAACTATTTCTTTATGTACACTATACATCTTTCTCTCGCGCATCACACACCAAATAAAAAAAAAATGTTATTGTTGAGACTGCTTCGGCTTTCAGTTTTCTATCTCTCACTTAATAATTAGCCAACCCCAGGTAAACAAACTATACACGTAACAAACTATTTCTTTATGTACGCTATACATCTTTCTCTCGCACATCACACACCAAATAATTTTTTTTTGTTATTGTTGAGACTGCTTCGGCTTTCAGTTTTCTATCTCTCACTTAACAATTAGCCAACCTCAGGTAAACAAACTATACACATAACAAACTATTTATTTATATACTCTATACATCTTTCTCTCGCACATACCACACTAAATAAATATTTTTTTTATTGTTAACACTGCTTCGGCTTTCAGTTTTCTATTTCAACTACTTTCTCAAGCAACATGTCTATAACATCGTCTTTGTATTCCTCAGATTGATACTTGCCTTGGTCTATTTCTACAGATGCTCGTTCACATGCACAACTGCATTTTCGCCACAAAATAAGAAATACACAACGTCTAAAATAATTATTTATCTTATAACACGAATATATGGTCGTGCAGGAGGGCTGGAATCTGAGAGTCGTCTACGACGAGTATGATGAACCTTAATATTCATTTTTGACAAACGTCTCATTTCAAAGTGAGGGTCTTATATGGTGGTACCGCTCTATCTTACTACGTAATGATTTCATCCCCCAGTTACCATATATTACACCCTCTCCTTTGTTTATTTGCACTCTCTTTGTCTACTAACTTCCTCTTAATAACTATCTCGATTTTGCTCCCGTTTTTATAGGCCAACCTAGCCTCTATTGCTTATCCCTTTAAATCTGTATCCGATCCGTCCTCCATTTTCGTTTGCAGACTTGTTTTGTTTTTTTTGTCTACCTTGCATATTTCTATATTTTCGCTTGTCATTCCTTATCTCCACACCCGGGCTCTTTCCCCGACAATTACTTTAAATCGTACTTTGCACTGCCAGTCTTTTACCAGACAAATGAAAACAATAAGCGGAGACAGAATTCTTCTCGTCTGTCTATATAAACACAAAAAAACATATCTACTCACCGCAAATGGGTATAAATATATCTATAAATTCTAGTTAACGTTATCTAGACAAACACGATAATAAAACTTATTACCGTTTGAGAACACATATATACTGAGTTTAAGTCAAACTATGTACATGTGTGCATAGGTTTCCATATACACACAGACAAATTATATATATATATATATATATATATATATATATATTATATATTATATATATATATATATTATATATTATATATATATATATATATATAATTTAATGGACACTATACATAAGTTCGAACTTCCACGTACGTTTAGTTTCATAGAAACTGGTAACTCAACCAGTATTAAAGATATAAAATGTGACCGATTCATCAGCTGATAGATCGGTCACATTTTACATCTTTCACGCTTCGGGTTGAGTTTTCAATGTTTCCATGAAACTGAGGGTACTGATCGAAGATCAAACAAATGTACTATGTCTATTGAAAAAAAAGAGGGATGTTCTTGCACTAGTAATTAATATTTCCCCATAATACGGAATTATATATATATATATACATTTCTATATAAATATATATATATATATATATATATATATATATACATACACACTTCTATATAAATATTTATATATATATATATACATACACACTTCTATATAAATATTTATATATGTATATACACTTTTATATAAATATTATATATATATATATATATGTATATACACACTTCTATATAAATATATATATATATACACACTTCTATATAAATATATATATATATATACACACTTCTATATAAATATATATATATATATATATATATATATATACATACACACTTCTATATAAATATATATATATACACACTTCTATATAAATATATATATATATATATACATACACACTTCTATATAAATATATATATATATACATACACACTTCTATATAAATATATATATATATACATACACACTTCTATATAAATATATATATATATATATACATACATACACACTTCTATATAAATATATATATATATACATACACACTTCTATATAAATATATATATATACATACACACTTCTATATAAATATTTATATATGTATATACACTTTTATATAAATATTATATGCATATATCTATATACATACTCATACATAACATACTACTATAATATATATAATGATTATCTAAATTCCAATGACACAAAATCCACTCTTTTCTCATATCATTTTTTACAATAGCAGAATTGACGACGGCCTTACAATTGTTTCACAGCGTGCAATACATATATATATATACATATATATAAATATATATATATATATATATACATATATATAAATATATATATATATATGTAGAATGAGAGAGAGATGGTGATTTCGTATTTACTTCAACAATGTTCAATACATTGGTAGGAGTTTGTAGCAGTATAAACTATCATACGTATGTCAAATAAGCTACAAAGAAACGTTGTTTTCATTTTTGATACATTTATCAGCATTATTGCATTGCAATAATTCCTGAATTTTTCTTTGAAATGAAACACATACGCTTCTGTATAGCTTACTTGTCTTAGGTTTATTTCATACTATCCGTGTTGGATTTATAGCTCTTGTCAGGCAACCTCCGGTAAGAGACATGAATGTGGATAGATCACAGAAATGATTATAAGTTATTACTACGTAACAGGATAATATACACCCGTTCGAATAGTACTGTAAACTAAAGAAGTCATAAATAGAGTTCATTCATAGCTATGTGTTTTATTTACTTATGGCAATGTTTCGAGCTATGCTTTTTAGAGCCACTACATAATTCAACTACTAATTTAATTGGCGTTGTTTTTTTTTCAATTCTCAAAAGCATCTATTTTCTCTGAATGTCTTAAATTTTCATATCAGTTTCTTAATCTAGTGTGCCTTTCTTCGTTATAAGAATGAAGTTTCCCGGAGCCGGTTGTGTAGCCACAAACATAATTTCCCCTACTCTCGGGGACTCAGATACGAACACTGCTTCTAACTGTCTTGAATCAGAGGGTTGAATACTCTCTTATTTATTCGCAGTGAGGAGCCATGATACAGCGGTGGTAGGACAAAAGCCCACCGGACAAAAGCCCACCGGACTAAAGCCAACCAACATAAGTCAAACCGGACCAACGTCAAAATAAATTAATTATTAAAAAATATTTAAAAATGTTTTGATATTTATTATTTTTACAATTATCAATAAGTCTTTGTCTGTAATTTTCTTTTCTTGACAATTTTTTTTACATTTCATTTTTTTAACATATTTTTCGGTACTTTGTAAATACTGTATTCCTTTAAAGACTGCATCATAAAAAATGACGCACCCTTTTTACTACTAACCCCAAGTCTGTGTGGTAAAACGAAAAATACATTTTTAAAGAAATTGTGTATAGTATTACCCATCTTTTGCGGGAAGAAAAAACAACAATTATGTAAGAGTGAAATTGGGGAATCAGTTTTGCATATAATTTTAACATAAAAACATAAACATTAAATGATCCACCATTTCTGGACCATTCTAACTTTTTAGGGAGGTTAATTATTTTTCTTTTGCAATGGAATATAAATTCTTAGTGTTAGTAGTAGAATGGCCCGGGGGGATCATTTTACGTTAAATTTATATGTGCACTAATCCCCTACTCTAAATTTTAAAAAAATTATTGGGTTCTTTTTTTCAGTGTTCAAACGTCATCGCATAAAAAAAGTTAAAATCACAATCTTTTATTGTTTTCCCTTTGCGTATTGTTCTCAAGATTTTGCTTAATTCATTGTTAGATTTTCATCTATATTTTTCTCTTGTACCATCTTTTCTTATTTATTAACTTGTGCCATATTCAATGGTGCCATTTTAACTAAATTTGGTGAAAAACAATGCACAGTATTTATCTCTCATCGCAAAAAATGGTTAATGCCCTAAAAAGTTAGTTATGTTAAAATTATATGCAAAACTGATCCCCAATTTCAATCTAAAATAATTGTTTTTTCTTTCCGCAAACGATGAGTAATACATAATGATTTTTAAATGTATTTTTCGTTTTACCACCGGACTTAATAGTAAAAAGTTTTACCACCGGAGTTAATAGTAAAAAGGGTACGTGTTTTTTATGATGTAATCTGTAAAAAAATGCAGTATATATAAAGTATCGGAAATACGTTTAAACATGAAATCTTTAAAAAATTGTCACGAAAAAAGAATTGCAGATAAAGAGTTATTAAGAGTAAAAAAGTTAAATATACAAAAAAAAAGTTTTAATTTTTAAAAATTTATTTATTTTTACGTTGGGTCCGAGTTTGACATATTTTGGTGGGCTTTTGTCCGGTGGGCTTTTGTCCGGTGGGCTTTTGTCTGCACACCGATACAGCGACACAGACTTAGAAATACCAACTCAATTAGCCCCATTTGTTGTTTGCATACATTACAAATTAATAATATTACGAGAATGTCATGAATTTAAAAGCACTCGTTTACTGTAAATATTTTCCCACTCAGTATAATAACAATGTTTTCTAAATGCTTGCATAATAAATTAGACGAAAATATATATATAACTATTTAATAATTATTTGAGTTCAACAATATGCGTATATCCAAGTGTTCAACTTAAATAGTTTACGTCCTTGCCGATGTCAGCTACTTCAGCTAGTAAATGTATAAACTGGCACTTATACGTCTCTTCACATTCAATAGGTCGGCGAAGAAAAAAAGTTCGAAATAGGAACGGTCAGGATATTTGAGGGTTGTAATTCACGACATTGGTCTAGCCCCATCTATACAACTCAAGTGGATTATTTTATTTATACTACATTCTTTTTTTCCTTTTTTTATTTACAGCTTATTCAACAATGTCGCTTCAGCCTGGCCGAAAGTTTTAAAAAACATGGCAACGAAATGGAGACAGAAGAGACTGAACAATCTCTCAGGTTTATTGCTACATCAAAGGAGCGTGGCATTTTCTTGGGTGTCCAATTTAAAGACCGACCTGTCAACCGCCGACAAACAGTTGGATCTGGGGAAGTAGCCCTCTCCAGTTGGAGAGAACTTTTTATTATTTGAATATATGACCGAGATCACGCGTATATTTTAGTCTCTTCAAGCTTTTGTGGCACACACACATATATACTTCAGTTTGAGATGTCCAGATTTGAACAGAATTATTTTGTAGGTCCATGATGAAAAACAGAAGACTGTGGTAAATCTATTATATAGGTATGTCTATATATATTTTCTTTCCTAAATCTTATTGTACTAATTGAAAGAAAATAAATGTTTTCTTTTCAATGCTGAAACGAAATAATGGGTTAGGTTTTAACAAAAAATAAAATATATATATATATATATATATATATATTGGGGATGGATCGAACGCTGAATTAAAATTATGAAAACCATCATATATATATATATATATATATATATATTTAATATGTATGTAACAGGTAGCAATGGCGTCTAGGTTAACTCTGTGGCAGGGTTCGAACCGTGCGACCGTCTGAGATTATCATCCCTGCCCTAGGTAAAAATAATTTAATATTATTTATGTAAAATCAATATTATAAGCCAATTTAATAAGATAAACGTTGAACCCTGTTCGGGGAAATTCAGAATAGACGCACACGTAGAATCTCTAGTCAGTATTTCTTGTTATGCCGCCCTTCGCATGAATAAAACTTAAATTCTCTTCTGGAATGTGGTAATGTTCTGTGGTTACAGCGCTTGCTTACGGAGTCTAGGTTGACTTTGTGACAGGGGTTCGAACCGTATGACCGTCCGTAATTATCATCCTTGCATTGATGACCTCGAAACGCTAGCGTATGTATGTAAAAATAATTTAATATTATTTATTTAGAATTAACATATATATATATATATATATATATATATATATAATTATTTCCACAATCAGACAACGCCGCAGCCCACAACCTATGAAAAGAAACAAACCGGAAGTCCTAGACTCGAGTTTCGCCTTTGGGCTCATCAGTAGAACACATCCGAACTCAGGATTCGAAACCCGAGTCACTTGCATGGTAAGCGAGTACTCTGCCACTGAGCTACCTCGCCACATACAAGAATGTCTATTAATTTACACAGATAAAGTGAACCGCGGCGATGACCGACTGTGGAATATACCTACTCTTTTCAACAAGGGGTGTAGTCATCCAACTACTATGAACCCAGGCCAATGTCTCACAAGTACGATTTTATACTCGCTAGGACGATGTCATCCAACAAGCTAACCAAGCGAGCAAATAAATATTAGATTTCTTGAATGTGAGATGATATATATAATTATTTATACAATCAGACAACGCCGCAGCCCACAACCTATGAAAAGAAACAAACCGGAAGTCCTAGACTCGAGAAATTGTGTATAGTATTACCCATCTTTTGCGGGAAGAAAAACTCGAGTCTAGGACTTCCGGTTTGTTTCTTTTCATAGGTTGTGGGCTATATATCATCTCACATTCAAGATATATATATATATATATATATATATATATATATATATATATATATCAGGGCCGGCGGGACGGTTATAAAAGTGGGGTGGCCCGGTTAAACACATGCATATATAACTTGATTATTGATGACCGTAAAGTGGGGGGGGGTCAAGTCAAAAAGTGGGGGGGGGTGGCTTGTATATATATATATATACATACATATATAGCAAAAACGAATTCTCTTATATATATCTTTATATTTCTGCATATGTAGAAAAATAGAGTCAAAATAATCTTTCATTCTGTCACCCCCTCCTCGATTATTTTAACATTTACCCCCTTTTTTACATCGACCAATCAACAAAGTGAATTTATCTTTTTAAAACGATGATCAATTTCTCTCATTATTTGTTTTTTTGACGTGGTTGTTTATACGTCTGAGGAGACCTAATTAAGGGTTCGAAATAATTTATAATGTATACAACCTTAATGTGTGTATAGTTTTTTCCTTTTAATAATTATGTTATGCTCTGTTTAAATTACATTGAGCTCTGAGATTCTGATTCTCAACACAAAATTGAAATCTACACACTATATACATATATATATATATATATTGCTGTTTTTGTTTAACTAAATTCACTTCCAAGTCATGTGTTAACCTTGTGTAATTAAGATTATGAGGCTTGTCAATTGGCGTTAATCATTTGCGTTCATAAAATAATAGGGCTCTGCGGTTACTCGGTAATCTATAAAAATATGAAAGTTACTTTTTCTTAATAGTCTCTTGTTAAGACTGTCGACTAAACGGTCGATTTTCAAATCTTGGGTTTAAACGCAAGCCACGTCTAGCTCTACTGAAGAAACGTGATGAAATGAAGTAAGTCTCTATTGATGACGTTTTTATGTGCTAATAATAAAACCACCTCTTGATATGAACCATGAGGCATATATTTCGTGTGTTTTTAGTTTAAGACACACGTCTAAAATAAGGAATTATGTTCTGTGTGCGTATTTTGTCATTTGAGTTTGCGCTGTTATTCCTGATCTACCGTTAATTACCTTGTCACGGATTCAGCAACATTTACAGATAACAATGATTGCAATATCTAGGAGTTGGATCTAAACTAAAAAGCGACATTCGGTTCATCTGAAAAAATCGGGATGAGAAAATAAATATGTATGAAAATAATAGAGTAAAAGTAATCCGGCTAAATAAGCATTGAGTATATTTTGAAGAGGAATTGAAGAAAGAGGATAATCATCTCATCTTAATCCAAATGTTATAAGCACAGATCAGAGATATGATTTTATTATACTATAAAACTTTTCCTCATGGACATATACCGCAAATATAACAAGTGCCAACTCCAAAACCTAACGAAGGATAACACTTTTCACGAATCTATGCCAGGAGCGACCACCCACTTTGGGTATAAATTAAATCAATAATATATATATATATATATATATATATATATATATATATATATATATATATATATATATATATATATATATAGTTGTGTGATAAGCAGCATACATAGACAATTCATTTCAGTGTAATCCTATTATCACATTTTACATTGTTATCCACTCATATTATTATAAAAGGAACAGAATACATTTTATTGAATACATACGTTTTTCGTTACATATTAGCAAGCATGTTTCAGCTACGACTTTATTGAAAGTCTAACTTTATCAGGCCGCCGTCAGAGAAGATTCTTTAAAAATAAACTGAATTCCATTCTAGAGGAAATATTTGTTAGGAGGGGATTGGGGTTGGGATAATATATTAGAGACAGGATATTAGACAATTCAATTTGAGCTTAAATACATACATATATATATACAATATATATCCACACGAACACATACTTACACATTATTTATCACTATCCTTTAAACACGGTTGCTTCATGCGATTAAAACCTATTGCATTACAACCCTGCACACACACACATATATATATGAGTTTTAATTTTTCAGTTTTGTTTCGCTGATTACCTGCCCCGTCATTTCATTCTTTTTTTTAATTAATGTTTTGTTAGAAAATATTTACATAGTCGAAAATATAATAACATTCAAGAAAATCTTTTTTAAAAAAGAGCGATTTTGAGATAAAATCGATCGTTTATCTTTCGAAGTGTTTTTGTTTAAATCTCATAAATACTGGCTATTTTGAAGTCTAACATTTTAATAAATAACTAGATGTATCTACACGGCGAAAGTCTACACTTTCTTTAACCCTTAAATGCTTTTTGTTTACAATATGACATTCCGACAAAATGCATATTTTATATCATATTCCACGAAATTGTGTCAAACTGCAACTTGTTTCCCATATGCAATGAGCTTTTTATGCAAGTGTGCGTAGGTATTAGTACGATGTTGCATCAGCACATCCGTTCAATACGTGATCAGTATCTTCAAGCATTTATTGGACTGAAATAGTGTATTTTGTCTTTAAAAAATGTTATTTAGATTATTATTAAATCTAAACCATATTTGACGTCTTTTTAAGCAAATCCCCAAAGTCGACCATTATTGTTCTCCCCTTGTACGTAGCCAAACAGCGATTTTAATATAAGAATTTGCGTGATAAAATTTCGCGTTCCAAGACGGGAATTGACCTGAAAATCGCGTTTAAACGAGCTGAGGTGTCATCAATTAAAATCATGCTACACTTTTCTTGATATACAGATAACAAAACATGCTATATAAACGTTCATTTTTAATTGTGTCAAATACGTACCATAGACGGAAATGTTATAGAAAAAGGGTATTTTCGGTTAAATTAAAAAAGAGTGGTTAATTAGATTGTTTTACAATGCTTCATGGCGACTTTTATATTTACAAGCTTATAATTTTTAAATATTCCTTTCAAAGATCATTTACTAATTATATTTTGTAATTCACTATTTTAAATAATCAATTTTTATATGTTATACTTTTGTCGTAGTTACATACACACATGTATGCTATTCGATCAGATATGTTCATTATGATTTATTATTTTATTGAAATAAATGCATTAAGTTTTGTATTATTTTGATTATTCTATTCTAATATGACTTATGATATTCACAACGTTTCGCCTTTTCTCGTTTGCATGTAATCAAACTCACCCAAAATGATGGGCGTTTATTCACGATAAATAACCAGAAAAGCAATTCTGCATGTATGATCTCTGATTTATTTGTTTCCCGCGTTCTTAGGGTTTTGTGAATCGGTGAATTTAAAATATAACAAGCCGCGCGTGCGTGGTTCCCCACTGTATGAGACTCGATGTAGCGAGTGTAAAATGCAATCAATTTGGGCAATTTGAGGAACTTTTGACCCCCCTTTGACCCCCTGGAGACGCGAACCAGAATTTTTCTGCTGTCAAGGATGCTCATTTTATATCCAGAACAAGTGCCTCTACATTTTGGCCAAGTTTCAGAAAAATTGAATTGATGGATCAAACGTTATGGGAGAAAAGGGTCATTTTTTGCTATTTTGGGGGCTTTTGACCCCCTGGGGGTGCGAACCAGATTTTTCCAAGGTAAGCGATACTTATTTTCTATTAGGAACACTTGCCTCCACATTTTGCCCAAGTTTCAGAGAAATTGAATGGATGGATGAAAGGTTATGGAACAAAAAATGTAATTTTCTGCTATTTCGGGGCCTTTTGACCCCCTGGGGGGGGGGGGCTAAGCAGATTTTTTTCAAAAATCGGAGAATGTCACTTTCTCCCCTGATCAAAGTTACAACTTCATGCACAATTTCAGAGAAATTCAATGGATGGTTGCGGAGAAAAATCCGGACGGACGGACATGCCTCAAAACATAAGTCTTCAGATTTTATAAATCGGGGGACCAATAAACTAATGCAATGGCTAGATTGCTATCTGGTGTACAAATACTCCGAAATGCATGATGGTAAAATATACTTTCGCAAATAAATTAATTTTGGTGTGTGGGGGGCTACTCACTGACGAGCTGCTCGATTCGTGGGTGTGCGGGTGTTTATGTAGGTTACTCTGTGTGTGTCATTTAAATGTAGAACCAAATCATAACCTCAGAAAAGAGACTCCGAATCATTTCACCCAAAATGTTAATTGTCTATACACGATCTGAAAACATTACTAAATAAAACACTATGCAATTATATAATGGCAACACTCGCTGAATTAGAAACTAATAGTAAATTAATGAGATGCCATGTTTAAAATCACATTGCACAGTGTATTAAGGAGGGAAAAAATTACGAAATACCAAGGTCTTATGTACGACATGAAAAGAAAGTGGAATCTTAGAAAAATCTCCATCATACCATTAATTATAGGAGCAACAGGACTAATGAAGAATTTCAAGAGATATCTGGGTAGTATACCCAGTGAACCGAGTGCAAGAGAAATACAAACAACTGCACTTAAAGTGACGGTTAGAATCTTACAGAGATCACTAGGCTAGAGTGTCTGAAATTGCCGGTCAATGTCTGGTATCCGGTAGGATGCTCCATCTCCAGCACAAACAGAAAGATAAGAAAAAAGAAGCTGAAGTTGTAATTCATATATAAAATTAGGGGTTCTAATGCCACTGCCATAGCGATACACTCTTTGACCTCATCAATAGGGATAAGGGGAGAAGAAATAATATAAGTAATACAAGTTTGAAATTTTTAAATCAGAGCGAATTTCAATTGTGGAAGTTTGACAGAAATAAAAAAAAAATTGACAAGATTAGTGCATACCAAAAGTAACATAAAAAAATGTTATATTTCAAACTCTATACATTTTTGATAACAGTTTAAATAATGGAACAAATTAAATCAAGGAAGCATCTAGATTTCTGTTGAAACCATAATAAAACGTTTCGAACCCCACAGTGTTGGGTCTAAAGAGAAGTCAACAATACACGCGAACGTTAAAAAAAAACTTCACATGAAAGAACCCCGCGAAAATCGAAATGTGTGTCAGTCACGTGATTTCTGGCTCTGGCAGCCGTTGATGGATGGCAGTACTTACTATTCTTCATTGAAGCTAACATTTGCCTTATTTACTGTCGTAAACATGACCTTTAGAATGAGCGAGGTGCAAGAGGTTTGTGCAGCATAACCAGAATCCAGGCAATATTACGTGACAAATAGCCACTATTAAAACAAACAAGTGGCCTAATATCGCCGGTTTTATTCGACCATCCTACTTCACTTTTTATAATGGCCGTTTCGTCTCTAAATGTGAAATCGATTTTCTTCCAACCGATGAGAAAGAAACAGGAAATGATAGAAACGAAGTTTAAACTACAAATTTGAGAGAGAGAAAGAAAGAGAGAGTGATTGGGGAAATTGAAATGTAAATAGGTATTTTTTTTATTTTAATAAAGTGAATTTCAAATAGGATTCTGAAAGTAAAATTTAATTAGTAAGGTATAGTGTGGCCCCTATTTACTTGCCAGCCCAGGAAGGCAGAGTTAGATACAAGGTAAGTTTTTTTTTATTGTGAGGAAACTACAGCTCCACTAAAAGAGGCATTCAGTATAGGGATAAAAATGGGTACAGTTTAGAACTATTTCTCCTTCACAGACCGAAGACAGAAAAAATCAAAAGTAGTATCAGAACATTATATCAATTTTTTAATTAAACCAACTTATTATAAAACTATTATTTGTTATATTACTATTGTTCTAATGTCTATGCAATTATCGGATGTAAATAGCTTCCAAAACATTCACTCGTTTTATGCATGAAGATTGACTAAGGCTCTTAAAGCCAAGATTATTTTCTATTTTATATTTTAAATTCATTCTAGTTCCTTCTATAAGCTCTAGGGCTCACAAAGTAATTCATTACGTTTCAATTATTTACATGAGATAAAAAATGAGGAAGTATGAATGTGTTCTGGTGAAGTTTATTTCATAATTTAATTATTTTTATTGCGTATTTCATTTGATTCAATTTTCGATTAACAGTAAATAACGATAATAAAGCGTGTTATTCTTTATTATTGAGGCAGGAAATACAGAAACAGGTACACGAGAATAGGTTATAATTGTGTGAACATAGATATTTACGTTAATAAATTTATGTTCTATTATTTTTTTAAATATAAACAGTAATAGACAAATCTAAGATTTCTTCAAATTAATCCAAGTTGCGTAATTTTTTTTAGCATGTTCGTCTATTTTAAAATGGTAGGTAGACAAGATTGAAAACATCGCTGATAATCGAATCAGGAATATCGAATTCAAAACCGATCGGATATTTTGTAAGTTAGAATAATACTAGTAGGAATCAAGGAATAAAGTTGACAAAACAGATCTAAATATTTTAATTTTTCATACTAATGTGTCACCATTTATCCACGAGTGGCCCCGTTCCTCTATAAATGTTAAAGAGATTTTCAGTTGGACGATGAACGCCACCGCGAGAAGATTGGACACAATGTAATGTCCAGAATATTCCTTAAGAGGAGTAAAATATTCAAAAAGACGGCTCAACAAAGAATTGTCTGCATTGGACTTGAGGACGACAATCTGGTAGTCGGTTGGGAAGCAGTGTCATTGTATTTTCTTCCACACATAAGATTTTCTAGGAAATACACTTTATTCGTAGAAGTTTCGTTTGGTGTTTGGTACAGAGGTAGTGTTTTGTTATAGTCGCAGCTCGATGAGTTCTATCAGTGAATTATTTACAGGGGAGATTGGGTTTAGAGCTCCGTTGAACTCCGACTATGAAAGTAACGGCACAGTAGATGGGTTAGCAAGATTTCTACTGTGTAAAAGAGGCTATAGAAAAGAGAAAACATAATCCTCTAATAAGATTGCGATGTTGTTTTTGTACTGTGTCAGGGCAAAAAAAGAGTGCTTGTAGAGGAACCTCCTCAGATATGAGATTAGTCCGCAATCATAGTACGGATTTTACTCTTATACAGGTATGGCATTGCATCAGGAGTGAGGTGCGTTCTAAAGAGGAGGATGACCCAACCATTTTTCTAGCGACCTTAGCAACATATTTGTTGTGAGTCTTTTATTTCAGGTCTGGAATGACAATCAGTCCTAGGTGCTTATCGAATAAGTGGGCTTTTTCAAGTCGCGAAATTATATCGCAGATTGCGTATGTTTTTGACATATTCCTTGCTTTTATAACATTCACAGATAATTATTTTGACAAATTGTTGATACGAAGTTACTGAATATGTTTTTCATATACGCATATAGTAAACATTGGAATTTATTTAAGAAAGTATATAATGCATCACGCAGCTTTTTTTGTTGACATTCGTTTATCTAATGGTACTACCTACGCCCCCCAAAAATTAAAACAAAATAATAACTTTGACATTCTGATCATAAGAATGTCAAAGTTATTGTATCAGATACACGAGTAAATAATAGAATAAAGACAAAATATACACTTACTTCAGATCGAAATAAATATATAAGTTTAAAAGCTATTCTTAAACATTGAAGCAATAAATAGATAACTCTATTGCTGAAATTTTGAGGCCAGCTATACCTAATTTAATTCCTAATAATCTCGTGATTAATTATTCCGCACTAATATCATGGTGACTTGTGTTAACCCATCTCTCTTGCAATTTTAGATGAGAGCAAATGGTGTGCAATTAATGGTATACAATAGGATTTTTTCTGCATTAGAGAACCAAAATATAATTCTCCAAATATCAAAATCGAGAACAACTTAAAAAAAAAACTACAATATTTTAGCATAATTTTGGTTATTTGGACTACATTTCTTATGTTTAGTATTATAATCACAACGTTTCGGGTCCTGTAACCTCTGGCCTTCTTCAGGTGTATCTCTTCAAACTCGGGAATCATAATTCCAAACGAAACCCTTTATTTAATCCACGGGGGTAGCATACTCTTTTTCCGTCAGCCATGACTGCGAGAAGTCTTCAATAATTCACAATGCTTTGTATCGCCCGCACCGAGGAGTGAACCTTCACTCTTGGAACATGGTTTTATTTTAGTAATATATCCACTGTACCACGGGTCCTTACGGACTAATCCTAATTTAGTCAAAGTCAAATTAATTTCCAAGTGATAGTCATCTGAAGATTGAAAATTTAATTCTTGGTGCGGACGATACGAATAATTACGAATTACTGAAGACTTCTCTCAGTCATGGCTGATTGAAATAGAGCATGCTGACCCCGTGGATTAAATAAAAGTGTCCGTTCGAAATTCCGTCCAGATTTCCGAGTTCGACAGAAATATTCCCGGTAAATGAGCTTTTATTTTATGAACTGAATATTTTATTTCAATGAGTAAAGTCACCGTAGATGTTCAACAGGATCCTGCTCGTGAAAATAAATATGAAATCTTTCGCGAAGACAAACACATATTACATTCAAAGTGTAGATATAAATATTTATTAGGATACATCTACGTGTCTTATTTACTATTTTATGTGTTATATAGACTTATATTGAAACATAATACTTTTAGATGAAAAAATTGCTTTATAAACAATAGAAATTACAGAATAAAAAAAAACAAATTAAATCATAAAATAAAAATAGTTTTTTTTTTTAAATCATTTGTAAATCATATTTAATTTTAAGTATAAAATAAAGTGCTTACTTACCTAAACAAAATGACTCGAAAATTTCTTATTTTATCTTTGGCTTCGAAGATTTTTCCAATATGCCAAAGCTTTAAATCCAAAATGGTTAAACTGTAAAAATTTAAAAAAATGATAAGGTACATAAGTATAACATGAAACAGGGGCATAAGTATAACATGAGATAAAATATCGAACAATCAAGTATGAATATTTAATTTTAAAATTTGAGGATGATTTGTGGAATTCGAAAATAAAATGTTAATTGTAGAAATAATATTAAAGTAATAATTGTTTCCTTGATATTGTTATAGTTTCCTCTCTCTCTCATATATATATATATATATATACATATATATATATATATATATATGTATATATATATATATATATATATGATAGCACTAAGCTTTCATCTAAATGTAAAAGTTTTACCTGACAGGCCCTAAGAATGTGGGACTCTTTAGAGACCATTTTTTTCGTTTATTTTGTATTTCCAAATACGCAAACTAACTTATAAATATATTCGATCAACTGATAACGATTTTTTATTGAGCTATATCTTTAGAATACTATACTATATATATTTATATATATATATATAGAGAATTTATTTGATATATATATATATATATATATATATATATATAGAATTTATTTTATATATATATATATATATATATATAGAATTTATTTTATATATATATATATATATATATATATATATATATAAAAGGAGATTGTAGTTTGCTTGAAGCATTGCTGGTAAATATAAGTGTAAATTAGTAGTCCAAGGCTATAGCAATGCGATGTGGTTGCCGTGAGATGGAAAAGTGAAAAGAAATAAACGCAGGGAGAGAGTGAAACTCAAAACGATTTATTAAAAATTTCACGAAAACTGATTTTAATCAGTTTTCGTGAAATAGTATTTTTTTTTTTTTCTTGGTAAGTAACAGATCGGCAAAGGGTAATCTTAAATTTTCGAAAGAACAACTTTCATTATCAGAAGACAACAATAGAAGACCGAGAGGGTCGGAAAAACGTGAAAAACCGGTGTCAGATCATCGTATTATAGGGGAAAACAATTGGCAGTAGGAACGCAGAAAACGTCAAAATTCAATTAAGCAATCATATAACTAAGGTTAAAACATTATAAACATTAGTTTAGTAATATACCAATTTTTTAAATTTTATTATGTTTCATTTTAAATGACTCATCAATCTTTATTTATTTATTTATTTTATTTTATTTTATTTTTTTTTCATTTATTCTCTTCAAATCTAAATTTAAATTTACTGTCAAAGGGAGATAACTTATTCTAAATAATATATTCAGACTTTAGAAATGAGATTGGAAACTTGAGAAGGAATTTGAGTTGTGAAGTGGATAATAGCCAAGGATGGGACCTTTTTTTTTTTTTTTTTTTTTATTAGCAGGGGAAGGGGGGGGAATAAGAAGAGAGAGGATTATAAAAAAAAAGAAAAAAAAGAAAAAAAAAAAAAAAAAAGGTAAGTAAGTTGTGGGTGGGAGTGTGAGGAGGTGGGAGTGTGAGGAGGTGGGAGTGTGAGGATGTAAGAATCAGAGGATGAAGGGAGATGACAACTCGAATCTGTTATTCAAGGCAGGGCGAAATTTAGAGATTAGGATAGCTTCCGAAATTCGAAGCTGGCCTATATTGCGGACAGAGTTGAGGATGCGGACACTAATGGAGCGATGTGTGTTGCCACATGAAATTAAGTGTTTATGGAAGGAGGAAATGTGGGTGTTTAGATGCTCTTTAATACGTTGGTGTAGAGGCCTAACGGTACTACCGATGTAGAACTTTTGGCACTTAGAGCATTGCAGGTTGTATACTGTGTATGTGCGGAGGCAGAGGCCAGAGTTGGGGATGGGGCAACTAGCTAGAGAGCAGGGGTCTGGGGTGTAGTGGCTTTTTTTGGATAAATGTTGTCGGAGAGAGGTGCCTGTGTGAGAAAGTTGTATGTTAAGGTTCTCACTACGTATGGCATTGCGGATAGCAGAAGTGATACGGTCGCTAAAGAAGGGGAGTTTAAGGAAGCATGTGTTGGTGAGAGTGTGGTGTCTACGTCTACGTCTTCTGGTGTTGTTAAGGCTAGATATGGTAGTTAGCGGGAAGCCGTTGGTCAATAGAGTTTGGTGGAAGGCTTCGGTGTGTGTTGTTTTATCGGAAGAAGAAGAGCATTTGTCTTGTATGCGGGTGATTTCGGTTTGTGCGTAACTAATTTTGGATTTGAGGGGTAGTGCGGATTTGTAGTGGATAAAGAGATTCCTGCAGGCGGGTTTTCTATAGAAAGTGGTGTGGAGAGATCCGTCGTCATTAATGCTGAGTTTGAAGTCTAGAAGTGAGAGAGAGCCTGAGGTGTTGGGATGTTCGATGGTGAATTTAATGTGGGGGTCAGAATTATTAAATGTATTAAAGATAGAGATAGCTTCCTCTCGGGATGAAGTGAGGATCAAAATGTCGTCGACGTATCTCGAGAAGAAAATATGGGAATGGCAGGTGCTAAGTGCTTGCTGCTCCAGTCTGTTCATGTAAGAAATGGCGAGGAGGCCGGAGAGACTGGAACCCATGGGTAGGCCAGAGACTTGTTTGTATGTGTCTTGTTGGAACTTAAAGTAGGTGTTATCCACAATGATACGTAGGAGCTGATGGATGTCTGTAGGGGTAAGCCCAAAACAGTCAAGATTGTTAGAGGAGATGTGGTCAGTTATGAGGTCAATGGCGGGGTGTGCGGGAATGGAAGTATAAAGGGAGACTACGTCAAGGCTGAAGATGTAGTTGTTGACGCGGAGCTGTTGGGGTTGGAGCAAGTTGAGTCTATCTATTACCTGGTCAGAGCTGCTGACGTGTGCCGGGAAGGTGGGGAGTAGCGGTTTAAGTAAGTGGGAGAGGAGCCAGGAGATCTTGTAAAGAGGTCCCTCAGTACTGGAGACTATAGGTCTGATCTGTAGGTGGTTGCTGGTTTTGTGGATTTTAATAAGATGGTAAAAGGTGGGGAGTCTACTTAGCACCTGCCATTCCCATATTTTCTTCTCGAGATACGTCGACGACATTTTGATCCTCACTTCATCCCGAGAGGAAGCTATCTCTATCTTTAATACATTTAATAATTCTGACCCCCACATTAAATTCACCATCGAACATCCCAACACCTCAGGCTCTCTCTCACTTCTAGACTTCAAACTCAGCATTAATGACGACGGATCTCTCCACACCACTTTCTATAGAAAACCCGCCTGCAGGAATCTCTTTATCCACTACAAATCCGCACTACCCCTCAAATCCAAAATTAGTTACGCACAAACCGAAATCACCCGCATACAAGACAAATGCTCTTCTTCTTCCGATAAAACAACACACACCGAAGCCTTCCACCAAACTCTATTGACCAACGGCTTCCCGCTAACTACCATATCTAGCCTTAATTACACCAGAAGACGTAGACGTAGACACCACACTCTCACCAACACATGCTTCCTTAAACTCCCCTTCTTTAGCGACCGTATCACTTCTGCTATCCGCAATGCCATACGTAGTGAGAACCTTAACATACAACTTTCTCACACAGGCACCTCTCTCCGACAACATTTATCCAAAAAAAGCCACTACACCCCAGACCCCTGCTCTCTAGCTAGTTGCCCCATCCCCAACTCTGGCCTCTGCCTCCGCACATACACAGTATACAACCTGCAATGCTCTAAGTGCCAAAAGTTCTACATCGGTAGTACCGTTAGGCCTCTACACCAACGTATTAAAGAGCATCTAAACACCCACATTTCCTCCTTCCATAAACACTTAATTTCATGTGGCAACACACATCGCTCCATTAGTGTCCGCATCCTCAACTCTGTCCGCAATATAGGCCAGCTTCGAATTTCGGAAGCTATCCTAATCTCTAAATTTCGCCCTGCCTTGAATAACAGATTCGAGTTGTCATCTCCCTTCATCCTCTGATTCTTACATCCTCACACTCCCACCTCCTCACACTCCCACCCACAACTTACTTACCTTTTTTTTTTCTTTTTTTTCTATAATCCTCTCTCTTCTTATTCCCCCCCTTCCCCTGCTAATATAAAAAAAAAAAAAAAAAAAAAAAAAGGTCCCATCCTTGGCTATTATCCACTTCACAACTCAAATTCCTTCTCAAGTTTCCAATCTCATTTCTAAAGTCTGAATATATTATTTAGAATAAGTTATCTCCCTTTGACAGTAAATTTAAATTTAGATTTGAAGAGAATAAATGAAAAAAAAATAAAATAAAATAAAATAAATAAATAAATAAAGATTGATGAGTCATTTAAAATGAAACATAATAAAATTTAAAAAATTGGTATATTACTAAACTAATGTTTATAATGTTTTAACCTTAGTTATATGATTGCTTAATTGAATTTTGACGTTTTCTGCGTTCCTACTGCCAATTGTTTTCCCCTATAATACGATGATCTGACACCGGTTTTTCACGTTTTTCCGACCCTCTCGGTCTTCTATTGTTGTCTTCTGATAATGAAAGTTGTTCTTTCGAAAATTTAAGATTACCCTTTGCCGATCTGTTACTTACCAAAAAAAAAAAAAAATACTATTTGGTATTTAATCAGTTTTCGTGAAATTTTTAATAAATCGTTTTGAGTTTCACTCTCTCCCTGCGTTTATTTCTTTTCACTTTTCCATCTTACGGCAACCACATCGCATTGCTATAGCCTTGGACTACTAATTTACACCTATATATATATATATATATATTAGCAGAACGGGTATAAGTAATATGTAAATCATTTGGTTTTAGTTTTACTTATATTCATTTTTGGTAGGGTAGGCTGTGATTCCTGTGAAAACACCTCCTTAATGGTCAAGTTTACAAAAGAAAGTCCAACGCTTTCCACTGTGTTGCCTAGAAGATGTATGCCAACTTTCATAAGTTTAGTCATAGTATCTGCACATATATAGTAGTGATGTTGATGCGCGCACACCGATCCAGTTAAATTCGACGACATAATATAACTCTGGATTTTATGTACATCAATTGTTTACTTTGTGTTCTGTTTGTTTTAAACACTTTTTTTTTGGGGGGGGGGGGTAAAAATGTGGTTGCGTATCACCTAAATAGTACAGTATACCAAACAATAATGTGTGCACATTACAAAATGTGTTGTCTGGAACAAATATTCCATAATTCATAAGGAGCAGTTCATTAGTTTAAGAGTTAATCTTTAAAAGGTTCTAAAGGTTCAATGCTAATAGATGTTTGCAGTCGTAAGAATTCAACTTCAAGGCGCACCATTGTTGAAGTGAGAGACAGACACAGATAGAGAAACTGTATGTGTCTATTATTCAATTCAACTATATACTATTTTAAGAGAAGGACTGGCCATATATATTTCGAGCATACATACATATCCGGATATGCAATGAAGGCACACACATCACAGCAGTTTAACGTAATTGTGGTGATCCCTGTTTCACAGAATGTTAATATACATATATACTATACTGAGATAAGTAAGCATTTAGGTTTAAATTGCAAAACGTGGTGGTGTATCTTTTCAAACATAGGCAACCCCACATCTATTTGGGTCTAGTTAATTATTCATACACCCATCGATTACGTAAATATACAATCAGAATGCACATTCCAGTCAACAACAATGCCACTATAATAGTGGAACAATAAATGTTAATATGCATTGGCTATAACGGTATATTATCTATTTAAGAATCCTGGAAAAGAATCCGTTTTCATTCTATTAAATCACACGGGCTCCCGTTGCATAATCTACTCTTCATGCCGTATAGTAGCACATCGTTTCGGATACCCAATGAAGAAAAGACAAAGATACGTAAGTGAATAAACTCATTTTCTTTTTTGTGTGCATGTTTAACAAAACGAAATAAATGAATGAATCACTTTTAAAAGATCTAAAGCAAATCAACGATTTAGATGTGAAGGGAAGTCAGAAAAAAAGATTTAATGAAAATAAATATGAAGATGACATTATTACAAACTCAAAAGAGAGCTACAAAAGTAAAATCAATGACAAAAATAATATTCGAAAACAAAACAATAGTGTAATTCACTAGTAATACTAGTGTGTGTAGTGACTATGGAGAATTACGGTTAAATAAAAAATATGAAACACGAGAACAGGAAATGCTGGGCTATGTGTACTTTTTTAAAAAGTTAGAATAAAGAAAGAAAACTGAAGAGAACGTCCAATAATTTACAATCCGGAACGAGGACAACAGGATAGACCAGAATGCAGGAATACGATAGGGTTACTTTTGATGTTGAACTATAAAATGTCCCGTCGCATACTTTTCATACAGTCTAGGTTTTGGAATAACTAGTTTAGAGTTGAAGATCGTGTGTGTGTGTGTGTGTGTGCGTGTGTATGTAGGATTTATCATTCTGGAAGTGCTGTTTTTTATAACAATATATACGAGGGGCGTTCAATAAGTAATGCCCTTGACAATCTTCCATTTGTCTGATCTAGATGAAATTTTGCATGTGTAATGATTTATATATGTTGCAAAAAACAGCTCTGAACTAATTGTGGTTTCTAATTTACAGGTGTTTGAACTGAGTCAGGAGTGAAATGGAGCCAGTTGAGTGTTGCGCAGTGATCCGGTTGTTGTATTTGAAAGGGCGCACACCAAAAGAGACTTTTAATGAAATAAAAGAAACTTATGGTGATGATGCCCTATCGCATGACCTTGTAAAACGCTGGCATCGTGAATTCAAACATGACCGAAGGTGTGTGAAAACAGCTCCAAGACCTGATCATTCCTCTTCTATCATTGATGAGGCATCTGCCCGTCAAGTTGAGGCTGCCATTTTGGAAGATCGACGCATTACTATTCGCCAAATAGCCCGATACGTCTAGATTAGTACAGGCTATGTGGAAACTATCATTCATACAATTTGCATATGCATCAGGTGTATGTCAGATTGATTCGCAGGTTGCTCACACCTTTTCACAAGCAAGAACGCGGCGAGTGCTCGAGGATGAATTTGGAGATGTGCCAAGAAGATGAGTAAAAGGTTTTCAAAAGACTGATTGCACAGGATGAAACTTGGGTCCATCACTATGATCCGGAGACCAAAGCCCAGTTAACGCAGTGGAAGCACTAGGACTCACCACCTCCAAAGAAGACAAGGGTGCAGCCCTCCACTGGCAAGATCATGCCCACAGTCTTCTGTGACCAGGACGGAGTAGTGATGAAACATTTCCTGGCAAAGGGTACCACAATTACAGGAGCCTATTACGCTTCACTTTTGATGAAATTAAGAGAAGCTATCAAAATCAAGAGGCGGGGCAAGATCAGCAAAGTGAGCCTCCTCCTGCAGGACAACGCTCCGCTCGACAACTCGCATGTCGCCAGATCAGAAGCACGGGCGTGTGGCCATGAAATCCTCCCCTATCCCCCTTACTCTCCTGACCTAGGACCCCCTGAATTTAATCTCTTCCCGGTCATGAAGTTTTTTTGAAAGGAAAGCATTTCCCAGATGATGCAGCCTTGATTTCTGAAGTTACGACGTGGTTGGAGGACCAACCCTGGGTGTTCTACAAAAACGGTGTCCAGTGCTGCATCAAACAATTGGAGAAATGCATAACTCCGGGTGGTTCCTATGTAGAGAAAGGCTAATGATTGTGTGCCAAGTTTTATTAATCTACTGCTATAGGAACTAGGTCAAGGGCATTACTTATTGAATGCCCCTCGTATTAGTTGCTGTAAGTGCATATTAAAATGACGAGTGATCTGAGGTTTATTGGGATTTCCTGGGTGTTGCATCACTTTTATGAATCTATATATTATCTCTACAGTTATCGATTAAATAGACTCTCAAATTATGATTGTGCACTGTGCAACTTGTTTAGATAAGGTTTCGAAATAACATCATAGCCAGGCATTGTTTTCAGTTATCCTGGACTCTTCAGTACTACTTGATTCGAGCTATGGACGTTCAATATGTAGTGGATATTGCGCAATCCTTGTCTAATTTATAGGTTGCCTACACTGGCACGCTCACAGAGAATTAACGATTGTATTTCAAAATGAGAAAAAAGGGAAGAGAGAAAATAAATATAACAAGCAAACACGTTAAGGTTAGGGTTTCGAACAAATATATGAATACATAACTTCTCTATAAACTAGTTGAAATAGGAGGATATACTAGAGCCTCATGCATTAGTGGTAAAAACAACCTACTACAATGAATATTCCGAAACCACTTTCGCCCTGCTGAACACATTCTTTTTTCTAGTCGTGTTAAATGTATTCTTATACTGAAAAAAAAAAAGAATGTAATGTCAGGAGATTTGTGGTTGGATATTGCGCTGCATCGGTTCGCTAAAAACATTCCATCCTGCAATACCTTTACGGAATAATTTCAATTACTATAATTTATTTGAATTAGCAAACTTTACACTGAACCTGGTCCACAATAATATACATGCATCTGTAAAGAATACACATAATTTTAAGCAAATTCTACCTTCTCTCTCCTTTTGATGTGACAGTTATATTTACGTATGCTTTAATATAGTATATATCTGCATTAATGACATTAGAAAACAGGCCCAAGTGTAGTGTGAATCTAACGCCAATGTAACTTTGATGTTTATTTTGTCCTGAACTAGTATCAAATATTTATTGACATGAAAAAATTAAATCCATTACAATAAACCGGAATTGTATAAATCATATATGATATATATTTTTACAAAAAATAATCCTCCAGCATGCATTTCATTAAATGATCGCGTCTTTGCTGGTGTTAAGTATCGAGAGGGTGATGTTCCCAGGCTATAAACGTGCAAAGTTGAATCAAGCAATGTTGCATGCAAAG
The DNA here is from genome assembly GCA_963556195.1 of Sepiola atlantica. Taxonomy (NCBI): domain Eukaryota; kingdom Metazoa; phylum Mollusca; class Cephalopoda; order Sepiida; family Sepiolidae; genus Sepiola; species Sepiola atlantica. The sequence continues at coordinate 21,631,369 of OY744524.1, read as the reverse complement.
ACAGAGTAATAATTAATCAAACAAGATGAGGTAGTTCAAATAAGGTTTATTGAACGTGTGTGTACGTGAAATGATGAAGTGTGTGATGTATGCATGTGTGTCGATGGAAAAACAGTTCTTGAAAAGGTATAAGAAGAAATTAATCCGGCGTACACAAAGAAAATGAGTTGTTAACTCTTACCGTTGTTTGACCACGTGTGTTGGTAGTTCTTATGCCGATGCCATTTGAAGAGAAAAGCGTTAGACGAAGCGCTAGTGTATTAGCGTCGTTCTGTCGACCAGAGAAGAGAGAGAGAGAGAGATGGAGCGCTGGTGCCAGCGTTGTTCTGCCGATGCTGGTCGGTGAAAGAGAGATGGATTTTCCGTTTGCAACGGTTTTTATAGTCAGAAGGGCAGATAACTCTGGTGTCGTTTTACAGTGCCACCTGTCGGTGAAAAAGCGACACCTACCGGCAAACCGGTGGAGTTATGTTTTGAAAGGAGGAGGTAACTGCTACACTGGTAAACCAGACGAATAACAAATTGCCAGCCGGCATTCGTCCCGTAACTCTTCACTCGCACTTACTACTAGCCTACCAGTTTCTTTCGTTTCGCTCTATTTTGTAGAGAAAAATCATATTTCCTCGAATTTAGTTATACTTTTATTACGACTTTGTTCAATAATTTGATGATAAAACGATTTTCTAATAAGTTTGATTTTCGAAATCCTGTTTTGAAAATCGAATAATAAGTTAATAAATATGTTTATATTCTTATTAACTCAAAAGCATTTATACGATTTAAACACATTTGATTGATTTATCTTCTTTGTGGAGAATTATTTAAGAGAAAAGACAAACATGTGTTGGTTAATGTAAATAAACAAAAATAAAAGTACTTTCGATTTGATTCGTCAAATAATCTTTATGCGGTATTATTTACTCCTCCCCAGGAGTTAGGCACAAGGCCAGTTTTATCTTACTCCCACAAGTAAGATGTGACCCAAGATCGGGTCGAGAAAGTGGGGTTTGAAAAGCCAGCGCTCGAGAGGTGAGCACTCTGGCCATTTAAAAATTGCCTGGGCAGCCCCGTCGGCATTCCCCGGTAGGGGCGCCTCAGACAGTAAGCAATAAACTTACTCCTCCCCAAAGAGGGGAGGCGAAGCCTGGGAGGGTGGACCTCCTAGAACTGCACAGGACAGGCGTGCAGTATCCATCGGAACAGATACTACACTTTATCTTAGCCAAGCGGTGTTCATTTTGGTTTCTTAAAAATATGTCGCACATGAGGAAAGGAAATGGAACAAGAGACACATGCAACTTACATACAGCAATTTGACCGAAATACTAAATAGGTAATTCGGAAAATTAAATTCACACACAACATATATATATATATATATATATATATATATATATATATATATATATATATATATATGTTTGTTTTTTTGTTTATTATCAATGTACGTATACGTTTCGTCCTTTTTAATCAAGACTCATCAGCATAGAGATATAACTATTCACTACTGGTCGCGTGATTCGAAACCTTGGACTACCAGTCTTTTACAGCTAAAATCCCTACACATAGAACCATTCAACGACCACTGGATAGCTAAATAAACAGTGATCATTTTTACACTTATTGCGGCGGTTTGACGTCATAAGAGCGTTCAACTTAATGAAATGAACGATGCATTTATAGCTAGCGAGGTCATGCTGTGTTAATACTACACTTACACTGCCCATATAGAGTGTTTATTAGGGGCTACAAATAATGGTGTGCGGGCAAAAAAAACGGACATAATCCCACCGGACAAAAGCCCACCCAAAATAAGTCAAACACGGACAAAAGCCCACCAACGTAAGAATAAATTATTATTTTTTTTTAAATCAAAAAAATATATTTTTATATTTCATTTTTTACAATTATCAATAACTATTTGTCTGCATTTATTTTTTCGTGACAACATTTTTTAAATTAATTTTTTACACATTTTCCCGGTACTTTGTAAATATTGTATTTTTTACAGATTACATCATAAAAAAAACACACCTTTTTTACTACTAACCCTCAGAACGGTTGGTAAAACGAAAAATACATTTAAAAATATGTATGTATTACTCATCTTTCGCGGAAAGAAAAAACAACAATTATTATAGATTTACATTGGGGGATCAGTTTTGTATATAATTTTAACATAAAATAATCATCCATTTCCGGATCATTCTAACTTTTGAAGACAGTTAAAAAAAAATTCTCTTGCGATAGGAGATACAATCTATACATTGTTTTCGGGCGTGTATGGGTGAGTTCTACTTTTTTAAAGTGATTACGTGTGGTTTTACGACTTTGCTGGTAGGACTTAGGGTTAGTGGTATTTTTAAAATTTTATTTTTCTAAAAAGTTACAATCGCCCAAAAAAGGGGGATCATTTAACGTTAAATATATATGTGAAACTAATCCCTTACTCTAAATTAAAAGATTTTTTTTCAGTGTGTTCACGCGTAATCGCCTAACAAATGTAGAATCTCATTTACGTTCGGTGGGTGGGTGGGGGGGTACTTTTATGTTTTCCCTGTACGTATTATATCCAACATTTTACTAAACTCATTGAGATTTTAATCTATATATTTCACTTGTACCATATTTTCCTATTTATCAACTTGTGCCATATTTACCGTTGCACATTTAAACTAAATTCAGTGAAAATAGCGATTTGAGAGATAGTTTAGCAATCATAAATTTTCAAATTCTCCATTAGTTTAAAATGTATTTCATTAATCTTTTAAATTAATGAAATACATTTTAAACTAATGGAGAATTTGAAAATTTATGATTAGGTTTAAAGAATGTCAAACCGAAGATATGTTTAAACTACAGAACGCCACCAATGGATTAAACAGAAAATTATCACATATTTTTGAATACATGATATATTATTTTTTGTATTATTATATATTAAACAAACAAATATCATAGTAAATCAGGACTAATTCGAAATCTATGTGTTTATTCGTAATATTAAGAAATGATTAAAATGACTGATTTGTTTCTGAAGAAACCAAAATGCATTATATTTGATTCAATTTCTTAATTAATATTATTTATTAAAATAGTCTTTAAAAGCTTAGTTAGTGCTATACTTATTGCCTTTTTAAAAATAAAATACAGTTGAAAAATTGGTCAAAAGCAATTTATATGGGTTTAATTAGTCATTTGTGACCTATATGACAAGATGTGTGTCGCTTATAACTTGACTTACAACCAATATTTACGGTAATTTAATGTGCTTATATTTTATATTAAATATTATTTTTTAACGCAAACACGTCACAAATAATCTTTTGTTAATTGTTTTCAATCGATTTTTTTTTATTACGCCTCTCATAGAGTTAACAGTTTTGGGGACAATTTTTTTGCAGTGGCGCCGCCTTGACCCTGGCTTTTTTGCATCCATCGCGTATATACACTCCGAAATAATTAATGTTCCTATTTTATCCGGTTTGAAATCCTTTAAACTAAATGTTTATTTCCTTTTAAAACTAATTAAATAAATGTTTAATTAATAGAGAATTTGAAAATTCATGACTGTTAAACTATCGCTCAAATCGCTATCTTCACATAATGTACTCTGCTAAACTCTGTCTCTGAAAGCATAGATAGAGCACTCTTAATAGACTCGAATGCCCAGATACATGTATTTGGGGATTTTAATGCCCACCACCGCGACTGGTTGGGATTCTCCAGCCTTACTGATGCAGCCGGCAACTCTACGTATAATTTCTCCTTAGCTCACTCCCTCTCTCAGACTGTTGATTTTCCGACCCGCATCCCCGATCGTGTGGATCAACAAGCCTCACTTCTAGACCTCTTCTTGACCTCAATACCCGAGGCTTGTGTGACGAAAGCTCATAGCCCACTCGGGAATGCTGATCACATTGTGCTAATGATACATATCACACTAAAAAGTCGTCCAAAAGCTGATGAACCGTTGCTCAAAACAACAAGATACTACGAGCAAGCTGATTTTGAGTCAATCAGAGACCACATCAGTGACGCCCCATGGCGGGAAACCTTCTTACTCCCTGCCAACCAGTGTGCAAACGAATTAACTGAATGGGTCAAAGCAGGCATTGAAGCCTATGTCCCCATGCGAAAATTCTTTAGCAAGCCCCACTCTCCTCAATGGTTCAATTCGGAATGTGCAGCTGCCATTTCTGAGAGGCAACAAGCATTCCGTAAATTCGGCCGCAATAAGTCAGCTACTAATAGGCATAAATTTATAGAGTCAAGAAACAATTGCAAGGCTGTGATAGGCGAAGCGAAGAGAAGGTATAATGAGTTAACAAAAAAACGCATCCAGTCACAGAAACTAGGTACTCGCGATTTCTGGAAAATCTACAATAGTGTAGTGAATAATGGTCAATCTACGATTCCCCCACTTTCAAACCACAATGATGTCGTTTGCACGGCCACTGATAAGGCTGAACTACTCGCACAGCGTTTCGCTTCTAACTCTACTTTAGACTCGGGTAACCACCCTCTCCCTGAATTACCATTGCGGACTGAAGCCACACTTGATAACCTGGTCATCACCCCATCCCAGGTCAGAGACATTATAAAAAGCCTTGACACCTCTAAAGCTTGTGGGCCTGATCTTATACCTGTAATAGCAATAAAGAAATGCTCTGCTGAACTGGCCCCTGTTCTCTCCAAACTCTACAACAAATGCCTAGCTGAATCTTGCTTCCCCGATAGCTGGAAAATTGCCTCTGTGGTACCAGTCTACAAGAATACTGGGAATAGAACCGACCCTCAGAACTACCGCCCAATCAGTCTACTGCCGATCTTTGCCAAAATCTTTGAGTCCTTAATCAATCTAGCGATAGTACGTCACTTAGTTAATGCTAAACTTCTATCCGACCGCCAGTATGGGTTTAGACAAGCTCGATCTACTGCAGACATCCTAACGGTCATCTCTGAACGCATGTATCATACTCTCGACAAGGCAGGTGAAGCTAGGGCAGTAGCGCTTGATATATCCAAGGCCTTTGACAAGGTATGGCATAAAGGGCTTCTCCTGAAAATACGCTCATACGGTATTACTGGGCAACTACTTAATATAATTAGATCCTTCCTAAACCAAAGAAAAATCCAGGTTGTCCTCGATGGCCGTTCATCTAAACAACATGACATAAATGCTGGTGTGCCCCAGGGATCTATTCTTGGACCTTTGTTGTTCCTGATCTATATAAACGATCTCCCTGATGACATAGTGTCTGAGATCGGTTTATTTGCTGACGACACCACGCTTTACTCTCGCCATGTTGGCAAAACGGACGCGATCATATCTGAGGCAATGGCTGCATCCTTAGAAAATGACCTCCAGGCTGTAGTGGATTGGGGCCATAAATGGTTGGTGACTTTTAATGCCGCAAAGACAAAGCTCCTTTCCTTCAACAACTACAAGAAGCCTCTCCAACCACCGATTGCCATGGCAAATAACACCCTACCTGAGAGTTCATCATTCAAACTCCTTGGTCTAACCTTCACAGGTAACATGAATTGGAACACATACATTGAAGACATTGCCAAGGCTGCCGCAAAGAAGGTTGGCTCCCTCTACCGTGCTAGTGGACTCCTTACACCTGACATTATCCTGTATCTCTACAAAGCCACCATTCGCCCATGCATGGAGTATTGTTGCCACATCTGGGCTGGTGCATCATCTACTAGTCTCTCCCTCCTTGACAAAGTCCAAAAAAGAGTAGTCAACCTAATAGGTCCCTCACTGTCAGCTAAGCTCCAGCCCCTGTCCCATCGCCGCAATGTAGCATCCTTGTGTTTGTTTTACAAATACTTCAATGGATTATGCTCCGATGAGTGTGCTGCTCTGGTACCCCCTCGACGTAAATTCACTAGACTAACTCGACATTCTACTAAATCTCACTCATTCACTGTGGAGGTCCCCAGATGCCGGAGAGCATTCTACTCAAATAGCTTCTTTCCTCGTGCTGCTGGCCTCTGGAACTCCCTCCCTGCCCCCTGTTTCCCCGACAGTACTGACATGCAGAAATTTAAAACTAATGTAAACAGACACCTCGCTGCTAAGATCCCAATTTAAGCTGAACCACCAATCCTTCCCCCCCTTTTCCTTTTTTCTCAGTAGCCCCTTACGTTTACAGTGGCGTCCTGCCTTGTTTGGGGTGAACCATGTAAAAAAAAAAAAAAAAAAAAAAAAATTAAGTAAAAATGACACCAGTAAAATGGCACAAGTTAATAAATAGAAACAAAATAGTACAGGAGAAAAATATAGATGACCACCTCACAATGAGTTTATCAACATCTTGGATACAATACCTAAAGAGAAAACATAAAAGTACTCCCCCAGATTCTACATTTTTATACGATTACGTGTGAACACACCGAAAAAAAAACAAATATTCTTTAAATTTAGAGTATGTGATTAGTTTCACATATATATTTACGTCAAATGATCATATCTTTCCGGGCCATTCTAACTTTTTTAGGGTAATTTACTAATTATTTTACCACTAACCCTAAGTACGACCAGCAAAGTTGTAAACCCACACGTAATTGCTTTTAAAAAAGTAGAAACCACATACCCCGCCCGAAAAACAATGCATACAAATTATCTCCCACTGCTAAAGACAAATGGTTAACAGCCATAAAAGTTAGAATTGCCGGGAAATGGTGGATAATTTAATGTTTAAATTATATGCAAATTTGATTTCCTATTTGCATTTTAAAATAATTGTTGCTTCTTCTTATCCGCGAAAGATGAGTAATACAATACATAACTTTAAAAAAAATGTATTGTGCGTTTTACAACACGGACTTAGGGTTAGTAGTAAAAAGAGTGCGTGTTTTAATGATGCAATCTTAAAAAGAAAGGCAGTATTTATAAAGTATCGTAAAATTAAAAAAATGTAATAACAAATTAGTACAAAAACAATACATACAAAGAGTAATTGATAATTTAAAAAATAAACAAAAACAACATTTTTTTATATTTATTATTTTTACAAAGTAATTTATTTTTACGTTGTTGGGCTTTTGTCCGTGTTTGACTTATTTTGGTGGGCTTTTGTCATACCACTATATATATATACCTTTACCTTATATATATATACCTTTACCTTTATATATATATACCTTTACCTTTATATATATATATATATATATATATATATATCTTTACCTTATATATATATATATCTTTACCATATATATATATATATATATCTTTACCATATATATATATATATATATCTTTACCTTATATATATATATATATATATATCTTTACCTTATATATATATATATATATATATATATCTTTACCTTATATATATATATATATATATATATATCTTTACCTTATATATATATATATATATATATATATCTTTACCTTATATATATATATATATATATATATCTTTACCTTATATATATATATATATCTTTACCTTATATATATATATATATATATATATATCTTTACCTTATATATATATATATATATCTTTACCTTATATATATATATATATATATATCTTTACCTTATATATATATATATCTTTACCTTATATATATATATATATATATCTTTACCTTATATATATATATATCTTTACCTTATATATATATATATCTTTACCTTATATATATATATATCTTTACCTTATATATATATATATCTTTACCTTATATATATATATATATCTTTACCTTATATATATATATATCTTTACCTTATATATATATATCTTTACCTTATATATATATATCTTTACCTTATATATATATATATATATATATATATATATATTCTGTTGAGTATTTTTCATTATTATATTTCAGCTCTTCTCATATAATTCTATTTAAACATTGATGAGGATGAACTTTGTGCAACTATTCGAAATGGTGTTAACACGAATTACATAGTTGATTTTAATCGGAAAAAATAAAACGTATATGTCATAAAAACGACGCATTGCCAAAGAAAACAAAGACGCACGTGTTATAAATCTTTTTTAAACAAAACTCATTTAGCATGTATTTGTGTACTATCAAACCTATAGAAAAAATAGCCTTAGGGAAACAAACATTGGTAAACACACATTTAATATAATAAATTTTCATCGTTAAACGCGCGTATTAAGTAGACGAATCTCAAGAGTATTTGATCTTTTTTTGTTTGTAGGCGTCTAGCTTCGTTATAACAGTTAGCAAGCGTTTATTGCGGGTGTGTAAAACTTTTGCGGAATCATCAACACGGCTTAGATCGTTGACCCTTCCTCACCCGGAATGACAATAATTATAGCTGGACTCGTTCGGTATTGATGTGAGGTCCGCTGTTTTCCTTTTGATACGCGTTCCATGTGCGTTCATAAAATACTTTGGGTGGTAAATCTTTTTTTTTAACACGTAAAGAAAAGAAGAACACACACACACAAACAAATACATAAACAAAAACACACACACACACACACACACAAGCATGCTTAAACTGATAGAAGCGCTCAAATAAATCCAGAGTCCGTGTCAACTATTTCCGAGGCCTACAGCAGGGTTACCGGGCCAGCCGGTAAGGAGGTTTTCGCAAAGCTTGTTTCAGAATAGTTCTAACGTCCTTCTTATGTCTACGTTACTGTTAGCGACATAAAATATATTAAAGAAATATAGTTGAGAAATTAGTTACCCAAAATTTATTTTGGTTTACTTACTAATGTTCTTGGCTTTTTGGCTAAGATCAAGGTGTGGTATCTGTTTCGATGGATACTGCACCCCATCGACTGGTATTGTCTTGGCCTTCGGGGCTTGATTTACGCCGGTCTATGGGTCTGTCCTGTGCAGCTCTAGGAGGTCCAACCTTCCAGGCTTCGCCTCCCCTCTTTGGGGAGAAGTAGGTTTATTGCTTGCTGCCTGAGGCGCCCCTTACCGGGGAATGCCGACGGGGCTGCACAGGCAATTTTTAAACCCCACTTTCCCGACCCGACCTTGGGTCGCATCTTGCTTGTGGGAGTAAGATAAAAACTGGCCTTGTGCCTAACTCCTGGAGAGGAGTAAATCAATACTTACTAATGTGTTACGTATAAGCGTTAAAAATAATGTAATAGTAAATATAAGCATGAGAAGCTACGTTCATATTTCCGTAAGTATTTAGCCGTCGGCTATGTAACTTCTTCTAGTAGTAGGGTTGCAACTGGACAGGGAATGTTCAATATACACAGAAATACGGTCCAGTAACACAAATTTTTATGTAATTCTTTAATAAATAGCTTAGATTAATGTGTTGTTGGTAGAAACAAAGTATCAGGCTCTCTAATTTATTTTAAAGTTTTTTTTTATGTCGCAAGATGTCCCAATCTTATCATTTGTCTCTTTCTTAAAATACCTAAACAATTATATCAAGTAGCTTTTAACATTGACAAGATATTTAAAAGATATATGCGTATGCCAAATTATTTGATGCAGACTTAAATGTTGTCAAACTTCTACTCTTAAAAATCCTTATGATATTACATCTAATATATACTTCATGAATACATACAAGCAATTGGCTAAGATCAAAGTGTAATACCTGTTCCGATGGATACTGCACCCCATACTGGTGTGGTCTTGGCCTTCGGGTCTTGATTTACGCCGGTCAATGGGTATGTCCTGTGCAGTCCTGGGAGGCCCCCCTTCCCAGGCTTCGCCTCCCCTCTTTGGGGAGGAGTGCTTACTGCCCGAGGCGCCTCTACTGGGGAATGCCGACGGGGCTGCCCAGGCAATTTTTAAACCTCACTTTCCCGACCCGACTTTGGGTCACATCTTACTTGTGGGAGTAAGATAAAACTGGCCTTGTTCCTAACTCCTGGAAAGGAGTAAATCAATACACACAAGCAATGTTATTAAAATAGTTACTTCTCATAGTTAGACTCCCGTATAAAAGCTGGTGTAGTCATTCAGTTTTGCGGTTAAAATATTCTTAAAATATTGATGTTTTTTATTGTAAAAATATCATGTAACACCAAATGAACGGATAATTATTTAAACAAAATGCGTCGATGATCGTGTATATTTTCGTCAGCTATACTAAGAACAGACCTATGACAAAATAGAACGTTCGGTATTTTTTTAATATGGTGGATGGGAAGAAGCACACACTTTAGTACATTTTGTTAAAAAAGTATGCTGTTTATTTAATGTTACATAACAAATCAAGGGCTGTACACTTAAATACTTTCTTTTAAACTAATGTATTCATAGTTTGTACTCATCAAAAAAATTAGTCAGTAAAACACAATACTACACTTTGCATATAGGTAAAGTCTAACTATTAATACAACACTTCTTTTTATTACTAAATTAAAAACTACAGAAAACCTAATTTATATTATACGGATGTAAAGTTAAATATTTAAAAATATATATATCGATCCATATATAGAAACACGTTTACACGGTTTACTTATATAGATGGGCAGAAATCTTACGCACGTATTATTAATGCTGGCCTGCCTCACGGATCCAATCTGGGCCCAAATTTACTCCTGATCTTCAATGATCTTTCAAATCATCTTATAAAATCATTCTTTGACATATATGGCAGCACTACAAGGTACATTACTAATCAATATATTTATGATTATCTCTATTCCGATCTGGATAACAGCATGCTATGGAGAAAATATACTTTTAATACACCTAAAACCGAGCTGCCTTGAAGAAGCCCCAAGCTTTGATAAGCTGCTAGGAATAACCTTCACTCCAGACTTGAAATAAATGACTTACATTAAATGTGTTGCTAAGAGCGCTGGAAGAATGGTTGGATCGTACTACCGCTTCAAAAAGTGTCTAACTCCTAACGAAATCCTCAATCTATAAAAGAGTCAGATCGTCTAAAGATGGTTTACTCTTGTCACATCTTACCATTCTCTCCTGCCTGGACACAGTACAAAATCGATTTCGAAATCTAGTGGGTTATATCCATTTATCTTCCCTACATCCGTTATTTCACAGAAGAAACGTTGCTAGTCTTTCTCTACTCTATCGTGATTTTATTTGTGATTCACTTAACGTAAACTTCTGGTTCGCCCTGTAAAATATGTTTTAGCTACAACCATTGTAAATAATTGTATTTTCTTCCTCTGTGTACCTAAATAAAAGTGAGCATTTTTTTCTTTTCTAAGAACTACCCGTCTGTAGAATACAATACTAATGGACTACTTCCCCGCTGACTACAACGAGGTCGTTTTGAAGTCCAGTATTAACGAATTCTTGCCGATATGTCATCTTAAATAATCAAACTGACCAATTTCAACCATCGTCTCCCAACCTTAAGATGTTGTATAATCCCCCACCTGACAAACTCATTAACACTTATCCCCGAGTGGTGTTTGAGCCTTTATAACCGGTTATTAGTACAAACTATATATATATATATATATATATATATATATATATATATATATATATATATATATATATGCACACCTTGGATACACTTTTCACTGTCATATACTGCATTGATAGCAAACAAATTTCCCGCCTGGATAACCTTTTCGTTTTTGGAATACCATTCACCACCTTAACATTTATTTTTTAATCAACCCCTTTGATGTCTTTCTTGAAGCTGTTTTAAACTTTATGACTTTAATCAACTGTATAAGTTAAGCTAAAAAGTATACTTTGGGCCGATATATTTGATGCTTTATATAGTTTTATGTATTTTTATGTAAAATATTTTCAAAGTTTAATTTTATTACCTGCAGTAATGTCATTGCGGTAATGGTCCTCTGAGGAGAAGATTTTCTTTGAAAACTCATGAATTAAGGACTTTAAAGTACTTCGCTTGAACATTGAATGCTAATAAAATTTGTTTCGAGCCTTATTTTATTCTTTCACTTTACTTAGTGCTATATATATACATATATATATATATATATATATATATATATATATATATATATATACATATATATATATATATATATATATATATATATATATGCAGATGTCTATAACGAGTCACAGGATGAAGGAATAATTCATGCGAAACCCGTCTGCTTCGTCTCACAGACAAAACACAAACGGATGTCTAGACTTTCCCCAGCAACGTGGCATTATCTCCAGTTCCGGAAATCGACGCCTATTTAATTTTCGAAACGTTCCTTAATCTATATTTTCATAAGCCATTTTCGTTACAAAAGTGTGTATTATCGCCGTCATAGCTGTTACTAGCAATCACATTAGTGTTATTAACATTAATAGTTATTCTACTTACCAACGGGTTGCCCTTTTCCAACAGCTCGAACAACAAATAATCGTAATCATAATATGTAAACCCACTGAAAACTATCACATCAGGAGGAGAAACGTATAGGCCGATCGTTCGAAAGCAATAGTAACATGACCTGCCATTTATTTATTTTCGTCATCTCGAAAATGCTTGACAATCTGCACAGGTGTATAGAGGAGGATGGCATGAGCGAATAGAAACGCAAAACAATAAAGACAAACCTTTAAAGAATTGAACAAAAGACAGTGTTGACAGAAAGAATAAAAGCATTGTATTGTGCAGGGTATTGTTCATCTATTCTTCTCCCTCTTTTGAGACAAAGAATCAAAAGAATTGTAGATGTTTAAAGAAAGAAAGTGACATTAGAATTTATCATATATCTTCATAGAATGTGGATCTTGTTTCAAAAATAAAATAAAACAGTGTGTAGAAATGTTCCCCTTTTATGTAGACTTTGGTATTTCCTTTTAGATTTCCCTGATTTTTCAACATAGTTTTATTGTTTAGTCCATATCGATTTCAATTTGAAACACATTATGTTTCTAACATATAAAAGTATTAAATGAATGAAAATAGTAACAAGAAAGTATAGTTATAATGAAGTTTACGATTACTTATTTTCCGAGTTGATGCAACACATGTAGACAATTGCTGAAGTAGCATTAACCTTGATTACTCAGAAAACTAACGGAAGTCTGCTGTATGCGAAGGTAATTGAAGCCTTAGAATGTAAACGTTAATAAATTAAATCGATAAAAAATAGTTATGCTGAACCTGCGTTACTAGATTATGATATATACATATCTATATATATATATACATGTATATATATATATATATATATACATGCGTATATATATATACATGCGTATATATATACACATGTATATATATACACATGTATATATATACACATGTATATATATACACATGTATATATATATACATGTATATATATATACATGTATATATACACATGTATATATATATATACATGTATATATATATACATGTATATATACACATGTATATATATACACATGTATATATATACATGTATATATATACATGTATATATACACATGTATATATATATACATGTATATATATATACATGTATATATATACATGTATATATATATACACATGTATATATATATATACATGTATATATATATACATGTATATATACACATGTATATATATACACATGTATATATATACATGTATATATACACATGTATATATATATACATGTATATATATATACATGTATATATATACATGTATATATATACATGTATATATATACATGTATATATATACATGAGTATATATATATACATGAGTATATATATATACATGAGTATATATATATACATGAGTATATATATACATGTATATATATACACATGAGTATATATATACATGTATATATATACACATGAGTATATATATACATGTATATATATACATGTATATATATATATACATGTGTATATATATACATGTATATATATATATACATGTGTATATATATATACATGTGTATATATATACATGTGTATATATATACATGTGTATATATATACATGTGTATATATATACATGTGTGTATATATATACATGTGTATATATATACATGTGTGTATATATATACATGTGTATATATATACATATACATGTATATATATATATACATGTATATATATATATATACATGTATATATATACACATGTATATATATGTATATATATACATGTATATATATACATGTATTAATATACATGTATATATACATGTATATATATATGCATGTATATATATACATACATACATGTATATACATATATACATGTATATATATACATGTATATATATACATGTATATATATAAATGTATATATATATATACATGTATATATACATGTATATACATATATACATGTATACACATATATACATGTATATACATATATACATGTATATATATACACATGTATATATATACACATGTATATATATACACATGTATACATATACACATGTATACATATATACATGTATATATATACATGTATATATACACATGTATATATACACATTTATATATACACATGTATATATACACATGTATATATACACATGTATATATACACATGTATATATATACACATGTATATATATACACATGTATATATATACACATGTATATATATACACATGTATATATATACACATGTATATATATACACATGTATATATATACACATGTATATATCTATACATGTATGTATATACACATGTATGTATATACACATGTATATATACACATGTGTATATATATACATGTGTATATATATACATGTATATATATACATGTGTATATATATACATGTGTATATATATACATGTATATATATATACATGTATATATATATACATGTATATATATACACATGTATATATATACACATGTATATATATACACATGTATATATATATACATGCATATATACATACATGTGTATATATACATGCATATATACATGTATATATATATACATGTACATATGTACATATGTATGTACATATGTATATACACATGTACATATGTATATACACATGTATATACACATGTACATATGTATATACACATGTATATACACATGTACATATGTATATACACATGTATATATACATATGTACATGTATATATGTATTTACATATATACATGCATATGTATATATATATATATATATATATGTGACAGACAGCTTTTGTTTCCATACTTTTTCTGATCCTTTCCAATTTCCTAATAAATATGTTTAGCAACGTGATCTTTACTGATTACACTTAGCAACCCCTGAAGATTGCGCATGAGAAAGTATTCAGCTCAGCAAATGCAACGATTTCTTTACAAATTTCGAATAAAATTATGAAACCAACATTTTAAAAAAATTTAGGCAAACAGTTGTTGATTGTTATTCTTTATTGAAGAGTACTGATTTTCGATTAGTGATTTCCTCTACTAGGCGCATGTATATATTACATGTAAACTTGATTGTTTCGCCTTACGCTAGCTTACATTTGAAGGTTAAATAAAATATATAAGATTTTGTGAGTTGGTTATAGCCACGGAAGCTAATGAAAGTATGGTGTATATTTGTTTACATTGCCGATTATTAATAACTTGATTGTATCACAATGATTATGCTTTACGCATAGTGGTTAATATTACCTCCCTTACATTCGAACATGGTCCTACCAGATCACGCAGATTGAAGGTCCTGACATTAAAATACACCAAACATTGATATTAATGTTTTTTACCTTGCTTTGCAGAACTCAATAATGTTCTGCAAAGCCCTAAAAACCAATTAACAATTTGCCTCTAAAACCAAACCAAACACCATGAATATATATTTTAATATAACAATTAACTTGAAGAATAATTTTACCAAATTAAATAATCAGAAAAATATTGATACGTCATAAAACAAAAAAACAAAAACAGACCAAACACTAACCATTAAATATTTTAAGATATATAACAACTCGAAGTATAAAATCGTTTACCAAAATGACAGGATCCGGCATTAAATAACCGGAAAAGAGTCGATATGCCATAAAACAATCAATCTTACTGAAGAACTTAAAGCACGCGTTTCATATATTTATATGGTATTCTGAAATACAGAAAGTTCTCAAATCAAACAGAACTTGCATATTCATACATCATGAAAGTCTGTGCCATTATAAAACCCATCCATCGTTCGTTTTACAAACTGGCCTGCAGTCTGAACCTTTTCAATCATGTTTTCAACAACCAATTAGACATAGATACAGAGCACCTGTTCTTAGGGATTAACCGGGAGGTTCGAAAGATCTCGACTCCTCCTTTTTAAGAGAAGAGTCGAAAGGATTGATATAAAAAGCATTTAAATACGATGATAAACTGTACGAGTTAGAATAGGAAGGCATGTGATGAAAAAAAGAGAAGAATGGTCGACTATAAAATGTCTTTGTGAGTTTTTTGAGAAATCTGGATGAAATAAAATAAATCGCTCTCTTCTAGAAAGCAAACGAGTAAGTGGATTACAAGATTGACATTTAGTGATTTCTATGTCCATTTGAATGGAGGTAACAATTTGTTAAAATAAAGGACACACATAATAAAAGAAAGAAAGGAGTGGTGAGTGAGTGGCAGAGGCAGAGGAAATAGTGTAAGAACAGTGAAAAGCTCGGCCTTTTGGCCTGAAATAAAAGTGTACTATCTGTTTCGATGGAGGCTACACACCTTAGACTAGTACCGTATTGGCCTTCAGGCTTTGATTCCGCCGGTCGTAGGGTTTATAATGTAAAGTTCTAGGAGGCTCACCCTCCCAGGCTTATCCTTCTCACCCTTTGAGAAAGGGTTAGTGTATTACTGATCGCCTAAGGTGCCCCGACTGGGTTATGCTGACGGGGCTGCGCAGCCATATTTTGTAGGCCAGAGTGCTTATCCTCTAAGGCGCTGTCTTTTCAATCCCACTTTCCAACCTTCTGTCACATCTAACCGGTGTAGGAGGATATAAATAAGGTAAGGTGTTGAAGGAGGGTGAGATGATTAGAGAAATTGTGGAATAAGGGTGTCATTAATTAAAAAGCAGAGATATGAAGAATTGGAATCAGAAAAAAAGAATAAAATGAATAATAATGATGACAGAAAACAGGAGGAATCAGAGGAGATAAAGAGGTGAAAATGGAAAGAATATATAAGACATAGGTGTAAAAAGATAAATAAGAAAAAGTCGAACGAAAATGGAAAAGAGAAGGACAAAAAAGAATAACACAAATAGACGAAAAATAAAGATGGGAGAAGAAGAGGAAAGAAAAGAATATGAAATAAAAAGACAAAGAAAGGAGAAGAAAAACTATACAGAAATGTAACTTATATTTATCTAAGCGTTACGTCTTGTACAGAGTAAAGTTTATTTTTTATCGATGAAGGTAAAATTGATGTATTCACTTTCTTACTCTCCTGATTGCAGATCATTCGATTTTTTACATTGCGTTCATAGAAGAAACATTAATTTTATAAGATTTACTTAACAATGGTATACGATAATATTCCGTATCATAACAGTCAAAGTGATATTTGCATGCCGTTATTATGTAATCGAACACGTCACAAGAAAGCTAGCGAGAAACGTTACTATAGATGATCGCTCAACAGATTTCACTGATAAAATATCTCTACATAAATACATCATACATATTTGATGAAATCATGGGCGGAAATAAATGTTTGTATGTCTGTAACAACAACTAGGTGAATATCTTATAACAAATTATATATATATATATATATATATATATATATATATATATACCATCCACATACATACTGTTTCGCTGTGTCACAGTGCGGCTAGCCCAGTTAGTGCCTCAAGCCGGGATTGAAACTCAACCGTCGGGTTAACAGTCGTTGACCCTACCCCTGCGCTATCATACGACACTAACTGAATGTAAGTAATATCTCAATGTAAACATTGCAAGTATCGGGAGCTCGAATTAGTCTAACCTAATGATCTATGCCTTAAAGCTAATGGCAGTTGGCGATATCCTTATAAATAAGCTCTACCCAGGGGGAAGCTTCATATAGTCATCCACATACAGGCTATTTCGCTGTATCACAGTAGGCAAAGTTTGCATCCACAATGTTATAATAAAGAAAATCCTGACTTGCTTTATATAAGTGGATATGTTTAATGATTATGACCATATTTATTTATAAAAACCTTGTTTGGCTACACATATGCAGAAAATGTTTCGGTCACAGCTATAGAAAGTCGGACCTGTTCAAGCCTAACATATTTTCCTTTACATTTTTAGTAGTACAACTTTGGACTTGAGAAGTGCTGGCTTCTTATACAAATATGTTTCAGTCACAGCTATATAAGTAGCCAAATGATGTTAGTAAAAATGAACATTATTATGAACATCTCTCTCGCTCTTTCTCTCATTATATATATATATATATATATATATATATATATATTAATGTTGAATTAAATTCAAACATTCATTTCTAAAATAATCGTTTTTTATTTTTGGTTCTGACGTGTTTTTGGATATCATCCACCCTAACTTTACACTCTCATCTCAACATAATACTATTCACCTGTTAGCCGTTACATTGTTTTTGTTGTGTTTGATTTTATGTAAAATTTTCAAAGTTAAATTTTGCCGATAATATTTACAATCACATTGTCGGCTTTTCCCTATCCTCTGATGAGAATAGTTTATTTTTGAAAATCCATGAATTAAGGATTTGAAGCTCTTTGCTCTGAACGTTTGATGTTCTAATACATATATCTTTACAATTGCTCATCTTTAATCTCTCTCTCTCTCTCTAATATATATATATATATATATATATATATATATATATATATATATATATATATATCGGCCGTATCTGTGTTCCCTTCCTCTCTTTCTGTTTCCTTCCTCTTTTCCATGTAGCTCTTATCTCTGCCTTCAATTTTTATATTTTATATTTCCTTCTTTTCTCTTTTTCTTTTACTTTTTCTTTTTACTTGTGTTTTTGTTTTAGTCGTCTTTAATTTTTTTTAAATTTCTAGCACCTTCACAAAACTTTGTGATTATGATTTTATCTTAACAGGCATCATTTTATTTTGAGGCCTGATTATCGGGAGACCTTCAAACTGTTCTCGTGAAACAAAAATCAATTTTGTAGTCAAAATGAAATAAATTATCATATATATATATATATATATATGTCATCCCAACCACAATAACCTTTTATAATGCATAGAATGTGTAAATGCTTTGTCTACAACATTTACCATTTCATTATTGTTTGTAGCAATTTATTAAGATATAACTACATTCATTGAGGTTTGACCTCGAAATATGTAATTGTAATAAGTCTTTTCAGCCGATTAGTTTACGAAAGGTGTGATACAGACAAAACTTGATTTTGATTTTTAATAATTAAAACCTGTTCACTCTTTAGAACCGTCATGAAAATAAAGGGGGGTTTGCCTGAGCTGTGGTACTAATGAAGTAGTCTTAATTATTTTTATCAGTAATAATTAACTCATATTTGCTTTGATGAAAGAAAGTGTTTCATCCTTTGGCCATAATTATTAGTTTTTATAAGTTAACCCTCGTCTGTCTGGAACTTCTGTTTGTACAAAAATATGTCATAGCTGTCTAGATGAAATTTAAAAACCTCTAATGTGTTTCTGCTCGCTTTATTCGTTCAGAAATAGAGGATTTGAAGACATCTAAATACTGGATGTGTTTAATCTACAATAGAAAGTTAAGCATGCCACTTGATGGCAGGAGTAAGGGCTTGCTTTTTGGCTGAGTAAATACCTCGCAAGTTTGCTGACGAGTGTGAAGGTTTGATCATGAACTATCAACAGATGTAGATAATATGGGATTCTATACAACGCCTTGATTATTTCTTAACTTCTCGAAAAATAATGAATAGTTTTAAATATGTCGAACTTTTGGATATACGTTTATTCTGCTTTTGGTTGTTTTACGACACACACATTAAGGGTAATAAAATGACGAATCCGTTTAATCTGGTAAATGAGTTTAAGCTCGAAGTTCATCATATTTTCTTATATATGGAGATCATGTTTTGTAGTTGTATATGCTATAAGGAGTTTACAAACAATTTATGTGTTTTAACTCAGAGCTGAGCGGATAAACGTCTAAATTGGCATAATAGCAACAGGGGGAAACTCTACAATCTCCAACGCTTCCAATTTGTGGATTCACCACCGGCTGTTGTTTAGGATCATTTTAGACAAGATTGAGTTGTTGATATGGTTGGGAACAGGTAGGAAGAATTAAAAAAATGTTACAGAATGAGAAAGATACATTTCAGAGTGGTAAAATGACGAAGCAGAAACACTTTAAGCAAGCAAGCCCGACAAATCTTAGTGTTATGCCCGTGATGAATATTCACAAAGTATACCCTTTTGTGCTCGATAGTTGTGCATAATAAGATTATCATGACTAATTCTGAAAAGTGTCATATCTCGTCAAATAATAAGATTGACATTCTTAACATGATTCTAAATTAAGCAACGTATTGTTCTCGATTATTGTGAACCTTAAATGATTTGCTATTTTTTTTTAGTTCGTTTTTTAGAACGAGTCAGGGAACCTACATTAACAGTTTCGGAGCATAATGTATGCATTTGAAAGATATATATATATATATATATATATATATATATATATACACATACACATTCTATTGCTTTATTTGGTGTATTTGTTCAACCACATGTCACTTTGATTTGTAATTTAATACCAACAGACGCAATCTATTCGACACAATTCATTGTATACGATTAATGTTACACATGTTGCTATTTGAGTCTAAGCTGGGGAATTCTAGATGCCTACCTATCCAAACAACATTAGCGAGTAAGTCATTTACCATTGACCCCATAGTCCGTGACGGTATACATTAAACCAATCACGTGCCTATCGGATCTTTTTAAAGTGATTTATCTATGATATGTCTTAGAATTAAAACACTTAATACTCATATAATAATCAGTTTTTCCTAGCCATTTGAATGAGTACAACAAATAGTCACTGAATGTCATGAAAAATATATTGCAAAACATTATATATTTATATCTGAAAAAATATGTACTACTAAAATTCGCTTAATTTCGTAATCTTACTAGTCTGTTTGTCACCGTGCATAGTAGATGATGCTAATAAAGGGGAATACTATGAATAAAAAGAGAATGATAAGTATTGGGACGATGCGAAGGCGGTATATAATTTAAAGAGGGAGATGAAAGAGAAGAGAGAAGGTGAGGAAATAATAAGAAAAGAGAGGTAGAAGGGAGAAGGGAGAGGCGAGAATGAGATAGAAATAGCGAGATATAGGTGAAGAAAGAATTGGAGAAGAGAGAGAGAGAAAAGTTGATAAACACAAATGATTGCTATCAAGAAATACTTATATATTTACTTATGAGGATAAAATACACGATATATGATTAGATGAAATGCTATAGATACAGGATGTGGGAACAAAAAACAAAGGAAAAACAATATAAACACAGGAATGAATCATAAACAGAGAGCTTTACCGGTTTCGTTTGGGTCAACGAACGTCTTCGGAAAAAAGCTTTACCGGTTTTGCTCGGGGCAACGAATGTCTTCAGAAAAAGTTTACTAACGAAACCGATGAAGCTCCTGTTATTGAAAATGTATTCCTTTGTTTAATTTGTTTTTCCTTTTGCGTTTTTCACACGTATTTTCTTATGTATGTAGTCACAAAATGAGTATTATTTTTTTTTTACAAAATTTCACAAAATCAACTTTTCGTCCATTATGAGGTCATCATATACGTTTGCTGGATCTTATTATTGTCTACATAAGAATCAGCATCCATAACTTTGAATTTCAAAATATTAATAACAATCTTTTCGAATTTATATACAACAAATATTGACCCAACAGGTCACTGGTTATCTATTACATTTTTTTTATATATATTCGTGTGCGGTCTTTAAAATGTTGATGTGTGCGGCATCTAGTTTACTATTCTTCTACGCATGGCACATGTTCGCCCGATATTCCTCAGAGCCATGTAGTAACGTTACTGGTATTTCTGAAAAGGGGAAACACCGACATTTCAAGGATATTTGAACTGAAACGAATGTATTTTCACAATCACCGACTTGGAGTTATGTCTCTTTCTCCCATGCCCAACCACTTTGCTGAGGCACATTAATCTTTCAAACGTGTGTTTCTTACAAAAGACAGACTGGCCGAAAGCAAGTCAGAGATCGCGTATAAATTTAACGGCCAATGTCAAAGTATCCTTTCTAGCGCCCTTTTATTCCCCATTTTTAAAGTCGTTATTGTAAAATTGTTATCAACATTCGGGTATGTAAACAAACACACTTTGATTTACTGACCCTTTTCCAGGTTATAACGCCTGTTCTCAAGATAAGAGGAGCAGAAAACAGGAAAAGTGTTCGTTCCGTAAATCTAATCTGTGGGCATATTTCTACAAACCCGCCGGTTACTCAGATTCGTTTGACACAATGTGGAACTACCCTAACGTTTTACTTGTATGTTTCACGGCAAAGCCATTCCTATTATCCCATGTAATACAGTATACTAATGTAACAGGGGAGTTTGAATTACCTACTAGATACTACCCTCGAGTGTATTCGGTCTCTCTGTACAAGGACAACATGACATGAGGATACTTACCCCTACAAGTAAACTCTGACCACATATTCAAAATTACATATTATCCGCAGCACAAATAAGATCCACTCATACGAGGAATAGTGCATCTTCTCCTAGTGATGTTACCTCAAGTAACCCCACGTAGCTGGATACTCCACCAGACTAGATGAATTATTGTCCTCGAATCCGGTAGGACCAACAGACCACAATAAAAATATACTATGACATACTTGACTGGTCAGTTGGGGAGAGAATAAATTTATTATTCTAAACTTTTTTAATAACTCAATGTTTGAGAAATAAAGGAGAATTTAAATAGAATAGTCGCATATCTATGTATCTCATATAGAGATCAAGTGTTAGCCCCAGGAAGGGACCCCTTGATTTCTGAGAACTTCGACTGAAGTAAAATTAAACATTCATGTAACATTCAATAGCTATAGTGTTTCGACATTAAATATCTCGAAACACAATACCTGTTTTAAACAATTAATTAAATAATTTTTAAAAGAACTATTCGACATTTAAGTGAGAAGTTTATTTCGAATGAAGATTGTCGGTATTCACTTATTTTATTAATTATGTACTCGCTAGATAAATTGTTTTCATCCAGATGGTGGAAAGTACAAATAGAGTTTGCATGTGCGACTTAAACACCAACGCAATGATTAATCAACGACATAGATGCATACCAAAATGCCGTCACATCTAGAATATTCTAAGAAGTTATGTATAAATGCATCGGTGTGCAAAAAAAACAGTTCGCTCAAAGAGGTCTTCATTTCTACAGGAGACTACAAACTCCTTGACTGGTATTTTGCACCAACAATGACTCCCAATGTTTCCTTAAATCTACCAAAAGTATGTAGTTCCAACAACAAAATCACTCAGTTTCGTTCACTCGTTCTTTTCCTAATAACAATGACAGCAATTACAATATTACAGCAATACTTTGACCCAATAAGAACCACAAAAAAAACAATTAAGCAACAAATTACAAACAGCCCAACAAATAAGACTGTAACGTTGTTATGTATTTTATTCCTGTGCATATACCTAACAAAGTGTTGCCTGATCGCCTAATAAATGTTTCGCCTTAATTGAACTTTCGTTATAAATACAAACTAACCAGGCCTAATAAACCGGTATTGTCCGGGCCTTTGGGTCTGGATTTACGCCGGTCTATTGGAGTTTGCCGGTGCTGTGCAGTTCTAGGAGGTGCACCCTCCCAGGCTTCGCCTCCCCTCTTTGGGGAGGAGTAAGTTTATTGCTTACTGTCTGAGGCGCCTCTACCGGGGAATGCCGACGGGGCTGCCCAGGCAATTTTTAAATGGCCAGAGTGCTCACCTCTCGAGCGCTGGCTTATCTAATCCCATTTCCCGACCTTGTGCCACATCTTACCTTGTGGGAGGTAGATAAATATAACAAACTAATACGCACGCGCCTGTAAACAGAACATGTCCAAACACTTTCTTTTAAGCTAATAACTATTGTTTGTTATATTAACATATGATGGTCCTGTTGTTCTGTATTGTTGTTGTCTCATACAAGTTCTACAGGGCTTTGGGACACATTTCTTTCTTTCTGATATTAGTGCGGAATTCGATTTGTTTACTTCCTTCCCACGACAGGAGAGTGTGGCACAAGGCCGGAAGATGGGAGAAAAAGCCAGCGCCCAAGCGGAAGAGTTATGCTGGCCTCCAAAAATAGCCAGGCAATCCCGTCAGCATTTCCCGGTCGCAGGTTCCGCAAACTATTGTCAATTAAGTAACCTCTTCCCAGAGATGGAAGACAATGGATTGGAGGGTGGACCTCCTAAGACTACCCAAAACATAATACCTTAATCCAACAGATAAAGGCGACCAAAATGGCCAGTCTCTGTTGGACTAATTGGCGAGACCGTATTTTCGGCTGCTATTTAGGAGGAAGAGTTATTAAACGACTTACACCGTCAAAATTATTGTCTTCACTCCGAGAAACGAATCCGCCTATAAAGACATTAAACCACTATTTTATACGTATCGACACAGCACGCATTATCAGAAAACTGCTTGCCAATAGAATATTACAAAGCTGAAGAAAAGGTAAGGCACAAAGAATCATGTCTACCCTGTGAGATTTTAGAGAGAAAATGTATTTTTATTAGGTTATTTCACATGCGCACACACATGTATCTCTCCATACACAAAGGTATATTTTGCCTTCCATGTTTTAAGTTATATACATATATACATATATATATATATATATATATATATATATATGATAACTGCACAATTTATTTTTACATCTATGTTTAGAACCAAACAGTTTGTGCTTATGCAATTCTTTGATACAATATAAGATTTTTGAATACCGTATATATAGTAAACTTCAAATCCACACCAACGTCTTTATGTCTTCTTAATATGCATATTTGTTTAATGAACAGCTTATAATTAATAAATATTCTGTAATATACAGTCGTACTCTTTCATTGCTCTATTTTCTTATATATAGGCAATATTTTCGTCGATAGTAAAACGTCTAATTCCGTGGGGATGTTGGGAACAGATACTACAACTTTGTTTTTAGCCAGAAGGCCAAGAAACTATACACATTATGTTTTTATGGCTAGGTGTTTTTAAATGTATGAAAAAAATAGATTTAATCTTTTATTGTATCATGTTTTAATAGGAGAGGGTATTGTAGTATCGGTTCTGTGTTCGCACATCAGCACTCCCAGCAATTACGTCATCATTTTTAAGGGTGTGCGTGGAATCCTCCTAGGTATTACATCCTCCTTCTGGGGCAAGGTAATATAGTATATTACCTGATGTAATGAGACCGTCTTCACAGAGGCAACCTTCTCTTTTCCTGCGGGTAGTTGGGTAAGGGTTGTATAGTACAGTAACTTTTCCGTTGCCATGAAACCATAAAAACAGGTATAACCTTTTCCATTTTATGCGGTGCAGTATAATATATATTAGTTCCTCATAATATCATCCTTCCATTATCATCTCCTATGAATGAACCACTCCTGAAAGGGCGTTCATCATAATACCATCCTCTAAGTCATTACCTACTGTATTAGGGGTCATTGTAGTATATGTTCGTTGCCCATGATATCATTCCTCCAGGCTAGCAAATATATGCGATCAGAATGAGCATATATTTGTCAGTATATACACATAATGAATTTGGAAATATATAATCTAGGTATAATTGTTAGTAACATTAATTCTTTTGTAAAGATTAAGGCGGCATGTAAAGTTAGATATGTGTATATGTTTAAATATATAGTTTTTTTCAGAATAAACTCCTTTACTAATCCCGGATTATTCCGAATTTTAAAACGCATCAACTAGACGAAAGAGTGGGTAATATAGACTATATTTAGCTTACTTTAGTTTCAGGCAAAGGGGAAGGGCAGCGTGGAAGACCCTCGTGAAAATTCATGTATCTCCGATTTGTGTGAAATGTTAACAATAGGTATTCGGTATTAATTAATAAATATTCCAAAAATTTCAGTTTCTTTGAAGTATTTTAAAAGGTTATAAGGGACATAATATGGGCACAGCATTCTATTTGAAAATTGATTTGTGTAAAAGTCAGATTAAATTTAATCAATATTTATTCGACACTAATTAAACAATATCCCCTGAATTTCAGTTACTTATTAAGACCCCTGCCGTCTAAGCCTTAAATGATAGGCACTTTGCAGAATCTAAATAATGTAATTGATTTGGAGGAAATGTTCAATAGCGATTATGGTACTACTCCAGATGAAGCGTCTAATTTCCGTGACTGCT
Organism: Sepiola atlantica; assembly: GCA_963556195.1. Taxonomy (NCBI): domain Eukaryota; kingdom Metazoa; phylum Mollusca; class Cephalopoda; order Sepiida; family Sepiolidae; genus Sepiola; species Sepiola atlantica. The sequence goes on along the minus strand of OY744524.1, from coordinate 21,605,027 downwards.
CGACGGCAACGATCGGGCAGGTCGCGGAAGCGCCCGAGTGCTGCCGAGACGAAAACGAGGCTGAAACGGAGCTGACCAATCAGGTTGCTGCCACTCATCTGCGCTCAGCACAAAAAACAAACAAACGGTAGGAACACCTTTCGAACCGGCCTCAAACATATCTGTACACCCTGACCCTCGACGAGAAAATATATGCTCCCCCCCCCCCGGAAAAAAATACAAAAATTACTTGCCTAAATATCCTAAGAAAAATAACATACTTCTTTGTTTTATGTAAAAAAAGGGACGAAAAAAAATGTTGCCTAAATATCGTAAAAGAAATAGCATTTACTTCTTTGATTTATGTAAAAAAAGACAAAAAAATAATTAAAACGGTTCATTTGGCCAACGAAAAAAAAATTTATTTATAGTTTTTCAGCTTTGGTTTGTTCATTTTTTTTTCTTTTGTATTCTACGTCTCATATTGTCGTCTGCCACACTTCCATTTTACGACTTTCAGTTTTGCTTCAGCCTCGTGTTCGTCTCGGTAGCTGTCGGGCGCTTCCGCGACCTACCCGATCGTTGCCGCCGAGAAGTCACGGAAATTAGGCGCTTCATCTGGAGTAGTACCACATTATATTTAGTGTCATTATATATTAGGTGTTACCTTCTTAAGGTAGAGTACAAGTGGTACAAACTGCTTTGTTCGGGTAATTAAGTTTACCTTTCGTAGGACCGGTATTCTTCTAGTATATATATATATATATATATATATATAGGCAAATTATTAAATAACATGGAGTGGTTTTGTTTGATGGGACTTTTTTTTATTTTTTCAATTTTCCGAATTGTCCATCTAATGTGTTGGTCAAATTGATATAAATATGATCCATGGCTTTCTTGTTCCATTCTTTTTTCTTTTTTGCAAGTACTTTCGATTTGAATCGTCAAATCATCTTCAGGCGGTATTAGTTTTAGTGTATTTACTGTTGTGCTCATTTTTGAATTAAGTAAATACGCACAATATATATATATATATATATATATATATATATATATATATATATATATATATATATATATATGGGTGTGTGTGTGTATGAGTAAATCCCTGTGTCACTGAAAACTGTTTATGACAAGTACCAGCTTATGTATTTTCTTGTTATGTGACTTATATTAAAAGAATGGATACTGTATTCACTTCATTATTTACAATTCGAGAACACAATGTTACGTTAGTTTAAATCTGCAATTCGCCATCAACTTCTTCAAACACTGCACAATGCAAACCTCAACCTGAGACATCGTCCCTTCATTCGACGACCTACAATATTTGCTTTTGGCAATGATATTTAACTAACTAAAAGGAATTTTATATTGAATTATTTGCTCAAGTGATGCCCACAATGTACGATTTTATACCATTGCCCACCAGAGTCGTAAAGAGAATATCCACACGGCAAAATAATGCTCAGTCAACTATGACGAGACGCTGGACATTTATTGTGTATTGTTTAATCAATTTAAGACGATATTCAAATTTCTTTCCGCTTAGATGATCCTAATCCTGATGTCAGTGAAAATATTACTGTCATTACAACAATTAAATTCTGCAATAATTGCAATGTTAATAATGCTAGTTAATACTATTTCTACTACTATTACTATTACACAAATAATAATAATAATAAGAAGAAGAAGATAATACTATTAAATATTTTACAAGCTGTAGCGGACTGAAATGTAGGAAAATACCGATCATGTATCAGTTTGGAACACTAAACCAGTATTACAAAAATAATGTTATATATATGCAGATCGCCTTTTTATGTATATTTCATTTGTGCTTCAAAGATGTTGTCAATTTCCTCATTCAAACAGCACAAATATTATGTGCACATAAACCCGACCGGGCTCTAATATCCTAACCTATTCTAGAACTTGACGTGTTCTTCTGCCTTTACCGTTATGCGACCCCTCGGGGTTAATACCATCAAATTGAGATAGAAGAAACAAATCTATGCCCCAGTCTCGCATGATATAGTTGTTCTACAACGAAATCTTGAAGAATAAATAAATAAATAAAAATTAATGAATGATTTTTCCATTTAAATTGCACGATGTGTTGATGTGTTGGTTTAAAAACATATTTCCCTTAAATACATGTTGATGCGTGCTCCAAATAGGTTGTCAATGTCCTTATTCAAAAAGCGCCATAACATCGACCGAACTATAGGTATCATAACGTCTTCTATGAACTTGGCGTGCTCTTTTGCCTTTACCGTGATTCGACCCCTCGAGGTTAATCCCATCAAAATGAGAAAGAATAATAATAAAAAAAAAAAACTATAAGACAGTCTCGCTTGATAAAGTTGTTCTACCCGAAATCTTACAGAAAATATATAATGAATAAAAAAATTATTTGTTAATTAACATTGCGCGATATGTTGATTTTCAAAAATATTTCACTTACATACATTTGTATGCGGGATTCAAAGATTGTGTAAACTTCCTCATTCAAAAAGCGCCAATCTACACATAATATAAACCCGACATAATTATCCTAACGTATTCTAGAATTTTACGTGTTCTGCCTTTACCGTGATTCGACCAATTACGGTACATAGTATCAAAATAAAAAAGAAAAATAAGTAAAAGAACTATAAAATTGTTTCGCATGACAAAGTTGTTATACAATGAAAGCTTGCAAAAAATAAAGAAATGAATGAGTTGTTTATTTAAATTGCACGAGGTGTTATTTTCAAAGATATTTCACTTGAATACATTTATATATTTATAAATATCTAAATATATATATAAATATATATATATATAAATATATATATATATAAATATATATATATATAAATATATATATATATAAATATATATATATATATAAATATATATATAAATATATATATATATAAATATATATATATATAAATATATATATATATATAAATATATATATATATAAATATATATATATATATAAATATATATATATATATAAATATATATATATAAATATATATAAATATATATATATAAATATATATAAATATATATATATAAATATATATATATATAAATATATATATATATAAATATATATATATATATAAATATATATATATATAAATATATATATATATATAAATATATATATATATATAAATATATATATATAAATATATATAAATATATATATATAAATATATATAAATATATATATATAAATATATATATATAAATATATATATATATAAATATATATATATATAAATATATATATATATAAATATATATATATATATAAATATATATATAAATATATATATATATAAATATATATATATATAAATATATATATATATATAAATATATATATATATATAAATATATATATATAAATATATATAAATATATATATATAAATATATATAAATATATATATATAAATATATATATATAAATATATATATATAAATATATATATATAAATATATATATATATATATATAAATATATATATATATATATATATATATATATATATATATAAATATATATATATAAATATATATATATATATATATATATATATATAAATATATATATATAAATATATATATATATATATATATATATATATATATATATAAATATATATATATAAATATATATATATATATATATATATATATATATATATATATATATATATATATATATATATATATATATATAAATATAAATATATATACATATATAAATATAAATATATATACAAAAGGATAAAAAGAAAAAGACCGCCGTCAATTCTAGATAAGGAGATGTGTCTAGAAAAATAACATACTAGTAACTATTAAAACCTGACGTAGTTTTTTTTTGCCATTGTCTGTCAAAATGTTAAAGAACTTCATTCATTCACATAATAAGATATTATTAGGTACTGTGTTTGCTGTTATTAAATAAACAAACTAATTTTGAATTATGGTATTGGATTCAACCCGTTCTCTATTACTTTAATATTAAAAGGCACGATTTTCCCACCCAGTCCTATACTTATTCATGTTATGCCTTATTAGTCTTAGTTTAGTAAACATCAGCAATAAAGCCAAGAAAGTAAGAGGCCCATTTACAAAGAGCTTTGTCATGAAGAGCAAAGCCCCCTTTATTATTATCCTAAATTTATATTCTCAGCTACCAACAGTATCTTCAGATTTCTCATTCCCTGCCTTATATCATTCCAGACGGCATTGCCCCCATGGACTTAATTTGTAATAAATATTAACAATACTGACGATGTCCGGCTGGAGACTGTCGAAAGGTCGTACAAACTGAACAGTGATAGCACTAGCGTTGTCACGATTATTGACTGCCCTTTATACAAGCGTCACTCTCTAAGGTTCGACGGGAAAAGAAAGTAACGGACACGGTCGATATCAATTGGCCGAGTTAACGACTGCCAGCTCTCTCTAGAGTGAGATTTCTTGGATTGGAGCTGACCGTAAATTTCGACCAGTCTGTGGTCAGTCGACCCAATGGCGCTGTCCTCTGGCCTTTTTGATGTTGATTTGTCAATGCAACGGGAATTGTCAACACTTCTACCACGGACAGTGGTCAAGTAAAAGTATAGAATGTCATTGGGCTGGTCTGGTCGTGTTCCACTTTCTTGAGTTCGTTTATTCGCTTCTGCCTTCGTTTAACTATTACCCCCATAGTCCGTTTCTTTTCCGTTTTAATCAAATTTAACGGTCACACGGGACCATTAGCGTGTGCGGCGTATGAAACGAATATCAGTGGACATTGGTAGATTCTCGAGCAAATAGACTGACGTGTGATTTGTTAAAAGTTCTGTTCCTTTCTTCTTCAGAAATTCTTTATGTCCGCATCTTTTGTGAGATGTTCATTTTCAGCTATTCTTGGTAATTTTAAACAGTTATCAATTGTATACAATTATTACCAACATATTTATCTATATTTACAGACTATATATATATATATATATATATATATATATATATATATAAAGACAGAAAGGGAAAACTATAAAACACAGGAAGACTTAAAAATTAACGAAACCGGTAAAATCTAGTTTTTGTTATCCCTTCCTTTATAATTGATAATCATTTCTATCTTTCATATATTCAGTCGCCACAATTTATATCTTATTATGATGTATGGTGCATATTCCCTGCATATATATAAATATCTATAGCTATATATATATATATATATATATATATATATATATATATATATATATATATATATATATATGTATATATATATGTATATATATGTATCTACACACACGTTTCGTCGTCTCTACGATATATGCATTTTGCTAGGTAGAGTAAGATTTGAAACATTGAATCCAGTTATCAGAGTATAGTTTTCTACAAAAAAACCCTGTAAAATCTGTTATATATTGGAATGGCGCGGAAACATATCGTATTTAAAGAGAACTATTCGTGTACTTAGATTTCAACAATACTTAAAACAAGAAGTACTCATTGCTTTTTTACGGAGTATTGCTTTTACGCTAAGCAGAAACAATTACTATCTCTTTCAGATACTACATTCATATTAAAGTCCATATATACATATATATATAATTATTTCCACAATCAGACAACGCCGCAGCCTACAACACATGAAAGAAACAAACCGAAAGTCCCAGACTCGAGTCTAGGACTTCCGGTTTGTTTCTTTCATTAGTTGCAGGCTGCGGCGTTGTCTGATTGTGGAAATAATTATATATATAATCTCACATAAAAAATCTAATATATATATATATATATATATATACACTGACGATTCCCGTTGGATTAAGTGTATACATATGTAAATAAAAACAAATATTTATAATTATGTATATAATATAATTAGACATGTGCATATTCTTTAAAATTACATGCATATGATCCACTTGTAAACTAATTTACCAACTATAATTTTTAGAACACATCTGCTATGCTTCACTATGTCGAACTAAATCGAGTTTAATTCAACTACATTCAACTCGATGTAGACCGGCATACGATTAAAGAGGATGGAAGCCCTTCGTCAATTCAGATGCTTCGGATTTTTTTTAAATTTAACTCATAGGATTTGCACACCAAATCATAAATATCCTTCACATTTCAGTTTTTTGGCAGTTATTAAAACTATTTTTTAAGGTTTTGTTTTTAACATAGTTCACCTCACACAAGACAGGCCGCCACTGTAGACGTTAGGAGTTACTGAGAGATAAGGTGTAAGTTATGAGGAAGTTAAGATCTGTGCAGGGGTATGTCTGTTTACATCAGTTTAAAATGTCTGCATGTCAGTACTGTCAGAAGACAGGGGGCAAGGAAAGGAGTTCATGAGGCCAGCCGCACAAGGACAGAAGCTATTGAGGTAGAAGACTTTTCAGCATATGTGAATCGATTCGATTTGGACGATTGTTGGCTTGGTCTAGTGAATTTACGTCGAGGCGCCACTAGAGCAGCAAGTTTAGCACAACACAATCCGTTGAAGTACTTGTAAAACAAGCACAATGATGAAACACTGCAGAGATGAAACAGGGGCTGGAGTTAGGTAGATAACGAGGGACCTATTAAGTTGACGGCTCTTTTTGGACCTTGTCAAAGAGAGCCATGCGAGTGGATGATGCAGCAGTCCAGATCTGCCTACAATACATGAATGGGTGGGTGGTGGCTTTATAGAGATATAGGATAATGTCAGATGTGAGAAGTTTACTAGCACGGTAGAGAGAGCCCACCTTCTTTGCAGCAACCTAGACAATGCTTTCAATGTATTTGTTCAAAGTCATGTTACCTGTGAATGTTAGCCCGAGGAGTTTGAATGTTGAAGTCTCAGGTACGGTGTCAGTTGCCATGGCAATCGGTGACTGAAGAGGTTTCTTGCAGTTATTGAAGGAAACGAGCTTTGTCCTTACGGCATTAAAAGGAATTATATATTTATGACCTCAATCCACTACAGCCTGCAGGCTATTTTCTAAAGATTTGGCTATTTCTTCGGATATGTGCGCGTCCGTTTTGCCTATATGACGACAGTACAGCGTGGTGTCGTAAGCAAATATACCGATCCCAGTCTCAATTAAATCAGGGAGGTCGTTTATGAAAGTCAGCAACAGTAGAGGTCCGAGGATGAATCCCTGGAATACACGAGAATTTATGTTATTTTTCTTAGATGAACGGCCCTGGAATACAACCTGGATCTTTCTTTTGATCAGGAAAGATATAGTTATATTAAGTATTTGTCCAGTAATACAATATGAGTGATTTTTTAAGAGAACCACTTCATGCCAGACATTGTCAAAGGCTATGGATATATCAAGTGCTACTGCCTTAGCTTCACCTGCCCTGTCTAATGTATGATATATGCGTTCAGAGATGACCGTTAGGATACCCGCAGTAGATCGTGCTTGTCTAAATCCGTACCGGGGATCAGAAAAAGTGTACCAATAACTAGATGCTAGACTATCGCTAGATTGATTAAGGATTCAGAGATTTTAGCAAATATCGAGAGTAGACTGATTTGTCATAGTTTAGAGGATTAGTCATTTCTCCAGAATTCTGGAAGGCTGATACCACAGAGGCAATTTTTCAGCTATCAGTGAAGCAAGATACAACAAGACATTTGTTGTAGAGTTTGGAGAGGACAGAGGCCAGTTCAGCAGAGCACTTATTTAGTACTATTACTGGTATAAGATCAGGCCCACAATCTTTTAATAGAATAATTATTTATTCTTAAGCTGAAGCCGTAAAACTCTACATATTATCGAGAATAATTTCTAGAACTAAAATCATGTAATGCATGTTAATTAAAATGTGAATAAGGATTATACACATCACGTCAAGTGTCTCATATCATGATTTTTATCTTCATAAGTTGGCATAAGATTCGACAAACCGTTCCGTTCGGGTAATTAATTTTACTTGTCCTGAGACGGGTATTCCTCTAGTATGTCTATATATCTCAATAGTAGGATGTCTATGTACCTAATCAATCACGCATGTTAATATATAGCTATTCATATAAATATATTTCAATTTATACGTATAACTATGTTTATATATAGTGGGTTTCTCGTTTAAAATGCTGAATTCTTCACATTTGATAAAAAAGACACCTTAATGTAAAACATATATACATTTAATTTATGTGTGAATACGTTTATTAATATTTCGCCATGTCCTTTGTAGAATAGAATGTATATTCGATAAAAACGAAAAAATATGTAACATTGTTTGGTATTTAATATTAGTATCGACGCATCTCCGAATAACTCTTGAAGAATAAAAGCCAAAAAAAAAATTTCCAATTGCAACAGAACATTACAGAAAGTAAAAGATAAGAATATTTAAAATAATAAGGGGTACGGGGCTTGGAGCACGTTTATGAGCGGTTATTTCGTATTCCTGGAATTAGTCGAATGTTCCTCAATGGGGTTAAAAACTACTAATATACTGACATTAATTTCAATTAATCTCACTATACTTATATCGCCATATTTTTCACGAATATACAAAGTAAAAATACTTTTTCAGCAATATACTTAGCGCAAGATGACACAGTTATTAAATGAATCCCCAACAACGCCGGATTTTTAGTCCAGTAATCAGTAAAGTGCATAAATAAATTCTGAATTTAAATACGTTTGATATTAGGCGGCCACTGTTACTATGTTTGACAAATGCATCAGCACATGAACATTAATTGCCAACACCAATCTGCCACTAATTGATTAAACAGATGTGTCTTCATATAGTTAGATGATTGATATTCTACGCGCATAGGATAAGACATTAATTAATTTCTCGATACATATAATTCTTATACGTAATTAAGATTAAAATTAAATATATATATATATATATATATATATATATATATATATATATATATTAAAGCAAGGAATGTAGACGTTTGTGACATTGGGGGGGGGGGATAACATTGATAGTGTGAACACAAAGGGAAAAAATACTTAGCATATTCATGTATTTTTTCTTCCTATCGTTTTATACCTTCAATTTCATTCCAACCTCCTAAAAATGTCACAAACGTCTATATTATTTACTTTAATAAAATGTGTACAACAAAAAATTGATTTATTCCTGAAAGATTCTTGGTCTGATGAGGTTGACTTTCTTGGAACAGTGCAACCGAAACATGTATGCACATATGTAACCAATAATGTTTGTATAAATAGAAATGTATACTTATATATATATATATATATATACCACAATAAATCTCTCTCTATATATATATATATATATATACCACCATGAATCTATTTATATATATATACCACCATAAATCTATATATATATACCACCATAAATCTATTATATATATATATATATATATATATATATATATATTATACCACTATGAATTTATTTATATATATATATATATATACATATATATACCACTATAAATTTATTTGTATATATATATATATATATACATATATATACCACTATAAATTTATTTGTATATATATATATATATACATATATATACCACTATAAATTTATTTGTATATATATATATATATACATATATATACCACTATAAATTTATTTGTATATATATATATATATACATATATATACCACTATAAATTTATTTGTATATATATATATATATACATATATATACCACTATAAATTTATTTGTATATATATATATATATATACATATATATACCACTATAAATTTATTTGTATATATATATATATATATATATATATATACCACTATAAATTTATTTGTACATATATACATATATATATATATAAATAAATACCACTATAAATTTATTTGTATATATATACATATATATATATATATAAATACATACCACTATAAATGTATTTGTATATATATACATATGTATATAGATATATAAATAAATACCACTATAAATGTATTTGTATATATATACATATATATATAAATAAATGCCACTATAAATTTATTTGTATATATATACATATATATACATATATATATATATAAATAAATACCACTATAAATTTAGTTGTATATATATATACATATATATATATAAATAAATACCACTATAAATTTATTTGTATATATATATATATATATATACATATATATAAATAAATACCACTATAAATTTATTTGTATATATATATATACAACTACCATATTGCAGAATGGTTCTTGGATATAGTGTTTAGATAGTATTATTATTTTAATTTTTTTATTATTGTTATAATTAATGTTATTTGATATAAAATTACTATATCATACGGTAGTCTTAAGGGTAATATATTATTATTATTAATTTATTATTATTTATTTATGTATATATTAGTGATATTTTAAGCTGAATTATTTCGACACTTGATTATTGGGGAAATGGTCGTATAATCAGTACCATTGGAGAGCCATGAATATTATAACTGTACTGTTTTTAAATATCCGAAACAGTTACATGGTAAACAGCTGATGATCCCCGTGTTAATATTAGACGCTTAAGGTCTCCTGTTTTTGTTTCACTCTTAGATAATTAACGCCCCCCTTTTTATTTATTTATTTTTTTTATTTTACTTATAGTTTTTCATTTGTTAATTTTCCAACGAATGTTAAGTCTGCAATATCTTGGATTTAGTTAGTTTGTCTGGGAATTTAAACTGCATTTTACATTTTTTTTTTAATGACTCTAAGCTTCTTTAGACTATATATATATATATATATAAATGAATACCACTATAAATTTATTTGTATATATATATATATATATATATATATATATATATATATATATATATATATACATATATAAATACCACTATAAATTTATTTGTATATATATACATATATAAATACCACTATAAATGTATTTGTATGTATATACATATATAAATACCACTATAAATTTATTTGTATATATATATACATATATAAATACCACTATAAATTTATTTGTATATATATACATATATAAATACCACTATAAATTTATTTGTATATATATACATATATAAATACCACTATAAATTTATTTGTATATATATACATATATAAATACCACTATAAATTTATTTGTATATATATATACATATATATAAATACTACTAGTAATTTATTTGTATATATATATATATATATATATATATATATATATATAAATACCACTATAAATTTATTTGTATATATATAAATATATATATATATATAAATACCACTATAAATTTATTTGTATATATATAAATATATATATATATAAATACCACTATAAATTTACTTGTATATATATATAAATATCACTATAAATTTATTTGTATATATAAATACCACTATAAATTTATTTGTATATATATATATATATAAGTAAATTACGTGTACAACAGAATGGTAGGATTAATTTTAGAGGAAGCATTATTAAAATCAATGAAAAAGACGAGTGGGAAAAAAAAAAAAAAAAAAAAAGGAAAATTGTTAAAATTACCTTAAGGCTTTGTCGTCTGACCCTCTGAGAGGAAACGTCAGAATGGTAAATTAAAAACTAAAAGTCGAATGAGAAATGAAGGGGGGAGAAAAAAAAATAAAATAAAACTGATTTCAGTTGGAGGAAACGAATGAGAAGAGTAAAAAAAAAAAAAAAAAAAAAAAAAATTAAATCTCTCAACGTTATGGTGGCTTTGAATCATTAAAGATCTCCAACTGATGTTTCAAAATCTTTTGTCTACACAGGCTAGGTCGATAGTTGTTAATGACTAACGCCTCAAGAATATTGAGATGGTAGTTCGACCTGGCACTGTGTAAAACACCCATCGGAATACCTGTCAGAACAACTATTTGTACTAACGAGGTGATTACCGATGGCTGATTCCTGTGCCTGGAAGCTCCCGGATGATCTCGAAACCTTGTGTAGGCGAATATCACGTGGTATGTGTTGGGATATTCTAAATTCTAATCTTTGGGATGTCTTGCCAACGTAGTCAGCTCCACACTGACACATGAATTTATAAACTACAGAATTCTTTTGAATGGCTGGCAAAACATCCTTACGAAAAGAAGAGAAAAAGGTTCGAGTCGTGTAAACTATCCTCAACATGGTTGCCGGAAAACAACGTTGAGTAGAAGAAGAAATCCTTTTAACAATGTCAAGGCCGTCAGAACCCAACCAAGGGAGTTTCAAATAAATAGGGCAACGTGACGGGCCAATAAATTTACCACCATTAAATAAAGCAACTTTACGTGCAATGGTGCCTTTTATAGTATTGATGGGATATCCATTAGCAAGAAAAATATTAGTAATCTCACCAAGTTCTGCATCGAGTCGTGTTGGTGAACAAATCATAAGAGCTCGATGAGTGAGAGTACCAATAAGATTTATTTTTCTTGCTCTTGGGGCGAAGGAAAACCAATTTAGATAAAGGCCTGTAAATGTTGGTTTTCTATACACACAGGTTTCAAATGATAAACCAGATTTAGACACTAAAACATCGAGGAATGGTAAGGAACCACAATCCTCGACTTCCATAGTGAATTGCAACGATGGATGCAAGTCACAAAGAAGAAGAAGAAACTGTTCAGCATCACTCCGAGAGGGAAAACAAGCAAAAGTGTCATCAACGTAACGTGTGTAGAAAGCCGGCTTGGTCACCTTGGAAAATAATTGGTTTTCCAAAAATCCAACGAAAATGTTGGCTAACGATGGACCAAGAGGGCTGCCCATGGATATACCATCAATTTGCCGATACATTATATTATTGAAACTGAAGGAAACTGATTTAGTAGCAAGTTCCATCAGTTCAACAAAAATTCGTTCAGGAAACTGTGGAGACTTTAAGGGGCCACGGTAAAGATAATCTGCACATATACCAATGGTTTCATCCAAAGGTACATTGGTAAACAGACTACTAATGTCAAAGGAAGCCAAGAACTCGGTGTCCTTTGAGAGAGATAATTTGTGTATAGAAGACACAAATTGGAAGGAATCAGAGATACAATAGTCCGAATAAAAAGTAAGTACGGGCTTAAGAATATTAACTAACCATTTACCAAGTGCATGTTGTGCAGAACCCAACATTGATAGAATAGGCCGTAAAGGAACGTTAGGTTTATGAACCTTGGGTAAGCCGTACATTCTAGGCCTTTGAGAGCCGATAGGTCGTATTCCTTCATATATCTCTTTAGAAATAAACTTGCTTTTATAAAGTTGAAGAAGCCTTTTCTGGATTTTTATTTCCATACGAAAAGTGTCATCGTGGCTTAAATCACCCATCTTGAAAAATTTATTTTTATCATCCAAAATGTTACACATTTTGGAGATATAATCTACTTGGTTCAGGATTACAACGCCTGAACCTTTGTCTGGACGAGTGATATAAATATCAGAGTTCGACTTAAGTAATTTCGCAGTTTCAAAATGAGTTTTACACAGTGCCAGGTCGAACTACCATCTCAATATTCTTGAGGCGTTAGTCATTAACAACTATCGACCTAGCCTGTGTAGACAAAAGATTTTGAAACATCAGTTGGAGATCTTTAATGATTCAAAGCCACCATAACGTTGAGAGATTTAATTTTTTTTTTTTTTTTTTTTTTTTTACTCTTCTCATTCGTTTCCTCCAACTGAAATCAGTTTTATTTTATTTTTTTTTCTGCCCCCTTCATTTCTCATTCGACTTTTAGTTTTTAATTTACCATTCTGACGTTTCCTCTCAGAGAGTCAGACGACAAGGCCTTAAGGTAATTTTAACAATATATATATATATATATAATACCACTATAAATTTATTTGTATATATATATATATATATATATATATATATATATATAATACCACTATAAATTTATTTGTATATATATATATATATATATATATATATAATACCACTATTAATTTATTTGTATATATATATATATATATATATATATATAATACCACTATTAATTTATTTGTATATATATATATATATATATATATATATATATATATATATATAATACCACTATAAATTTATTTGTATATATATATATATATATATATATATATATATATATATATATATAATACCACTATAAATTTATTTGTATATATATATATATATATATATATATATATATATATATATATATATATATATATATAATACCACCATAAATTTATTTGTATATATATATATATATATATATATATATATATATATATATATATATAGACAACAATAAATTTATTTGTATATATATGTATACACATATACGTATTTAATTTTGTATTCATTTCCGGCAGTATATTATAATCATACTGATTTATGATACTCGTATTTACATAAGTAATACCATTAAATAAACGTTTAAGGTAGTTCACATGTTTGGGTAGAAACAGAAAAACGCAAACTAATTCATATAAATTCCAGTGTAAACAATATAACATGTTCACCGTATTCGTTGCTCAAAAAACTTACGAGAAGATCATAGTGTATGCTTTATTTGTACTAATTCAGTTTTTTGTCTAACCATGCGGCCCGTTAATTAACGGATCAACACAGGCACCAGAGGCAGGTGATATTTCTTTCAGATGCGCAAGTTCGAATCCTCTGCAAGTCTCATGTTTTTTTTTTTGGGGGGGGGATCTTTTTGTTTATTCCATGTCTGGACTATTATAACTGCTTATTTAATGTTATTATCTATGCAAAGACGACTGTCAAAAAGCAGCGAGGTACTCACACAGTGTATATAATATATTTGTTATATATATATATATATATATATATATATATATATATATATGATCAGAAACACAGCAAAAACGCATGATATTGATATGTACATAAACACATATTTACAAACAATCCTAAATACCGTAACACGCCCAATACATGTGAATATATGTACATATACATATATATATATATAGTTATATACACAGGATCACACACACATTATATATATATATATATATATATATATACACATAATGTTTTGGAAGTGTTTCAACCATTAAAGCTATATGAAAAATAAATAAATAAAAATAACTTTAGTCCCAAGTCCTTCGGTGAAAAATTACTTTTCTTGTAAGTCAATTTACTTTTTAAAGTCACTATATTAGTTTGCTTCCAAGAATTAACTTAACATTATAAAGGGATCATTAGTTGTTTACCATGTAGAACTGTTTCGGGAATTGAAAAAAAAAACAGTATTTTATTTCATGACTTCCCAGCAGAGTTGATCAGACCCCACTTCCCTTAAAAGACAAGAACAACAACGTTTTGTTCCAGAATAATGTTTGCTAACTTATTTTGTTATTAAAAAATGACCCCCTCCCGTTACCTATGTTGTTCGTTTGTGTCTAAGAAAATGTATCCGTTATCTACAAAAAATTGCTGTATTTTATAGTGTTCGGACGAATTTATTTCACTACTTATTAGGTGATGTATAGTGTTATGTATTTATATTATGTCATTATATTTAGTTTCATATTAAAAATATTTAAAAAGTCAGTATATATAGATATATATATATATATATATAGATATATATTTAGATGTATTTTTGTTTAAAATCATTTATATATATATATATATATATATATATATATATATATACTATATGTGTCATATATGTTATACATATATACGTTTATACATATTCCACATTATTTCTTAAAGTTTTGAAGGTGCTTTATCTATTTACTTTGATTAATCTGATATGATTCAAGGCGTCATGATGACGAGTAATTGTCTTATTTAATTGTCTAAATATTTCATTTTGATCGGACACTTTGTTTAATCATTCTCATTATTAAGGCAGAAATGGGGGGTAAAACATCTACTTATTTTAAGATAATTAAGGCAATTCTCAGAAATTCGCATATGATACTCCCGTAAAAAAATATACACAGGGCAGTTACTATTGTTATGCAGCATAGGAACAATAAACAAAAGGATAGGAATTGATTTCATACAACATTTAATAAATAAATATATTATCTTCAATTTGTATATCCAATTCAAGAAATGTAGCTTGTGTTATCGTGTTTTCAAAGTTAAATTTAAACTCCTTAGGATATATTAAATGTTTAGTATTTTCAAATTCTTCTTTTTCATTAATGCATACAAGGTCGTCAATAAATCGTCTGCAACTATGATTAGTACACGATCTAAATATGTCATTTTTTAAATGATGACACACACAGACACATATATATATTTATATATATATATATATTTATATATATATATATATATATATATATATATATATATATATTTATATATATATATATATATATATATATATTTATATATATATATATATATATATATATATATATATATATATATTTATATATATATATATATATATATATTTATATATATATATATATATATATGTGTGTGTGTCTGTGTGTGTCATCATTTAAAAAGTTTATCTAGATATAGATTTGCCAAGAATTGTGCGGGATCCAAATGAATTGGAATGCCTATAGTTTAGAGTAGTACTTTATTTCCTATAACTCTCTGGTAAAAGGTGACTAATACGTATTGTCAAAACATGTTTAAAAACACACGTCTTACACACACACATATATATATATATATATATATATATATATATATACACCCATACACACACATTATCCTATACACAGGAATATGCAGACATTTATGTGTGCGTCTCTATCTCAATATATATATATATATATATATATATATATATATATATAAAATAATAATGGTAATAATCCAGGTAAAAAATATCCACCGGATCTATAAAACGTGCTCAATATACAAATAGAGCTTTATATATGATACTTTTTTTATTTACACAGACATGTACAAAATCTGCGACACTGGCATGTCGATGTTATCGATCAACAGTAACTATGAACTGAGATCTCATCAGGAAGAGTTAACCTCAGATCATGTTTCTCTCCAAATATTATCTGAGGTTAAGATCGGATTCTAAGTCTGCCTGATGAGATCTCGGTTTATAGTAACTGTTGATCGATAACATCGACATGCCAGTGTCGCAGATTTTGTACATGTCTGTGGAAATAAAAAAATTATATATATATATGTATACTTACACACGAGCATATAGGCACTCACATACATGAATACATAAGTGTCGGTGTGTTACCCTTACCCCCACCCATGCGAACAAACACCCATATATATAGATATATATATATATATATTAAGGAAAGAATAATAAAAACTAGTCTATCAATGAATACACCTTGCATTTAACAATTGAAATAAATTTGGACAATCGTCGCATATGTATCACTCTTTTTTCTTCTATATCTCTCTCTCTCTCATATATATATATATATATATATATATAAATAAATACATATATACACCCTAAAATTATAATAGTAACTACAATCATCTATGATCTACCAAATTTGCAAGTTATAAAGCACACTTATATAAATATATATATAAATGCAAACATACATAAATAAATGAATCTACTTAAGTTACACACATGAAATGTTGAGATAATTTTAAAAGCCCACCGGAAATTAATTCAGTAAACTCTGTGAGGTGTAAGTTTGGGTGATAGTGGAATAACTGCCAGCTCAAAACCACATCTTAATTGTTCAGATTGAAAATGTTGAAGTACTAGCTGATATGCACGTTACTGGAAGGGGGTGAACATTCTAGGGTATACTTGTAACGTTAATAATAAAAGAGGTCTGATCACAAAATATTTTGAAACGATCAATAGTAAAATCTACTGTTTAGAAATCTCATGAAAGTTACATTTTTTCTCCAATTTTAATATTGTGTGTCATGTTACTATATTCTCATTCTCATAATACATGTGACGTGGTGTTATGGTGACAGGCTTGATCTGTGGGCTCGGCTTGTCGGGGTCGAGTTTTATTGAAGCTACTGTATCACATTAATTAATACTCGTGGGAAAATTATTAATCCATTATATATATATATATATATATATATATATATATATATATATATATATATATACTCCCTACGCATGTAGATTATATAGTAGAGGTAGACTTTCATAGTTCAACAGGTCTCGGAGAAGGTAAAATCTGAAATAAGAATTGTTCTCTCTTCTCCACGTCAATATTCTCAGTCGCACTGGATTCAAACAATACATAGAGGCATTATATTACACATACAAGTTGTTTCTTATACCGTTACCATGGTTTCTCGCGCTTCTGCGCGATCATTAGCTTGTATGATCTCGCATATTGGGTTTAATTCACTATGCGTTATCCTTATATATATATATATATATATATATATATATATATATATATATATATATATATATATATATCTATACTAATGTATGATGTACCAACTTTAATCAAGGTTCCCGGATGGTCTAGTTTATATTACATAGGTCGATAATCATACAGAGGATATACACATAAATATTAAGGCTTCATATTTTAAATTATTCCGTATTGTACATCTATATAAGCCAAAGAACACAACTCCATGTGTGTGCCACAAGTCCAAATAATTGCCAAACGTTTGGTTGCCTTAGCACTACTCTATCTATCCAAAGATAGTCGTTGGCTTTAATCGCTTACCTCTACCTGAATTCGATCGAGCTAAATAAGCTAGATACCTGATAATTCCTCTACTTTCCTCTTCTATTCTTAAGGCCACCATTCCTTCTTAAGACGCTGTGTCCGCCTTTCAAACCGATGAGAGACCGGACGTGTGGGAATAATGAAACGAGGGTCGGTATATGTGTGTATTGTATTTCCCGATTCGCGACTTGAAACTTACATTAGGGGTTACGCGATCGCAAAAAGCGAGAAGAAGAGATAGACAGAAAAGGAGCTGGAGATAGAGAGATGGAGAGAGAATTACATCCTACCGACCGCTCTCCCAGCGTTTCCCGGCTTCACAGATTTTCAGCGGGAAATGAGTTGAAAGGCCACGGCGATAAAACTCCAATCAGACCCGCTGTTTCTATATTATTTCAGCTGTCGTAAAATACGTCCTAATTTTATATTTACTCGTTGAGTTAAATCGAAAATTATAATAATTCGTGATGAGAGATCATTCTCTACAGGCTTTTAAACCATGACTCTGTCCTTTGTTTTACAGTGTTAAAGCAACGATATTTTATAGCGAAGTAGGACAGCTTCACTTCCTCCCGCTGATGGTATAAACAGCTAGTAAGGTCACCTGGCGATGTTTTGGTTTCAAGTAAATTCCCAGATTACCAAAAATGATAGTACATCAGTGTATTTGTTTGAATCAGCATTTTATATGACGGCAAATGTTACATACATTAGAAACATATAAAAGTTTACAATATATATGAAATAGAATAGCATTTTAAAACGGTGCTAAATATTTTTAAAACCAAACGATAACTAAGTTGTTCAATTAGTGTTTTGCATCGAAACGTTATTCCGAATGTGAAATTGTATTTTATATTTTAGGGTGGCAATTGCATATAATAAAACCTACCTTAAAATTGTTATATATATATATACAAATATGACTATCTATTGCTATCATTATATGAATAGAATATACTTATCCCCAGAAAGCTACATAGGCACGTTTGTGTTTTACGCCAATAAGAAATTTGTCAGGCTGTCCTCAACCTGATGTACCTGACTATAGTTTCGCCTCAATGTCAGCTCTTACCTATGAGAGTTACTGCCCATAGATTCTAAACGCACATGCAAATAATCAATTCAGCCATTGAATCACTAGGACTCAAACAGGACATACATTTAGTGGCAGAATTGCAGCTTCGCATAAAATAGACTTAGGTTCCGAATCGCATGACGATACTAAACAGTGTAAAGCGCTCGGTTCCTATCTATCTTTGTTGCTGGTCTTCTGCAGAGGCATATACAATTGGGAAATAACTACATAATTCATCAAGCTTATCTCTATCTGTTATGTGTTTATATATATATATATATATATATACATATATATATATATATATATATATATATATATATTGCATGATTTGTTATTGTATATTATACTAGTATTCATGAAGTTCCATGTTTATATGCACTAGGGATTAGTTTTACATCATGTTAGGATATACTTTCTTGAATAGTGGTTTCTATGGAGTTGCTAAGCTGCACTGTGTGTGTATTTAATTACACAATCATCAGTTTATATGTTAGGCGATTATTATTGTTACTATAGCTGTTGTTATTAATTATTATTAATTATTATTATTATTATTATTATTAATCTTACTATTAGTCGTAGTAGTATGCATAGTAGTAGTAGTAGGGTTACATTTTGATGATAGGTTTTATTTATGTGGAATTAAAGCTCTAATCTGGAATAAAGCATATACAGTACTTCTTTTCTGATAATATATCATATTTAAAAATAGTTAGGGGCATGTAAAATATGAGAAGTTTAAGATTAGAAAAATATACAAATCTAAACGTTGCACATGAAACAACATATATCGAAGCGATGGGAGATGATCATATAAATTAAAAGACATATAAATAAAAAGAAAGATGCCAGTAGGTATCTGTGTGCTAGATACACAAAATATTGCACATAGCAACACATGCATTAATAGTAGCATATTCGACTCAAATGCCACCAACTACGCTAAAAGCATGCACATTCAATATCAATCATAAAATCTATCATAACCAACCATACCGACAAAATGGCAGCACCTAAGCTATGAAGTGCATTGCAAATATAAACCGTAAATATTATCATAGCGATCCATCTCTACCCTACTATTAGCACATGCACTAAGAGAAACATTGTCAATATACAATATTAATATGATCAGAAGGAACCATCTTTTTCCTAATATAAGCATGATATGCAAAGAAAACAACTATTAATATTAATCACAAATGTTGTTATAACAAACCAGCGCATACGTTAAGAGAAACACTTAATATCAATCATGAACTATGTCATAATAACCTATTTATAAACCAAGTAATTCTGCTTAAGACCCGGCTTGTATACTGTTGATACTTTATCGTTTTACAATAATACAATCATAATTATGTTACTATTAATATTTTTTCAAAAACAATATGTGAGATTAGGGCCCACTTTTTCAAATAGAGAGTATAATATAATTACATTCTTACGCCTGATATCTATTCGGCTGCTATTACTATACGCCAAATAAATATATTCCTTGCATGACTAAATCTATTTGTAATCGTTATTATCAATAATAGAAGTGACGATTCCAGTACGATTTAAGGAATGAACATTCATTAAATTATCTTTTAGATTCTTAGACCATATTTCAAAGAAAACAAAATGCTATTCTTACAACAAAAATTGGGTGAACATAGATATTACACGACATATATACATATATATATTATATTTATTTATAAATAATTTATAAATAAAATATAGTTACTCACGGACATGCATTCCGTCGTAAGTGTGACTGATTATTGCAAGATTCGAAACAACGATTCCAGGCTCTACAGTGGGACGCTTTATCGCTAAGATGCAATATTCTTGATTTAAATACGTCATGTATTTCTCCTTATATATGTGTAGTTCTTTTGTTAGTTTTTGTTGCCGACAGCTTTATGAAAGTTTGCGGTGATCCACTATTTATGGCTTCGAGAGATAGTTACCGCCGTTACATACATTATGTGTCCCCCTATATATATTAGGGGCGCATATATCTATATATGAATGAATATAGTAATTCACGGACTAGTGTTTCGCCAAACAAATGGTTACACATTTATAAGCGATCAGAACAGTACATATTTTTGGCAAAACTATCATAGCCTAGCGGTAATGCGACCGACTACAGTCCGTGTGATTTTGGTTTCGAATCTTGTGATTATCAGATATGCTGATGAACTGAAGCAACTACGAAACCAATGTCAGTGGATCACTATAATGGATACGCCCTTAAAATATACGAGACAACATAATGTATGTAAGGGAGTAACATTTTTTCTCTCGCTCTCACATAGTGCACCACCGTAAGCTTGTCTGAAGCTCTTATTATTGCTAAAAATAATAAAAATAGCTATATATCATATTAATACTAATAGTATTATACAAATATCCGGCGGTTTTAGAGTGCTATCCCTTATTCGGCGGCATGGACTCTATACTAACACAACCAGTCAATTTCGTCGATGAGGAGACAGTTTTCAAGAAGCTTTCTAACCCTGAAACTGCCAAATATTATAAATAAAGTATATTATACTATTATTAAAGTAATTGATGACACTGTAAATATTTATTTATTCATACACTATATAATATATATATATATATATATATATATATATATATATATATATATATATATATAGACTATTATAACCGTGCTAATACCTAATATCTACATCTTACACAAACGCACCAATGTTTTTTTCCGTTAATTTTATACTAACACAGATCAATATATATATATATATATATATATATATATGCTTTCTTTATAAAGTTGTGATTCATTACAATATTCAGCAAAAACCTTATATTTTAGAGTGAAGACCCTTAGACCTTCTGAATTTTCTCAAGAACCAGTCCATTTTTATGTGTAATGCTCCACTTCCTCTGATAACTCTACACATGACTTGTATCGTCTGTCATTTCCCCAATTGGTAGACACACTTCATCTAGATAGACATTGATCGGAATTTGTCACCACAAAATATAAAACTTTCAGTAAAAATTCTCCATCACTAAACAGACATACAGTGCGTATATCATGTCAATGTCTGTCATCGTCAGAATCAGGTCGGAAAGTGATACCAATATACATGGGAACGTATTTTTTCAGCACCGCCTCCCAACGATACGCCTTCAATAAAATTAGCGATAACTGTACAATTCGGAGATACCGTTTATCTTAAACCATAAAACTGTTTGGAATAGGAAGAATTCAGTTACCAATATAAGCAGAATCGCCCGCCTGCATGTAGGCACAATCTATGCTTAAACTTTCACTAAATATGAGTTCATGTAAAAACATATTCATGTAACGCTTATATCGATTTGCAAATAAATAGGAGAATCGATTCCTTTGTTATATAGAAAATGTTATGTATTGGAGGTGGCAAATTATTTCAGGTAAATTACGAATATTGCTATTAAACTAAAATGTTATTTCAAATAACCGCAAACAAAAGTTAAGAGAATAAATGTAATTGCTTCATTTTCATATTAGTTTTGTAACCTACAATTTTAAGAGGTAATTGCTAATTTAGTTTGTGCTGGATGTATCGGATTATGGCATCGGAAATGTAGAAATTATATGCTGTCAGATTTATTGTGATTACTATTTTAGTAATAATTGGAGTAAAGAAATTCATCCACACTGTTCCTTTAGTTGTGAGAAACATATAGGGGTGTCTTAAAGTAAACGTATACAAGGAACTAGAAAGAGTATTGATTTACTCCTCTCCAGGAGTTAGGCACAAGGCCAGTTTTTATCTTACTCCCACAAGTAAGATGTGACCCAAGGTCGGGTCGGGAAAGTGGGGTTTAAAAATTGCCTGGGCAGACCCGTCGGCATTCCCCGGTAGGGGCGCCTCAGGCAGTACGCAATAAACTTACTCCTCCCCAAAGAGGGGAGGCGAAGCCTGGGAGGGTGGACCTCCTAGAACTGCACAGGACAGACCCATAGACAGGCGTAAATCAAGCCCCGAATGCCAAGACAATGCCAGTCTATGGGGTGCAGTATCCATCGGAACAGATACTACACTTTGATCTTAGCCAAAAGTAGATAGTATGATTTGGCATTAAACACTACATATTTATATGCCAACAATATAGTAAAGGGTATTAAGATGAATTACATGGCCACACATCTAGAAACACTTTACCTTGCGGAAAGTCAATACTCTTTATTTCATTAAACCAAACGGATAGCCTCCAGAAAAAAAATCAGATGAGAATATAATGGATTTTACTTGTGGAATTTATTGTTAAATCAATTTAATTAGAGAAATGGTCACCCGCTGAGGCATGGCCAATATCAATACCGCTAAATGTAAGTGATGTTCCTGGACCATGCGTGTCAACATGATTATAGCCGTGTCAAAAGCAGAATAGAATGCGATAATAACGTAAATATGAAGACTTTAGATACGCTAAGCGCTATATATATATATATATATATATATATATATATATATATATATATACACATTCTTTACGCAATCAGTATGTTAATGCATATAAGTATCATAGTGAGTATTGATTTACTCTTCTCCAGGAGTTAGGCACAAGGCCAGTTTTTATCTTACTCCCGAAAGTAAGATGTGACCCAAGGTCGGGTCGGGAAAGTGGGGTTTAAAAATTCAGGCAGTACGCAATAAACTTACTCCTCCCCAAAGAGGGGAGGCGAAGCCTGGGAGGGTGTACCTCCTAGAACTGCACAGGACAGACCCATAGACCGGCGTAAATCAAGCCCCGAAAGCCAAGACAATACCAGTCTATGGGGTGAAGTATCCATCGGAACAGATACTACACTTTGATCTTAGCCAAAAGGACAAGAAGTATCATAGTGAGTAGATAACACTATTTTAAGAAAGAAAGCAACTACCTTGTGAAGTATATATATATATATATATATATATATATATATATATATATATATATATATATTGCGGTATTAAATAGTTGACTGAAATGAAACAGAGTGCTCGGTTATGTGAATAAGAGCATCATATATATTAAAGGAATATACAGAACTTAGAATATTTTGAGTACCACTTTTTTCAAGAAAGCGGTAAGTCAATACACACACATTTATATCTCAATCTCTGCGTGTATGTGTTTCCTGTGTGGTGTTAGTGTACCCTTTATATAATGAAAGGTTAGAGTATCTACATAAAATGTACAAGGTTTTATTATATAAAATTTTACAGTAGAAGACAGAAGGATTCCTTAATATCTAAAGGTAACTCATTTGAAAATTCAAATATATCATATTTTAATGAAACTTAAATCAAATTTATAACATTATCTGGGGAATACAATTGAAGTGACCTTAACACTTTAAGTGACTTTCTAAGCTAATGCAGCTATGAAGGAGGAACCTCTTTTAAAACTTCAAATGTATCCTATATTGATTGGATTTATATCATACGTATGGAAATTATCCGGGAAAGGCAATGTAAGGTGTTCCGAATCTCAACATTACCCACTCTGTACCAAATATCTTCGTGATACAACTTTAAGTGACCCATGCGTACAGAAACCCCGGAAAACTTCGAATACGTATATTCGATGTCCCTTATGAGTGTGGCTTACAAATTCGACTTCACAAATGTCTGATTTGTTAAGTTGAGAATGTATCAGACTGAAAAGTTCGAATGTGCAGTTTCGATTTTACTCCTCGATTTAAAAAAAATAAATGAAATCTTAATATATATTTTATTTTTCCTTTTTTTTAATATAATAAAATTTAAATGAATACTTTTGGTATATTTTTCCTTTCTTTAATATAATAAAATGTAAATGAATAATTTTGGTATATTTTTCCTTTTTTTAATATAATGAAATGTAAATGAATAATTTTGGTATATTTTTCCTTTTTTTAATATAATAAAATGTAAATGAATAATTTTGATGTATTTTTCCTTTTTTTAATATAATAAAATTTAAATGAATAATTTTGGTATATT
>OY744524.1:21564385-21569385 GCA_963556195.1 Sepiola atlantica | reverse complement strand
TCACAAATTAAACCACATTTTACAAAAAATCTAAATTAAAAAGTACAACAATTTGTTAAAACTACCATGCACTTGCTTGTTAGTCTTTTATCCTGTCTATGTAAAAATAGCCAAGCATGAAACTGCTTGCCCCTATGTGTGGACGCGTAAACTGAACTGTTTAACTTAAGTTACATTTTTCAAATTTTATTCGACAAAATTATTAACAAAATTGGCTTAACAATATTAACATTTCATAGACGTTTTAATTAAAAATAACTTGCTAACAAAGCAACTCCAAATGTTCATTGATTTAAGTTAAACCATTTATTGTCATTGTATTACACATTTTAATCTAACTTATTTTTCTTTAAAAAATGAAAGCACAAAAGTTGCCCGGACAAGTCTGGTAGATATAAATAGTTTATTATTGGTAATATTTAAACTTTTACATCTGTTTTTTTTTGCGTGAATAGTAAATACCTAGTTGAAAACGGTGTCCATATAATTTAACACTGTCAAATATTAACGCAAATATCAAAACGAAAATACGAATGTAATAACTTGCGTTGAGTGATTATTGTAATTACATGTTTTATTCATATTTATGGTTATTTAGTTATCCATATTTGTATCAAATTAATTGTAATGATTTTTTTTATTCTTCAATAAAAATCAATTATTTATTTACAAGTTTTTTTCTGGTTTAATTTTATATCACATATATTTAAGTTTGTGTGATATGAATCAGTGGATAGGTGTATTCACTAGTTATCGTCTATTCGTGCAAGTCGAAATATTAAAAAAAGGAACAAATCAGCATATAATAAGAAATTTAGCCCGGGCAGGTTGTATTGCATAAACGAGAAATAAAAGCGAAATTTAAATATATAACTCTCAGAAATATTTATTTTTACGTAAAAGAATGAAAACTTTGTGTTTTTTTCAATTTCTGAAAGGTTATGTTTTCATTTTATTTTAATACGTTAAGCTGTCGCTCTAATGTTGATGCAGATTAACTGGGCTCATTATTGTTCAATATTAACATGATATAGATCTCAAACATTACTGTTCTCTTTACTAAAACACAAACTATCTCTCGCATGACGATGACTTGTGTAAGTCAAAAGATCGCGCATTACTGTATGTTCTTTGATTCTTTTTCTCAAGAATTGAGAAAAAATGTTGATTATAAATGAAAACCTTCTGTCAAGTTACTTTCTTTCTGTTTGTCAAAATGAATAATTGCCGCCCAGATATACACAGTTATCTATATCTATAATTGTCA
The DNA here is from genome assembly GCA_963556195.1 of Sepiola atlantica. NCBI lineage: Eukaryota > Metazoa > Mollusca > Cephalopoda > Sepiida > Sepiolidae > Sepiola > Sepiola atlantica. The sequence goes on along the minus strand of OY744524.1, from coordinate 21,568,118 downwards.
CAATAAATATAAAGTTTGGAATTAAGTGAACATGTATATATTTACGTGAAGCATAATTCTCATTAGACAAAAGAATATGTCGATTTGCATATGTATATATACATATGAGTATACATACATATATATATATATATATATATATATATACATATATACATACTCATATATATATATATATATATATATATATATATATATTTGTGTGTGTGTGGTGTGTTTGAATACTATATCATTCTGACATGTCTTGCATTCATGATATAAGAGTATAGATTCAAATAAAATCAACTTGTCAGTAAGTATATGTATGTATTCACGATGATAAACACCAACAACAAAACGTAAATAGCGTATGAAAAGGAAAAAAAAAACGAACATTATTATTTGTTAGGATTTAAAATTACGTGTCAAGCGAAGATATAAATAATTGAAATAAATTATTTTACAGAGCAGCCTGCCACCATTCATAGAATATTCCATGGCTTGCTGATATTTTTACATTCTAATTATACCTATAGATAGCACACACACATTATATATATATATATATATATATATATATATATATATATATATATATAGATATATATATTATATGATAGAGATAACATATACAATAAGAACATACATTTTGCATGTCCACCAGTCTGCCTTTATTTTTACATGAATGTTATAGTTTAATTTGTAGTCAAGACAGCTGCATTCTAAGCGTCACCTATTGCCATTCAATCCAATGAAAAGGCAATTATTTCGAATGCTGATTTTTAAGGTAAATTTTATCTCATAATATGTGAAGTCAACAAATAATTTTTCGACATTTATTTTACTATTTCTATTTTCTCACGATACATAAAAGCTGACTAGTGTAAATATATGTAAAATTATCTACAACATAGTGAATATAGATATATATATATATATATATATATATATAGATATATATATATATATATATATATATAGATACAAATAAATAAATAATGCACCTTGTTGATTTGAGCACAATAGTTAGTAGAAACGCCGACTACAATTAGGGATAATGCAAAGCTATTCGTACAAACGAATAGAGCACTCTTCGGTTGTTGACAGTGTTTATATAGCCATATACATGTCTTATACTTATGTGTCTTGTCTGATGGTCTTATGGTTAACATCGCCGACAGTCGACTAAATTGTCGAGTTTCCATCACAGCTTGAAACAACTGCCTGTTTAGCCATATTGAAGTGATGTGATACAACGTATATGTCACTATACATGTGACTATATATAATATATATAGTCATATTCATGACACTCCCCCCCCTCATTTTACGCATATCCTTCCATATTTATTTCACTCCCTGCTACCGACTGACTTCTCTCAGCCCGGACCCTGGTCAAGCGCTCTTAGTAGCCACGGTTACTTTTTTTCCTCATCAACCCATCATGTAAACTCTATATTCCGATGTACTTGCATGGCATTTTTCTTAAAAGTATCTTGTGGAAGTTTTACAATGAAGACGAAACGTTGATGAATATATAAAAAATCTCTCTTTTTTTTTACTTGTTAATTTCCCATTACGTCGGATTACACTCATCCTTCCTCATATAATATAATACACACACACACATATATATATATATATATATATATATATATATATATATATATATATATATATATATATATAACATTTCTATCCAAGTTAGACAAAAATAAAAAGTTATGTGAATATAACAATCACATTAAAATTGGAGTTTAAATAAAAAGTAGAGCATATAATATTTCAATTAAATAAACACTAACCTGAGTTATTCTCTCCCAATAATATATATATATAATATATATAATATATATATATATATATATATATATGATATATAATATATATGATATATATATAATATATGATATATATGATATATATAATATATGATATAATATATATATGATATATCTAATATATGATATATATATGATATATCTAATATATGATATAGATATGATATATATATATATGATATATATAATATATGATATATATGATATATGATATATATATATATATGACATATATATATATGATATATATAATTTATGATATATATATGATATATATATATAACATATATATATATGATATATATAATATATGATATATATATGATATATATATATAATATATACAATATATGATATAATATATATATGATATATATATGATATATATAATATGATATATATATGATATATATATATATGATATATATGATATATATGATATATAAAATATATGATATAATATATATATGATATATATATGATATATATAATATATGATATATATATGATATATATATATATGATATATATAATATATTATATATATAATATATGATATATATATGATATATATATATATGACATATATATATATGATATATATAATATATGATATATATATGATATATATATATATATGACATATATATATATGATATAATATATGATATATATATGATATATATATAATATATGATATATATATGATATATATATAATATATGATATATAATATATATGATATATATAATATATGATATATAATATATATGATATATATAATATATGATATATAATATATATGATATATATATAATATACGATATATAATACATATAATATATAATATATATTATATATATAATATATATATATATATATTAATGTATATATCTATCTATATCTATATATCTATCTATATCTCTCTCTAATATATACATATATATATATATATATTAATGTATCTCTATATATCTATCTATATACCTATCTATATCTCTCTCTTTACTATATATATATATATACCTATATATCTATCTATATCTATATATCTATCTATATCTCTCTAATATATACACATATATATATATATATATATATATATATATATCCGTCTCTATATATATATATATGTCTATATATATCTATCTCCGTATCTGTCTACATATATCTATCTCAATATTTGTCTACATATATCTATCTCTATATTTGTCTATATATATATATATATATATATATATATATATATATATCCATATCTGTCTATATGTATCTATATCTCAATATATCTCTATATCTATCTCTATATATATATCTATATAATATAGTCATCCATAGACAGCTGTCTTGTCTTTTTAGACGCCAGAGTAGCAACCTGAGTTATTCTCTGCTAATAATATATATATATAATATATATATATATATATATATATATGATATATAATATATATGATATATATATAATATATGATATATAATATATATGAAATATATATAATATATGATATATATGACATATATAATATATGATATAATATATATATGATATATATAATATATGATATATATATATGATATATATAATATATAATATATATATGATATATATATATATGATATATATAGATGATATATATAATATATAATATATATATGATATATATATATATGATATATATAGATGATATATATGATATACATACATATATGATACATATATAATATATGATATATATTATATATGATATAATTTTTATATCATATATATATATCATATATATATATCATATAATATATATGTATATATGTATATATATATATATACATATATATATACATATATGATATATATATATATATAGATAATATATATATATAGATAATATATATATATACATATATATACATATATG
>OY744524.1:21509385-21561885 GCA_963556195.1 Sepiola atlantica | reverse complement strand
TAATATATATATATACATATAATATATACATATAATATAATATATATATATATATAGATATAATATATATAATATATACATATAATATATATAATATATACATATAATATATATATAATATATACATATAATATATATAATATATACATATAATATATATATAATATATACATATAATAAATATAATATATATATACATATAATAAATATAATATATACATATAATATATATAATATATACATATATATAATATATACATATATATACATATAATATATATATATTATATGTGCATATATATATATTAAATATATATACATATAATATATATGCACATATCATATATATATATGCACACATAATATATATATATATGCACATATAATATATATATATGCACATACTATATATATATATACACATAATATATATATATATATACATATATGCACATAATATATATATATATATACATATATGCACATAATATATATATATATGCACATATAATATATATATATGCACATACTATATATATATATACACATAATATATATATATATATACATATATGCACATAATATATATCTATATATATACATATAATATAAGTACATATAATATATATATATATATATATTAATATATACATACATGTTTGTGTGTGTGCGTATGTGTTTGTATTTTTTTCATATATGATTTTTGGTTGTGTGGATTTCATGCACAGATAGTTCATCTGTTTATGTTTCACCGGTCGGTTAAATGGTGAATGGAGCGCCGGAAGTGAGTTCTTTACTGCAATCTTTCAATACACCAACAACAGCGTCATCGTCGACGACGAAGACACCGCCGGCTTAGAAACACAGATAAACTTGGTTTATAGACCAATCAATGAGAAAAAGTCACAGATAGCGTAATAAAGTAGACATAAACGTGCCATTATTATCCGTTCGGTCACATAACCCTATTAATGTAATCATCACACTACGAAAACGTAAAGTTTTTTTCCACTTCACTGCGCCATTTGGGAGATAGCGGTTCACCGGCCGCCTTTATAACTGCTTCGTTCTCCAAACTTTCTCTCTTTTTACTATACGTACAACTTTTTCTTTGTTGTCTGTAATTTGTTTCCTTCTCTCGCTCTCATCTGGAATTTGTCTCTTTTCTACCAATGTTTTTAATTACTCATTCAAGTACTCTCCTTCCTTCGTTACTTCGTTAAGCTACGTATAATGAGTGGATTTACGTATTCTTCATCAAGAATTCGCTTTCAATATGATCGGTCTACTGATGCATATCTAAATCTGTTGTTCTGTTTATTTTTTAATGGGGTGTCTTTTCAAATCCAAACAAATAGTCATTTGTGGATTCTAGTTACACACGCAAACAGAGACATAAGCGTCACCTACTAATGTGCATTACTCAGGAATAATAAAATATATTCGAATGTGTATAATTAATATATTTTCGTGATTTCTTTATTCATTGCTTATTGCGTATTTAAATGCATTTCCGTTTAGTTCTACCTTTTATATTCAGTTATAGTAATTTGCTTGAGCAAAACAACTTCATCACGCACGAATGTTATCTATCTCTCTCTCTCTCTATATATATATATATATATATATTATATATATATATATACATGTATGTATCTCTATATATCTATATATATATATCTATATATCTCTCTCTCTAATATAGACATATATATATATATATCTGTCTATATATATATCTATATATCTCTCTCTCTAATATATACATATATATATATATATCTGTCTATATATATATATATATATATATATCTGTCTATATATATCTATCTCCATATATCTATCTCTATATTTGTCTATATATATATATATCTCTCTCTCTCTATATATATATATCTATCTCCATATATCTATCTCTATATTTGTCTATATCTCTCTCTCTCTCTATATATATATATATATATATACATGTATATCTATCTATATCTATATATCTATCTATATCTATATATCTCTCTCTTTAATATATACATATATATATATATATATATATATATATATATCTCCATATATCTATCTCTATATTTGTCTATATATATATATATATATATATATATATATATATCTGTCTCTCTCTCTCATATATATATATATATATATATATATCTGTCTCTCACTCTCATATATATATATATATATATATATATATATATCTGTCTCTCTCTCTCATATATATATATATATATATATATATATCTGTCTCTCTCTCTCATATATATATATATATATATATATATATATCTGTCTCTCTCTCTCATATATATATATATATATATATATATCTGTCTCTCTCTCTCATATATATATATATATATATATATATATCTGTCTCTCTCTCATATATATATATATATATATATATATATATATCTGTCTCTCTCTCATATATATATATATAGATATATATATATCCATATCTGTCTATATCTATCTATATATATCTATATAATATAGTCATCCATAGACAGCTGTCTTGTCTTTTTAGACGCCAGAGTAGCGACCTTCGACATACGGACCCTAGTGGTTGGCGTTTTCCACTCTACCAACTGAGCAAACACTTTAGTACTGAAAGAAATCATATTATACTAAATAAAATTATTAATGGTGTTTACATTGTTTTACCATAAAGGGAGTTGAGAAGATAACCTCCTTTCACTTACAAGTCTACTTTATGCTACCAGACTATAAATGTTAAAATATTTTGTAGGATATATACAGTTTAGTTTCACCGCCTGTAACTTCTGCGAGTGCTCAAATGTGTAATAACTATACATACTTCCTTACAGCAAGTCTTATTATTTACATTAAAGCAGAACTCAGATATTATTTTATCGCTATTTTCTTCATTATTTTATATAAAGCATTGAGTAAAATCTATTTGAGATACATATATACTACCATTGTTACGCTTGTGATCACCCATACTTTTCATTTTGATTTTAATTAGATAAATACTGAGGCGTACGCGAACGTAAACAACACGTGCGTTTGTACATTTCTTAAAGTATGCTTTCGTGAATGCTCAGATACATGCTACCTCTATATTCTTTAAAAAGTTATTATTTACAATATTATTTGTTATATCGATTTTCGATGAAGAATTACGATTTTTATTATATTAATATTTCTTTTGTTTACTAATACGGTTACCCCTACGTTTACTTTTTATTTTGTGCTGATATTTTTACACTTCATTTTTGATCCTCCATGATTCTGCTATCACTAAAATTAGAATGAGTAATAATAATAATAATAATAATAATGATAATAATAATAATAATTATAATAATAATAATAATATTAATAATGTGCTAGCAGATCAGGATGTCTGACGATATCGGCTTCCTGAACCAAAATGATGCAAACATTGATGTTTTATTGCTTTTTTTCTCTTTCCAAAACTCAATCATTTTCTGCAAAACCCAAAACAACAACCTCCCTCAACCCTTTCTCCTTCCATCCCCTTTTCACTTAACCAAACACCATGAATTGGTGCTTGAACATATAAATAACTTTAAGAAGAAGAACTGTCACTAAAATGACTTGATTCGGCATTAAATCACCCGATGAGGGTTGATATACTGTAAAAACACAGCAATAATACTATTAATAATAATAATAATAATAATAATAATAATAATAATAATAATAATAATAACAATGATAATAACAATAATCATTTTCTCAGTTTATTCGTTAAAATAAATTCAAAATAAAATTAGTAATTTGGTTAGAATAAAATAAAACTTATGATCTTATCGATTTCCGTTGGATCGCTTTTGTATTATGTATTACTACACATGCTGCCGTGACTATTACTACTACTACTACTAACAATAATAATACTACAATTACCATCACTACTACTTGCACGACTACTACTATCACTACTACTAATAATATGCTATTTGTACCCAGACAATTTGTTATTTGCAGTGTTCGCTCAGCACATCAAGTAACAGTAAGGAACACGTATTACAATTGTGATAATTATAAACATATATATATATATATATATATATATATATATATATATAATGTGTGTGTATGTGTGTGTGTGTGTGTGTGTGGTGATGGATCGAATATATAACTACACAACATACGATGCCTCTACGAAGTCCAGGGCACCTAGGGCCAAATCAAAAGGAATTTGGAATTTGGTTAAATAATATGGAAAATATCGAAACGAAAATAAATGAACTTTTCTAGAATTTAAAATTGTGGAATTATATCAATCTACATCTGAACAACTCTTAAACATCGACCTAGAATCTGCCGAGATTTATACCGACATATCTAGGGATGAAATAAACATCATTAAAACATCTAAAAGAGCAGATTAAATAAATAATATTGACCAATGGATAACAACTAAAATGGGAACCCTTTTTTTGGCATGCGTGCCCTGACATCTGCAGAGGAATCGTACCTGGTGGGTTTATATATTCTATATGTGTTCACAATGATATTTAATGATACAGATACCCGCCTAGCGGAGTTTTAATTACCTACTAGACCCCATGCTCGAGTGTCTCCGGTCGCTCTATACAAGAGTTTGCCAGTATAACCTGACATGAGGATATTTCCCTTTGAAGTAAACTCTGTCCAAATATTTGAAGCCCAAATAAGATCCCCTCGACACTGGCTATACACTGGCTTATACGAGGAATGGTGCACATTTTCTAAGTAATGTTACTCTAAGTAACATCACTTAGCCGAATACTCCGCCAAACTAGAATAATACTTGTCCTGAAATCCGGTAAGACCAAGAGATCACAATACTATAACCTAGTTTCCGGGTCAATTGGGCAGAGGACAATTAATATTATTAACTTCTTTACTAACTCAACGTTTGATAGGTAAATGAGAACATGGAATATTCGAATATATATGTATCTCATATATATGTAAAATGTTAGCCCCAGTAAGGTGCCCCTATATATTAATAGTTATGAGGAGTATATGCAAAAGAGTGGAAGAATCGGTGGACAAACAGACAGTGATTACACATTTATAAAAATATTGCCAATAGTTTATGTTTTCTTGCCGCGCCACGAAGAAACAGTTAGACACAAGGTTTGTTTCTAATGTGTGTGAATTAAGCTTCTCAAAAAAGCGAATGTTTTTTTGAAAACATCAAACATTGCTACAGAGTATTGATTTACTCCTCTCCAGGAGTTAGACGCAAGACCAGTTTTTATCTTACTCCGACAAGTAAGATGTGACCCAAGGTCGGGTCGGGAAAGTGGGATTTAAAAATTGCCTGGGCAGCCCCGTCGGCATTCCCCGGTAGGGACGCCTCAGGCAGTAAGCAATAAACTTACTCCTCCCCAAAGAGGGGAGGCAAAGCCTGGGAAGGTGGACCTCCCAGAACTGCACAGGAGAGACCCATTGACCGGCGTAAATCAGAGTAAGTTGATCTGAAAACACGATTTTACTGAATCTCTATATGTTCATGACGTTTTCCTCTAATTTCATAACCAATAACACGTTATTATTTTAAGTTAACGAAACCTTGTTAGGACAGACGATGTTATTATTTATCAATGTATTTGAAACGGCTGACAATAAATCGTCGTCGTTTCACGAGCACCATCTACGTTCTCAGCGCAAAAAAGATGAAATGCAAAAATGTAATTGATCATTATCTAGTTTAGCTGCTTTTCAAGCATCTATATTTTACCCATTTCAATATTAATTATTTGAAATCGAATACAACGTCATAAATTGAATGTTTTTATTACAACGATATATAGCTGACAATTATTTTTACGTTAACAAAGATTATAATTTAAAAAAAAAAATTTAATATATTTAAATTGGTACAATAATTATATTAATGTAATCCTTTGTTTTATACATTAAAAATAATTAAGCTGATAAATGTTTACAGTAAGACGAAAGAGTATTTCCACGGAGCCATGCTGGTAAATTTTGAAATATCGATCTATGCGGAAATTAAGTGGTTGAATAAAAAGTAATTTTAATAAATATATCTATGGAAGCACATTCAAATTAAAACTGAGTATCATAATGAACCTAAACGAATGTCATCAATAAGCAGTATTAATGCCTTTAAAGCAGAGCCGGGCAACCTTTTCAGAATGAGGGCCAGATGAGAATTTTGGAAGGAGATCGCGGGCCGGAGTGAAAACGAAATCACAGAATTACTATATTTTGTTTACATGAATAAATTGTAGAAAAATTGCATTGAACACTCTACAAATCTGATATTTTTTCTCAAGAGACTTCTGTATCTGATGTTATAAAAGGCGCCAACAAAGAGTCATTTTGGAATCATAACAAATAATGACGGGGGAAGTAGCAAGTTGATCCAGCATTCGTTTTGACACACCTCACATAAGTTCTGTTTCATGCCCTTTCCTCGTCTCTCGTTTCCTTTTTGCCTCTCTCTTTCTCTTTTTCTATTTTTATCTCAGGTCAATGATTTGGAATTAATAGTTAAAGAAAAATGAAATATACATGCATCATCGCTCGCTGATATTCATACATTTTTATGCCACTGTAAATCGTAATTGAAACCTACTTTTACGTCTATGTCACAAAATGGCCAGATTGCAATAATAAAGCAATAGCAGGGTGGCGGGCCGGACGCTAAGCCTTCGCGGGCCGGATGTGGCACGCAGGTTGCCCGCCCCTGCTGTAAAGCATAATTTTAATCATTAGTAAGCAGTAATGATTGAGATAGCACATTCAGATGATTAACTTTAAATGTATTCAACTGAACATCATATTTTTACAGACCTTCCATTGTAATATGTAAATCTAACTTTATTTTAGTTTTACATATTAAAAATAAGCACCGGTTTAAAATTATCAATAACGATTCAGGATTAAGTATACATCTTTATATATGCTTTATGAAAAAAAAAACATGTCATCGTTTGATTTAGGAGTAACTGTTAATGATTAAGAATAATTATTAAAATGTTAGCTTTATAGATTTACAAAGTACCTTTTTGCAAATAAGATATAACTGCTTAGGATTAACTATGAATAATTTTAAATTTTTTTCTTCATAGATTAAATATTAATATATAGACAGAGAAAGAGATTGGAGCAAAGAACATGGAAAAAACGGAGAAAATTGCTCCAAATAAATGTAATAAGGTAGTAGAATTCACTACAATTAGTATATAGATTAGAAAGCGTAAAATATCTTCAAGACAGTATTTAAAACGATAACTATCCTAGATCAGTTGATTGTTTTTTTTTTTTTACATGTCAACCGTCGTTTGGTACATAGTTCATAACAAAATCAGACCAGCAAAGTTTAAATCAGTTTGAGTTTGCTTGTTCTCTATCGGTCTGAAGTATGTCCTGTGCAGGTTTAGGTCTAGGTTTAAATCATTTTGAGGTTGCTTGTTCTCTATCGGTCTGAAGTATGTCCTGTGCAGGTTTAGGTCTAGGTTTAAATCATTTTGAGGTTGCTTGTTCTCTATCGGTCTGAAGTATGTCCTGCGTAGGTCTAGATCTAAGTTTAAATCATTTTGAAGTTGCTTGTTCTCTATCGGTCTGAAGTATGTCCTGCGTAGGTCTAGGTCTAAGTTTAAATCCTTTTGAGGTTGCTTGTTCTCTATCGGTCTGAAGTATGTCTTGCGCAGGTCTAGGTCTAAGTTTAAATCATTTTGAGGTTGCTTGTTCTCTATCGGTCTGAAGTATGTCCTGCGCAGGTCTAGGGCTAAGTTTAAATCCTTTTGAGGTTGCTTGTTCTCTATCGGTCTGAAGTATGTCCTGCGTAGGTCTAGGTCTAAGTTTAAATCCTTTTTAGGTTGCTTGTTCTCTATCGGTCTGAAGTATGTCCTGCGCAGGTCTAGGGCAAAGTTTAAATCCTTTTGAGGTTGCTTGTTCTCTATCGGTCTTAAGTATGTCCTGCGCCTGTCTAGGTCTAAGTTTAAATCATTTTGAAGTTGCTTGTTCTCTATCGGTTTGAAGTATGTCCTGTGCAGGTCTAGGTCTAAGTTTAAATCATTTTGAAGTTGCTTGTTCTCTATCGGTCTGAAGTATGTCTTGCGCAGGTCTAGGTCTAAGTTTAAATCATTTTGAGGTTGCTTGTTCTCTATCGGCCTGAAGTATGTCCTGCGCAGGGCTAGGAGGCCCACCTTCTAAGGTTTTACCTTGTCGCCCTTTGAGAAGGTGGTTAGTTTATTGTTAATCGCCTAAGGCGCCTTTATCGCGGAATAACGAGAATTCCCAGGCAATTTTTGTTCGACCAAAGTGATCATCTTCTAGGCCGCGCGCTTCAAATTAAACTTTCCCGTCCTTTTCTCACATGTTCGCGCCGTACCTAGGAGATAAATACATACATATGTTTTTTTATATCATTGGGTTGTCGATGAATTCATTTTGTAGGCTACAATTTGTAATCAAATAGTATGTACACAATAGTTCCTATTTAACCCATAGATTGAGCCTCGACGGATACTACCAATCAGAGCTAGAGTCACCTGTGTATCGTGGTAATTAAGGTGTTACTCTATACTCCGTAAAGCTCTAAAATTGAGGTCTAACCACCGGATGCAGTTGACAGTAATACACAAAACTATGCTAGAACTATTTATTTATAAAAATTAGAGTTTAATCATGAAAGGGATTAATAACTCATACTATTATACGTTTCTCCTGCTCTATTACAGCCGAGCATAGTCTAAGACTGTTAAACTAACAATAACCATGTCAAGTATGTACACTCTTAATACGAGTCTTCTTTCACTCGTTCTATTTTTTTTAATAGTATATATATATATATCTATATGATTTTCTATTTTTTCCTTTAAAAATACTCCACTTAGGGTTACATAAACAGAAAAGATTAAAAGTATTTGCACTTTTTGTTTGAAATCAACAGCAGCCTAACCATCGTTTTTACACGTTACTACTGGTTATTGTTATGGCGGAAGAACAAGTGGGAATTATATAGTGTTGGGCGATACTAAAGCCAGCAAAATGTTAAAGTTGTTAATAATAGGGTAGTATAAAGATAGTATTAATAAGTTGTTTTTTTTATATTCATACAATTCCTTCAATCTTGTAAATGTTCTTCACAAACATTTCTGAGAACTAAATATATAAACTAGTGTACATCATACCATTGTTAAAATAATAAGTCGCGAGTCGGCTAGTTTTATTTATATCCTTTGTAAAAAACATATTTCACCCCAAACAAGGCAGGCCGCCACTGTAGACGTAAGGGGTTACTGAGAATCAGGGTGTAGGTTTTGGGTGTCATTGTAAGTTGAGAGCAGTGTAGCAAGATGTCTTTTTTCATTAGTTTTAAACCTCTGCATGTCGGTACTGTCGGGTAAACATGGAGAAGCACGGGAGGTCCAGCGGGCGGCAGCATGAGGGAAGAAGCTATTGAATTAGAAGTCTCTCCGGCATCTGGGGAACTCCACAAGGAATTGATGGGATTTAGCTGATTGTCGAGTGTGTCTTGTGTATTTACGTCGAGGGGCACTAGAGTAGCCAGTTCATCGGAGCACAATCCATTGAAGTATTTGTAAAACCAGTACAAGGATGAAACATTGCGGCGATGGGGCAGAGGCTGGAGCTTGGTTATTGAAATATATTTTCTGATCTAGCCCGGTTCTACAATAGTCAGTAACTTGTAAACATTATTAGATCAAGCGGTTTATGTAGTTTGCTTGAAGCAGTGTTTATTAGTATATATAAAGGTGATACTTAGAAGACAATACAATCTAGAGGTGTGACGGATAGACACAAGTTGGAGAAAATAAGACATAATGGTGGAACAAATTAAATAGTTTCACCCTTAATACAATATATATATATATATATATATATATATATATATATTTATTTATTTATTATTTTTTCAAAAATACACATCTATCTGTTTATCTATACAATGATACTATGGTATGTAAAACCTGTATCAAGATGGTCTGGTAGAAACTCCGTATGATATAATATTTCGGGAACTCTTACTTCTTCAGAACCGTGCTCAACTCAAGTTCAATCGTGCATATGAAGGAAGCTTCCTATTTAATTTTTTCCATCATTGTATGTCGTATTTGTTCCAACTTGTGTCTATCCGTCACACTTCTGCATTGTATTGACTTCTAAGTATCACATTTCTATCATTAGATTAGGCAAGTGTTCAGGATTGATGGAGAAAAATATAGGTAATTTGGATCATCCCTTATAAAAAGAGCACAATTTACATTTTTGACAGAATATATATTGGTAGTTTTTTCTTTACTCTATCGTTATTTCCATCGAATGTGCCCAGCTGAACTCCAATTTCTGCTCCCCTTCTAAAACATTAACAGTAAACACATGTCTAGCGCAAACCACTAAAATAGGTTTTTTTTATTTTCTTCCTGTGTGTACTTTAAAATCAACGAAACTATCATGAAGAAAGTTTCTTTCCAAGAATTTCCAATCCGTGGAATACAATACCGCGGGATTGCTTCCGAGCATAGTACAACATAGTCTTGTTAACATTCCAATGTTAGATAATTCTCTGTCGAGCTGCCTTCTTAAACGATCAAATTCTGACCATTTAACCCACCGTTTCAAATTCGTTCAATGTGTTTTTCATTGCAAACTGACACTCTCATTATCTTTTGTCCTCGAGTTCCCCACCCCTTAATAAGCGGTAACTCATTAGTATAACACATTTAAAACAATGCTTGTATAAAAACATATTACATTTATGTCGTGATGCGTTTACATTGCGAACGACAGAGCTTAAGGCTGTGTATGTCGAATGGCGAATTGAATCTCTCTACTCCCATTACTTTATATCGGCCAACCAACAATCTCGTTTTCTACTTATTCGCCTCATATATTTTCCACTGGCACAAATGGTACTTCATTTAGCGTCACTTCGATACTACTATATCAACTTTCTATTCCAAAGCCTCCAATTTTCCCGCCTTCTTGCGTTACCCGCCACGATTTTCACTGTCCCCAATTTCCTCGATCCGCCCTTTAAACAAACATTACGCTATATTTACTACTATTCTTCCGACCAGATACTTTTACCCCAAAACGTTCAAGCAAATATAGTAAATCTCACAATGGTTTGGACGTAGATACGCGTGATTGCCATCTTTAGGATGACGTAGTGTCGGCTATACGGGAAACGAATTATCCGTGATGATAATTGCACCTATACAAAACCTCTAAAGATCAATTTAACATATCGATTAGCTAAGTTAATTTTCGAAATTCAAGCCAATTTCTGTCAGTAATGCTTCATCAGTTACAGGGAAAATAGCGGTGGACGGACAGGTGAGATATTGACGCAATACTGTTATAAATTGCCTTAATAAAGTGGTAAAGGGCGTGGTAATTGTGATAATAGGTTATTATGATAGAGTTGTTCATGATAAAATAGACAATAGTAAATGGCAGTGGTAATTAACATCGTAGTAATCATAGACACAGTAGGAGACGTCGAAGTTTGTGTGTGTGTTTTCTTCAGGAGGAATACACACAGCTCACTTATGCCTGTAACAGTATAATACATTTATTATCGGTAATACATATAATAGGCTTTCGTTTAGATTATGATTGATACCGGCGGTTACTAATTGTATGAGAAATCCGACACATTGGGTTAAGGAATTTCTCACAGCTCAATCCTCAGTCAGCAACTCTACTGGGATAATAATTAGCCAGTAAACACGCTGACTTACGATAGAGCTGTGAATCATTTCAAGCTAAACGAACTAGATTACCCTTACCTTCTGAAACCGCCGGTAGTAATGTATAATCGAATTGTTAATGTGTAGTATTATCTACAATATGCCCCTTTCTTTGTTGAGTATTATGGTTAATTAAATAGTCAACTGCACTCAGCGTAAATGTAAATATATTCGTGTACACAAATAGAGTACTCTACGGCAATTGACAGTGTGTATGTAAACAATGATATTTCACTTACTCATGCTACGTAACTGACGGGTGAATGCTTAGAAAACGCCGACTGCTGACTAGACAGTCAAGTTTGATGTCGACTTGAGAGGCTTGACTGTATAGCAACATACATACAACGAAACTGTATGTATGTGGATGACTATGCACACATATATATATATCAACATTTAATACTATTCTAAATAAAAAGATATACTGCCTTAAAAAATTGAAGACATCAGAAACATATTCATAGAGAAACACAAGCGGTGTTTAAAGATAGATAATTGTTCTACTGATTAGTAAAAATCGAAACGATTTATGTTATAGATTTTATTTATATTTAATGTATTCTAAAGTCATGGAAATGGCTATCGACACATTAATAACTATTGAAGTCTTGTGATATTTTAAATATTTATTCGCACTTAAATAATATGCTTGTGTTCATACTGTGCCTAATGAATGAAACTTATTTCAAATTTGTATTGCTGTATGTTAACATATAATGGGCAACCGTCGATAAATTTAATAGTAATTAATGTTAATAATAATTAGTATTACATGATGATTGCGAGGTAGTATACCGATGTGATATCACTTATGGAATATAAGTACATAGCATGAGAAGTTTGTTAATTGATCCATATAAAGCCGATATGTTATATGTTATATTCGGATACAATCTTATAGTATGTCATAATATTCTAAATGAAATGTAATATACTCTTTAGCCCACTGATGAAGGTACTAAGTGAAAATATCTGCTCAGAAATATAACTTTTAGTTTAATTTTATTTCAGTGTGGTCGTAAAATATCAGAGAAAAG
This sequence comes from Sepiola atlantica, assembly GCA_963556195.1. NCBI lineage: Eukaryota > Metazoa > Mollusca > Cephalopoda > Sepiida > Sepiolidae > Sepiola > Sepiola atlantica. The sequence continues at coordinate 21,549,089 of OY744524.1, read as the reverse complement.
TAAAACAAACTATAAACATAGTTAATTCTATCATAGATAAAATGAATGTAAGAACATTCTAATTAAACGTTATTTATATTTTTACTTATTGGTATGAACACTCATTTAATTCATTACACTTTATACAATCACATCCCCTGAAATTGCCAATCAGATCAGATATAGTAAGATCATTCACACGTAAAATTGTTAAGGAATATATGAACACGAAAGATTCCCTCAAGTTTCGTTGAGATAGCTAATTGGGTTCAGACATTAGCATTCGCAGAATAGTTTAGTATAGGTATTGAGTTGTGTAATTAAATAATCAACAACAAAATTACTTGCTTTACACGTCAGAGGGGCATAAATAACAACCGGAAACGCTAACTAAAAGTTATTGTAAACAGATAGTATGATTTATACAGGGTGGGCAAAAATAAGGGTCTTATTTTTTTAAATTCATAACTTTTTTATTTATTGATTTTTTTTTTTTTAGAATAAGTAAAGGACCCCTTCCGAAGCAAGCATGAGCCGTATTAGCCCTAAGGAACGTACCCTCATTTAGAAAACATTATTTTTGCGTAAAAAACTCAAAACAGTGTAAAAAACAATACTTTAGTTTTTGTAAGTTTTAAGAAGTGTTTTTCGGCTAAAATTTGTTTTGTTTATTTCAAAAAATCTCGGAAGGGTCAGTCTACACACACATAAAGTTTGGTGAGTTTAACTTTTATTTTGTGGAAGTTATTCAAATTCAAGTTATTCAAATTTAAAGATAGGACCCTTATTTTGGCCCACCCTGTATATTTTCATCTATTGGAACTTGAAAACTTTCTAGTCGAATTTGTGGAGCTTCATATGAAACTCTGGAACTGGTACGGTATTTTTAACTAAACACTTTATTAAATCCACCAGGTAGATTGTTCTTGCTCTTAAAGTTATGACTGCATAGAAGTGTTAATTTATTTTACTCTTAATTATAATCGACAGTAGTAAGAATCGAACCTTAAACCTCCAGTAAACTTTCACTTAAAACTGATTGGTACAAACAGCTTTTAATCTGTACATTGTTGGTCCATGTGGATATAACCATAAGGACAAGAATAGTAATCAAAATTACCCAAATAATACAAAAATATTAACAATCCTGTAAAAGGTTCTGAAGGAGTTATGGGTATTTAAATAATAATAGAAATAGGTTTACTATGATGTACACTTGTACGTTTATAAACTATCTAAAGGATTGGTTTTCTATATCATTTGTCTAAACATGATGATAATTAGAAGTAAAGGACTGTTATAATGGTTAAATTGTGTAGTATTATTTATAGTTGTAGTTGAGGGGTAACCAGCCTAACATTGCACTTCTGGTGGTGGCAGTACAATTAGTATTCGTGATCATGGGCGCCACAATAATCGATCTAAATCTTGAATGGGAAACCGAGAAGAAGTAAAAGTGAAGTATAAAGAAGGCTGAAGAGAAGAGAGACTTTTCTCTCGAGATGTCTATTCGAAATCTATGTAGCTTTTGCATGATCGCAAATAGTTTGCATGTCATTGGCCGGGCGGATTGCTTGCAACGGCTGCCAGATGGCATTCCGATATATCACGCGGAAGATAATTACTATCATGTCAACTTCCTTTAAGTGAAATGTTTGCCACAAAACTTCATTATTGTGTCATAAAGTGAAAACAACACGGAAGGAATCTTCTAAAATAGGTGGAATTGGCAGGCATTTTACATGCGGCTTCCTCATTGGTACGCTGGGAATGAAGGTGATGCGGTGGGTTGGATATTATGCGGAAAGAGCCAGTTAAAAGTGATTGGTCAAACTTTATAATAATAAGCTGACAACTACTTTTATTTTTAACATAGAGCTTTGATAGAAATTTATCAGATAAATATTGCATTGTTTCCAACAACTACAACAACTCTCAAACTTATTAAGAAAAACGGATAACATACGAGTTAAATTATATAAATTACATTTCTCTACTCTTCATAAGTTCTTTTTTATTATAAATTTAAATGTTTTTCAATTATTCGTGTCAACATATTTGATACTGAAAGAATATATATGTGCATTCAAACATATACGAACATCTAATTAATTCAGAATGAAACAATTAAAACATAAATATAAGTTGTCATTTTACGAGATTATTTATATCAGTTATTAGATTTATGCATTATATTACCTTTTTGTAAAATATGTTATCGTCTCATAATAACATCTGTCTGTCGCGTTGTCAGTCGGTCACGTTACACATTCAAATAACATATTCGCTAAACTCGCAATTTCAATGGACGTGTCTTATTTCAGATCTAGCATTTCTATCACATTTGGTCGGTTTTTTCGCTAAACTTTATAATAACAATTTTAGATAGTTTATAAAAGGCTCCGTCCAATCATAGGTCGATCTGTCACATTTGCCTGTGAAATAGAGCTGTCATCACTAAACGGTCGAATTGGGTGAACCTATGTTAAGAATACCCGATCTTGTTGGTCCTCCGATTTATAAAATCGGGTGACTTATGTTTTGAGGCATGTCCGTCCGTTCGGATTTTTCTCCGCAACCATCCATTGAATTTCTCTGAAATTTTGCATGAAGTTGTAACTTTGGTCAGGTTAGAAAGTGACATTCTTAGATTAAAAAAAAATCTGGTTAGCTCTCTGTGGAAGCTAAAGGACCTGAAATGGCAGAAAATGACATCTTTTACTCCACAACTTTTCATCCATCCATTCAATTTCTCTGAAACTTGGCCAAAATGTGTAGGCAATTGTTTCTAATAGAAAATAAGTATCGCTGACCTTGGAAAGAATCTGGTTCGCGCCCACAGGGGGTAAAATACCAAAATGGCAAAAAAATGACCCTTTTCTCCCATAACGTTTGATCCATCCATTCAATTTTTCTGTAACTTGGCCAAAATGTAGAGGCAATTGTTCTGGATATGAAATGAGCATCCTTGACCTAAGAAAAATTCTGCTTCGCGCCCTCATGGGGGTCAAAGGTGGGTCAAAAATACTCCAAATTACCCAAATTTGTTGCATTTTACACTCGTCACATCGAGTCACATACAAATGGGGACGACGCACGCGCGGCTTGTATTATTTTTACTCTAATTCTAATATTGCTGATCATTTTCATAACGTTTGGTTTAACTTGACACATGTTTTCGAACTTGGAAATCTATACCGTATTTCGAACTGAATACTTTATTTCTCCGCTGATCGCTAAAAAGTGTAAACTATTCTTATGTTATTCTTAGCTATGTTCGTCTGTTGTAAGAATTTACATTTCAGCATTCAGACGACTTCCAATTAGAACTGTTTCTTGATCCACGCATGTGATTGTTACGCCACGTGCCAATGTATGATTTTTGTAAGATGCAAATTAAGCTGGTCTCGATGTGTTTCATTATCACTTATTACTATTTGCTGACGAAACGAGAACAATCTACTCCCGTGGAATAAATAAAGGCTTCAGTTTGAAATTCCGGATACGTTCCTGAGTTCGACATATAAACTATCAAGTTAAAAAAGGTGAATTTCAAGAAAGTTCATAGGTTAAATCGGCCGAGACGTTGTAAAGAAAATAACTAAGATGAGAATAGTTGTCAAAATATTACTGAAAAATAGAAATAACCCATTCCTCATCTAAAAGTTTTCGAAACTCAATACTCCTTTTTGTTATGCAATTATCCTTATGAGAAATCTTTATCTGATACCAGATTCTCTAAATAGATATATATTTTATGTGAATTATTTCAGTTATATTTACAAAAGAACTTCAAAAAATAACGTTTGCATATTTGTTCACGGAGGTAAAGACTAAGCAAATTGCATGTTGTTATCCGAATTTTGGTGCCCATGTTCATGCTCATGTTCATGTTTAAAAATAGTAATCAAGACTGAAGCGTAGGAAACTTTAAGGAAAATAAGACGCTATTTATTATCTATAATTGTACAGTGAAAACATTAGATAGAAACACACTTAGACAACACCCGACTTAATCGTGTTTTTTTAGGTGGGGTTTAAATAATCTCGTAGATATTTTGGATGTTGAAGTGGGACAGACGGACAATTAAGCTAAAGAAGTAATCCTAATATTTAAGAGATCTTCTCTGCAGGAAGTAATCGCAGATGTGTCTTGAAAAGTGACAGCTGCTACCTCCTTTTACTTGGGTGAATTTAAGGAAATCAATTCAATGGAGATAGAAACTTTTGCTGAATTTTTACTTTCTTAGGATTAAATATATAAGACGGTAAAAAATGATACAGTACGAACAACATGACGCGTATATCAATGTATATATATATATATATATATATATATATATATATATATTATTTAGATATATATATATATAGTTTTCAAAAGCGCTGATAGGGGTTCGGTTAAACTTTGCTGTTATTTAATACATATTCTACAGTATTCATTGTATAAGTTTACTTAGACAAATTTATATTCGATCCATGGCTAGAGAAGAAAAGGCGGATCTTCTGGTTCGTTACTATGTCCATTAGGTCAATGACGCATACCATGAGAGAGAATGAAATATTTATGCATACAACAACCAACGTTTTAAGAAACGTCGATATATAAGGTCGTTATAAATGTAATGTATCTTTCCACGAAGTTGTTCTGTATCTATAGAAATCTGCAGAATTAATTATAGAAAGTTCAATCTAATTAATTACGTCTAACTTGATTTTTTTACGGATATAGATCGCATAATATTATGTTGAGTATAAATGTTGTGGCCGTGTTAAAAACAAGTTATTAAATACAATTATTTTTTTTAAGTAATGACCATCAATTTCTACAGTATTCTGCAAAATGACTTGCAAGTTTTCGAATTTGGTTAAAATAGCAATGATTTCACTTTAGAAGGAAAAGGTTCTTGACAGGCCTTTTCTTCGTGCACTACCTCAAATCGCTGATCCTACATCAAGTGTTACATTGATTCGAACAGAGCGTAATCAGATGGAGCTACGCTTGGACTATAGGTGGGATGCGACAGAACTTCTACAACATCTAATTCTTTAATCTTTTTGGTGTTCTAAACAGTATGCTGTTTAGCGATTTTAATTATTTGGTAAATGAAAGCCTATCAACATTTTTTCGAATTGAAGGAGTGCGTTTTAGATTGAAACAGGTGTTACGTAGATGAACATTCGCCATATCGTATCTGCCATCTGAGTTTGTATCTTATGTATGCGCAACCAGGTAGACTCTAAATAAAACCTAACAGTTTCATGCTCTAACCTTTTCACTTTATTTCTGACCAAAGCAAATATGTAGTAAACCATGGTAGCAACTTTCTATTTAGTTGTCTCCCCTCCTTTCACATTGAGATATTGTATTTGACGAACACTCCAGAGAAGTAGTGTTTGTTCTGATACTACACATACTATTTTTGTCCTCTGTCAGTGAAAGAGTAATCCTTCGATATTAGGTCAATTCAAATGGTTGTTCCAATCCAGACTGCCGCTTTTTAAGGAGCAAGGATTTCTCACTTGGGAAACCGAGCTTGTGTCTTATTCCGCCCTCGAGTGAAAGTAAACAATTAGAGACAGATGTTTGTTTTCTCTGCAGTCCAACCGGAAGGGATGCCTTCACCCTCAGCCGAACTGCACACAACTATCGTGAAGGTCAATTAAGATTACGGATCCAGAAGAGAAGGCACCGATCAGACCTCCACTGGAAGCGTGCGGTAAGTACTGGAACATTTGGTAGTCTATGTGAGACTTAAATTTCAGATACTATTGGTCGTTGCAAATAAGACATCAATAGTAAACGGATGTGTCAATCTTGCTTAATGATTTACATTAGTTATCGAAAAAGCGTCCAGAGCGCTGGAAATCGGGAGAGACTTGTCACTCAGACTCCAGGAACCCCGCTGGTTATTGTTAGTGAGCAATCACTAATACTGCGCAGTGTGAACATCCTAGTAAGATAATAATAATAATAATAATAAATGTATGCAATAAATATAAGTATCTGTTATTCTAGTAGAGCTGAGTTGATCAACGTTTCTTTTCCTAAGTCTTTTCGTATACATTCTAATCACAACATTACATGGTCACATAATTAGAAATTTTGGGATTGAGTTATTTTGAAAACACTCCATTTAAACATTTCTGATCAGACCGTGAGAATACTTATGACACCTAATCGTCATGCCTTACTAAGTGTCTTTCTATCATTCTCTTCTCTTAGTGTGTTATGTTTGACACTCAGTTCTTACTTTTACCTGTATATGACACTCACGATTTCTTCTATCTTTTTCTCTGTTTACTGACAGCAAAAAATAAAAGATAGAGGACATAATAAAAAGATAGGATTAGTCCACTATAAACCAATAGTAATATTAAAACATTTAACTTTTAGACATATAGCGAACACAAAGATGTTAATTTTTGATTTGGATTTTTTAAAAATATTTTCTTATATGTAACTGGCTTGCAATCGAACTTACAAACAACTTAACCCGCGTATGTATGTATGACTCACCGCGTTACATTTTTGGGAATAATAAGATATCTTCAGGAAATCAGATGATTTGACATCTGCTCAACAATAAAATCATAACACATGCACACAACCTTATTGTACCCGCCTGGGCAGGCACCCTATACATTGTCATGTAGAGACACGGAGGTTGGAAAGACCGAGCAAGGAATTGCACCAAGCTAAGTTCCAATGGAAGGGTGCATATGGTACTAATACCTTTAGGCGGTTTATTACCACGTAAACTCTCCCAAAAAGCTAACGATCATTATAAGCGAGAAATCAATAGTAAACGGCGTTTGCGATAACGCACAATGATTTGCAAGGTTTGTCAAAAAAGCGAAGCGGATGTTAGTAATTTGAGGGGGCTTTCCACTCAAATTCCAAGGAACGCCACGTGTTACTGCCAGTGAGGAATCATTGATAATGGCTCGTGTGAGAACTCCGATTGAGTAAAAAAAAATAATTTTAAAAAAATAAAAAATAAAAATAAATAAATAAAAATAAATAAATTTAAAAATAATAAAAAATAAATAAATAATTATAATAATAATGATGATAATAATATTATTATTATTATTATTATTATTATTATAAGTAATGCATTTTCTTTTTCATTCTATGCCCTATCGTTTCTGCCTCGTGTTTTCTCTCCCCCGGCGACCAGATGGGAAAGAAAATTATAATCATATGTATGCCAAGCAGCCTATCCATGGTAGGTCGCTCATAAAACCGAGCACCCACCTCGCTTCTAATCTTTACTCCATATTGGGAACACCGATAGGAAGCTGTCAGCGAGGGGACTCTGCAGTTGTCTTACTATCGGTTAAGGCCATACATTATTGCCAGAGCTTGACAATATGCTGCAATTTACAGACATACCTCCCAAGATGGAATTTTAAAAGTAGAATATTCACTCCCCGACCAATGCAAGCAAACACGAAAGTTGAGTTTACGAATCGGCAGGGGTCACGAGCAAAAACCCTTCGAGATTCGAATTAAGAGGGAAGGGCGGTGTCGTAAAGGGTGGAGCAGAATATTCTCATCAGAATAACGAGAATTGCCAACCAGTACGAACGTTTTGTGCTTTGTTTCCTTATCAGTTTTAGGATGTTGAGGCGTCTCTTCTTTCAGCAAGAATATTCAACAATATATATATATTATATATTGGACACACCCACGCTCATCTTTCTCTCTCGCCCATTAAAAAGTTATAGTTTATGAGAGACATTGTGAAAATTGGAATTATATATATTTTTTTAGTAATAACAATGCATATGCTAGAAACAAATGCCGGCAACAAGATGTTTAGTGGTTATTATCATATTTTAAACAATATTTCGGTGTAATAACTGCGTTGCGCAGTTGACCAGAGGGTCTTTTCATCGTTATTTATAATTCACTTTTCAATAAAAAGATAAAACGTCCTTGTCGTACATTAATTGATAAATAAATATAAATTCGAAATATCGTATACAATATAATTACTTAAAATCTTGCTACCGGGATTTATTTTCAACATACAAATATATATATATATATATATATATAATACATTTTAGCCTGAAGATTACCCCCGGGGATGAAACGCGGGAGCCTCTGTGTAGCTTAATTGCCATAAATATCTTTTCATAACTTACTACCTAGCTCTACTTACGTATCGAGCACTGTTGAAGTAAATACTGAAAATTGATTTATAAAAAATTATATCTTCTTATAAAATGTTATGTGGATACATGAAATACTAATATATATATATATATATATATATATATATACACACACACAGAGAGAAATAGAGATACATATATATGTATGTGTGTGTTCTATATATGAAAATGCCAGTAATTAATTTGAATGTATGAATTAAATTTTATTTCTTTAACCCACAATTTAGTAAAGTGTTGTAACATTTTTTGTAACTGAAATATTTCATCCTATGATTTGTTTAGTCACGTGTTATTGTAACACATGATCAAAAGCAGATGCTGCACAAATATAAGTATACAATTGCTAACAATGGTCACTCTGATATTAAAAGCATTGCTTCATACCAATGGTGCCCAACTCTTTTTGTAAATGGGTTCATCCGGAGTATCGTTGGATTTACGATTACAGATAATAAACTAAGCGTCTCCCGTATCACGCTATTTAAAAAAAAGTGTTCGCGTCACGCCTATTTGACTTTAATAATCTTAACTCTAACCCTAACGCCTATTTGACTTTAATATCGTGTTATCTTCACGAGATCTCCGACTCTGATCATTAGCTCGCTATTTGTTAACGTTTAGTCTAACATATTGACGTCTCTACAGTACCACACTATCATTACACTATATATCGGTACTATACCGTGTTAGTTTTCATTATTTTCCTTTGTGGTATTTACATATTAAATGTGTATACAGAAGTGTGTATGTAATATACAATAATCTCGCTACCAGAGAAGATCATTTACGTCATAAAGTGTCGGTGTTATATTACAATAAGAAAAAGAAAATAAGAAGAAATACTAATAATAATATGAAGATCCAGAGCAACACAAACTAATAATAATTATGATAAAGATAATCAAAATAATGCAGCAAATATGGACAACACCTAAGGTTAAAACTACATCATTTATGATAGAAACGAAATGTAAAGGATCACATTAAAATGTCCAAAAATCCCATAGGAAGTCATCAAATAGTGACTCGTAGATACATTTAAATGTGTGAAAAATCTTTTCTGATATACACATTTCTATATGATGAGCCATTAAATCAATTTAAAATGTTTATCTGAATATATACACATAAATCTAGGCATTCATGCACCTATACATATAGGGAGAATTTGAATTCCTACCGGAAAGAATTTAAATGCCTGCTAGACACGATCCCCGATTGTCTTCTATCATTTTCAGGACAATCTGATATGTGGATACTTCACCCTACATGTAAACTCGGACACAAAATAAGAATAACATAGTATTCAAAATCCAAATAGGATTTCGACGATACAGCTATAAATGATTTATACCAGGAATGGTGACCCTTCTCCTAGTTATGCCACCTTAAGTAACAGAACGTAGTTGGGTATTACACCAGGCATGATTAATTATACTCTTGCAAGCCAACAAGACTATGGAAATACCACAATACATATTAAATATGACATATTTAAGTGTTCAATTAAGGAAAGGAAAGTGGGTGTCCTTCCCTGCTTTCCTAACTTAACATTTGATAGGTAGAAAAGAATCTTGATTGAACACTCGGATATATATGTATCTCATATAGAATGCAAATGTAAGCCCCATGAAGTGCTCTTTTTATTTATGAAAACTTGAACTTAAATAAAGTAAAAATTATATATATATGCACATGTTTACCTGTACATACATATGTATATGTATACACACATGTGTCGATGCATACGCGAAAAATATACATATATACATCCATATAAGTATATGCATACCTATATATATGATAATTTTTATTTACACAGACATGTACAAAATCTGCGACACTCGCATGTCGATGGTTCTCTCCAAATATGATCTGAGGTTAAGATCGGGTTCTAACTCTGCCTGATGAGATCTCAGTTTATAGTAACTGTTGATCGATAACATCGACATGCCAGTGTCGCAGATTTTGTACATGTCTGTGTAAATAAAATTATCATATATAAAGCTCTATTTTGATATTGAGCACTTTTTATAAACCCGGTTAAAATTCTTTGGATTACCACCCTGTGGATATTTTTTACCTGGAATATAACCATCATTATATATATATATATATATATATATATATATATATATATATATACATACATTACCTATGTATATATATATGTAACTATGTTCTTCAATAGTGCTTAATACACTGGTGAAGATTGGTAGTAGTAGACAAATATAAGGATACAAGAGAGCTTCACAAAAATATTTGTGTTTTATTTCTGAAGGTAATTTTCAGACTATATAGACACATATATGTGTGAGTGTATGTGTGTGGCATGTATACATGAACACACATATACAAACGTACATCATTTTATACATTAAAACTTTGGTAGAATTTAGTTGTGTGCCACAATCGTTATTCACATACTTTTACGAAAATTGATAAATCAGGCAAATGACGCAAAAACTATTATTAGATCTCAAAGAATAAATAATCGCGAAAAAACTGTAAATAATCATTAGAATCTGTAATATTTAACGTTTTTATTTACTTAAAATGTAATACTCTTAGTATTTATTCAGAGCAAAACACATAACTATGGAATTACGACCTTTTAGAGTATTTTATGACACACACACACACTAATTACATATATATATATATATATATATATATATATACATATATATATGTGTGTAAAGCAATCCAACAAAAGATATAAGCGTCCACTAATATCTTATGATTAGTGAAACATCCGGATAAAAACTGAAGCTCAATATACTGGATAGAGCATTAATATTATAATATAAAATGAAGTAATAAAATAAGGTGCCAATAAAATGTCATTATAATTCAAGGGTCAAGTAAAGTACCTTAAAGACCTTAGCTCATGAGTTTTCAAAGATAATTCTTCTCCTCAAAGGACAATTACCGCAGTTATACTACTACAGGTAATACAATTAAACTTTGAAAATATATAAAAATATATACAAGAATACATAAAAAATATATAACATTAAATATATCAACCCAAAAACACATTTTTTTGTTAAATCTATACAATCCATCCAGGTCATACATTTTTAAAAACATAATCAGGAAAGAAGTCCAGAAGGTTGACTGAAGATGAACCCAGGTGATGAGTGACAGTCCAAATACGAGTAATTGAAAGAGCTGACAAAGTTCAAGTTCGTTCGGTCTCTCTGTACAAGGGTTTGTCAGGACAACCTGCCCTGAGGATACTCTAACCTACAAGTAAACCCTGACCAAATATTCAAAATAACATAGTATTTGAAGCGCAAATAATATCTCGACACAGCTTACACTGGCTCGAGGAATGGTGCACCTTCTCTTAGTGTAGATATTTAAAGTAACAGCACTGTGCCGGATACTCCACGAGACTAGATGAGGTGTTATTTACTCTTCCCCAGGAGTCAGGCACAAGGCCAGTTTTATCTTACTCCCACAAGTAAGATGTGACCCAAGATCGGGTCGAGAAAGTGGGGTTTAAAAAGCCAGCGCTCGAGAGGTGAGCACTCTGACCATTTAAAAATTGCCTGGGCAGCCCCGTCGGCATTCCCCGGAAGGGGCGCCTCAGACAGTAAGCAATAAACTTACTCCTCCCCAAAGAGGGAAGGCAAAGTCTGGGAGGGTGCACCTCCTAGAACTGCACAGGACCAGTCTTGTGGAGTATCCATCGGAACAGATACTACACTTTGATCTTGGCCAAAAAAAGGCAGGTGCTGAGGTATGGTCCTGGAATCCGGTAAGATCAAGAGACCACAAGATATACTCTAAAATAGTTAAATAGTCAATTGGAGAGAGTAAATACATGTTCTTTACTTCTTTATTTACTCAACGATTGAGAAATAAAAGGAGAATTGTAATAGAATATTCGAATATTTATGTATCTCATATAGAGATCAATTATTAGCCTTAGGAAGAACACCCTTTATTTTTTTAGAACTTAGGCTCAAGTAAAATGAAACAAAAATGATTATATATATATATATATATATATATATATATATATATATATATATGCTGAATTCTTAACGACGGGATATGTATGCCATCTGAATTATTGTACATAGGAGCTCAAGTATATCTGTACATCATGAATATATTCTATGTAAGATAAAGGAGAATAGGAGAAACACAGAAGTTAAAAGAAAAAAAGATAATCATCAAGAAAGATGAGTGCAATCTCGATTTATTGTTTTCAGCGCATTTTTTTTAGAAATTTCTAATGTTACAACGTACAGAACCAAAACAAATATTCACTCTCTGATGCGCATTATTGAAGCCAACACACGAGAGGGCTAACAACCGTCTTTAGAATATGCCAATTCAGTCTGAATGTGTTTATAGTAATGCGGTATGCAAGTGAATGGTGCCTTCCTTTAAAGCAGCAACGTTTATATATATTCTAAATTTGAACATTTTATTTAAATTATCTTTTCAGCAGGCAAAGTACTCACGAACTATAAATAATGAAAAATAAATAGAGTAGACAGATACAGGGGTTTGAAGATAGAGATAGATATAGTGGGATAGTGATCTTGAGAAAAAATATAATGTGAGTTCGGAAGAGATACAAGAAGAGAGAGATATGAAGATAGAGATATACGAATAGAGATATAGATATACATGCATATACATATATATATATATATATATATATATGGACGGCTTGCTTATATGGCCGCTTAATTTACCATAATAAAAGTAATTGCTCTTTGCCTTTTGGCATAGATCAAAGTGCAGTATCTGTTCCGATGGATACTGCACCCCATAGACTGGTATTGTCTTGGCCTTCGGGGCTTTATTTACGCCGGTCTATGGATCTGTCCTGTGCAATTCTAGGAGGTCCACCCTCACAGGCTTCGCCTCCCCTCTTTGGGGAGGAGTAAGTTTATTACTTACTGCCTGAGGCGCCCCTACCGGGGAATGCCGACGGGGCTGCCCAGGCAATTTTTAAACCCCACTTTTCCGACCCGACCTTGGGTCACATCTTACTTGTGGGAGTAAGATAAACACTGGCCTTGTGCCTAACTCGTGGAGAGGAGTAAATCAATACTCTCCCATTTCCAGACAATGTGTGGTGGTCACATCGGTACGCGCTGCGACTTATGACTTAAATAGACTTTCGTATTGGGGTTCGAAGCGTGTGACCGGCAGCAGTTGTCTCTTTTTATACTGATGGTTGCAAGTTTGGCATGACACACATGTGTATATGGGTTAATTTGAAAAATATTATAAATAAGTATATATAAATATATATGTACACAATGAAATATGAAGATGGAGTTATGAAGAGAAAAAGTCATAGAGAATAAAAAATAGTTATTACAAGAGAGGGATGCAGTTATATGGAAGACTAGGGAGAAAAAAAGAGAAGGAATATTGATTAAGAGAGAGTTATATGAAGCGAGATACATGAATAAAGAGAGGGGGTGGTGAGAGAGACTGGTGGGAGATAAAAAAGTGAAGTATGAAAAGGGTGAGAGGAGCATGAAGGGGTGGTGAGAGGAGCATGAAGGGGTGGTGAGAGGAGCATGAAGGGGTGGTGAGAGAATTAGGGATTGGTTAAAAGAAGGACTAGCTCTGTGCAGATAGGTAACAAGAACGAGAGGAGAGAGATAGCGGTTGAGAGATGAGTCAAGATGCTGAAGAGGTTCAAATGTATCACATGGCATGGCATGCATTTAAATGGAAGTGGCGAAGAGCGACTTGAAAGAGATTAATAAGCATGAAGTGACATGTTATGAACGAGAGATGGGAACACTTTTAAGTGACATTGAAAAAACTAATTGAAAATGATGGAAAAGAAATAACACCATCAATAAAGAGAAATAGAGAAATGTTGATATAGAACTAGTAATAGGGAAAGAGAAATATAGAAGAAGTATAGAAATATCAAAATACAAATAGAGAAGCGTAAGGAAAGGGAGCACGATGAATCAAAATAAAGAGAAACAAGAAAGGTAAGTATATATATATATATATATATATATATATATATATATATATATATATATATATATATAATTGTTTAACAACTACACATTTCGGCTAGGGGAAAAGTGTAGAATCTGTTCTGATATTACATTTTTATGTCCTCGATCAGTCAAGGACAAATCTCTATTCTACTAAGACCATTTTAATTTTTTCCCAATCCAGAATGCCCCTTTCTGTGGGAGCTAGGGTTTTACTCTCCACTGGTGAGGAGGTACATAAATAGGAACCGTTTAACTGATATGTTAACTTCTTCCCAAATCAAATAAAGTAGTTTTCAGAAAAATTGTGAAACTATAGATGCATGAAAACTATTGCATAAATGAATGAAAGGGCGCAAAATAATAATCATAAAAAATATCACACACAAAAAAACTAAACCATGCAACGGTCGTAACAGCATGAATAACGACTGGTACAACATAGCTAAAAATTACTTAGGTTATGAATAATATAATAACAAATAAAATATTCACAATTTCAATAAAATTATTCAGAAATAATAGTGAATAATTCATAAATTGCCAAGAAATAATGTGAGCGGTTGGTCACTCATGGAGCTCGAGTAAGATTCTTTGAATACAAAATGTGAACTTGCAAATTCAATTGAATATTTGAAAATATTTAAACACAAAGGGGTTGAATAGTGTTACTGTTTGTCCTGATATACCCGCTTGCTTATACCCTTTTTACTTATCGTGTATTTGGAGCATGTGGTCATGCATCAGTGTATTTGAAGCATGTGGTCATACAAAATAAAAGTTTTCCACTTTTGTACGTAGTCATTTACATTAGTGTTTCACTATGCAAGATCTTTCAAGCTGCACCGGTTGGGCAGTAGGGGACAGACAAAGCGGTGTTGCATCGTATGGTACTCCTCTTCACATCCACAGATTGTTGTCCTCAGTTTTGTAGCCCCATCTATTTATAGCAACTTTAGATCGTCCCATTGCCGTTCTAAGGCTATTGTGTGTTGTCCACTGGAGCCAGGGTGGCTCTGAACTGGAAGGGGCCGCCTCAAAAGGGGTACGCCCATGTCTGAGGGTGGGGGCATTCTTAAGCCGTCTAGTCCACAGCTGTAGTTTGATCTATTGTATAGTTTGCTTATAATGAACAGTTTTAATTTTGTAACTTTTTAAATAATTTCGACAGTTATGAAGAAGAAGTGTGTGTGTGAGAGAGAGAGAGGGAGAGAGAGAGTCATGGAAGCGAGAGGAGACAAACGTTGTAAAGATAAGAGCAGGGTGTCAAATAATATGGAGTAAAACTAGTTAAGGGTAATAAATTGAAACATACTTGATAATTAAATTGATAACTACGGCTAATTAGAACAATTAAAATATGTTGTTTTTTATTCAAACATAACTCAATCCCCAAATGAAAAAACAATATAATTTGGATTATTTTTTATAAGTATCGTAAAATAAATTAACAGAAAATAATCAGAAATTGTTTTTATCTGATATTCATTATTATACTAGAAGCTGAGGTAATCAACGTTAACTTCCCTAAATATTTTTTCTATATATTTAAATCACACAAACTGCATTTAACATGCAGTTTGTGTGATTTAAATATATAGAAAAAATATTTAGGGAAGTTAACGTTGATTACCTCAGCTTCTAGTATAATAATGAATATCAGATAAAAACAATTTCTGATTATTTTCTGTTAATTTATTTTACGATACTTATAAAAAATAATCCAAATTATATTTTGAAGAGTATCTTACATTGGATTAAAGTATGCCTTCATTTGACTCGTCTGGATGAATCAAATGATAATATATATATTTTAAGATTGGCAATATTAAATAAATTACTAAAACCATTTTTTAACCAATGATTTTTATAGTAATAAATACAATTTTGCCTATTAGAGATGAGAAAAAACCCTCCCTTGTAAATTTGTCATAATTTAAACAGTTCAAAATCATACATGTCTATAAAGCATCTTCTCAGAAATTAAACATTTTTAATAAAAAATGTTAATATTCAGGGACACAAACATCGTTTGAATATTTTTACATTTACATACAATTACATACAATTACATTTTCATTTTGCAGACAGTCAATAAAAATGTGAGAAAACTTATGAAACCATCACTACATCATGAACTTATTGTTGTAATCTTTGATTTGATTTTCTAATAGTGTAAGCTCATTCTATAGATTCCGTCCGGATGCTTATGCTCTTACGTTTAATATAACTTAATATTTATATATAATACGGCGAGGTATGTTATGACATAATCAACAAACTGTGCGGTCGTTAGAATGTGAGATATAAAATAAAAATGATTGATTTAAAAACTGTATGTTACATATTCCAGAGACACACCATGGTTTATTGACATATATATACGTTCTCTGATAAGAAATAGCCGTTATTATCTATCTCAAATCCTCGGAGACTAACGAAATAAAGAATCAATAATTGATTTCCATTTTTTGAACTGTTTTTTTTTTCTGAATCGCCAAGTATTTGCGCTGGATTATACAGGCTTTTTCTAAACAGGAAAATATCTATATATGCCAATGAAAACATGCTGTGTCTCCTGACTAGTTTTTAAATAAATAATTTGTATATCATATATCTGTGTTTTAACACAGTTAACTTCATACAGTATTTTTCAGGCAAATCTTAATTATTTTTGTGGGTCAAAACACTTTAAAACATGATAGTATCCATACAAGGAGCATTGAGAACAAAATAATATTTTGAGATTACAAACTGCTTTCGAAGCGACTATCAGTAAGCTAGCTTATCCAGAATACTGCTTGGATTAAACAACTTGCAAAAGAAGTTTTCCAGCATTCAGAAATGGAAATTTCGTATTTGAAGCTGAAGACCGATCAGGAGGTCCAGAGAGTTTAATGAAAAATGCTTTGTTGCATCTTATGAAGAAAACCGGACAGTTTCATGGTGGGAAATTTGGAATGACGCCTCCCTCAAATCATACATATGTTTATCGTAATAATCAACAATTCAGAAAGTTCCTAATCTTGAGAAATCTGGGCTCTTTGAATAGCCTAAGGGCCAGCGAAAATCGCGAGTTCAGATCTGAAAATAATTAATGGGGCACTTACTTCCTACCATCAGGAAGACATGACGTGACATGTTTAGCTATGTAAGCACGGCAGTGTGCGGTGACGTCACTTATATATGAGCAAAAAAAAGTTAGAAACTACTTTCCAGATAGGTTTGAATGTGGGTTCGCACTTCTGAACGACATCCGGATTGAAATGATACATTTTTAATAATTTGATCATCCAGTAAACTGCACTAAAATTAAGTTAATGTTTTCTTTACCGCACATTATATATACATTAATTACTACATGTTAGTCATACATAGTGATTATTTGTATTATCCATTAAACTGCACTAAAATTAAGTTAAACAATGTGTTCTTTACCGACATTATATGTACATTAATACATATTGATTATATCCATTAAGAACTGCATGTCAGTCATACATATTAATAATTTGATTATCCATTATATTATCCATCAATATGTTGTCTTTACCATACATTATATATATATTTAGTAATACATGCCAGTCATACATATTGATAATGATAAACATACCTATACTATATAAAATTATCATTTTGTAAATGAACACTGATTCATTAATAAGAGTGAATGGATTTTTCCCGGATTTTTCCCAGGACTGTAATAACATTTTGAGTTCCAAGTTAAATTATTGGTCAATTGTGAACAGAATGTCCTTTACTTTATTCCACCACCTTGCAAATAATTGTTGCTCACACTTTCACTCGTTTGAGTTCATTTGTATATATCGGGAAGTAATCCTTTAAAAATCAATCCAGTTTTTAACGAGAAAGAAACTATACAAATGTTGTTCATTGAGTACTTGCTACCGACACCGCAACGTTTATTTATTGCTCATATGTGTAATAATTTTCCGTCCGCACCAACCTCATCTTTGTACAACGCAGATGAATCTCTTCCGCGAGCAAGCAGATCTATTAATATCTTCATATGTTATTTTTCACTTGCGAATAGAGCAATGCCGTCTCCACGATTCAATTTTCGATGCCTTCTTCGCTAAAAAAAAAATTATTCGGAAGGCAAGAAAGATGGATATTTATACGTTTTCAGACGGGAACATATTTATGTGAGCGAGGCTGAAAGAGAAATTTAAGTTAAAAGTTGATGTACTCGAGTTGGAATAGAGGACTGATTTAATTATCACCAACTTTCCCCCTATTAACATGTAATATATATATATATATATATATATATATATATATCATATTGTTCGAACATTTTCATTCAAACTAGCTATATTTATTTATGTGAATCATAAAGAAAAAAATGTGTATTGTGTGTCTGTATATAAGTATCTACATACATATATAGATATACATACATATGTACACACAGATACATGTACATACACATATACATACACACACCCCTATACATTATATATATATATTATAATTTCATGTATCCAAATAATATTTTATAACGAGATATAATTTTGTATGTATCAATTTTCAGTATTTACTTCAACAGTGCTCGATACGTAAGTAGAGCAATGTAGTAAGCTATGAAAATATATTTACGGCAACTAAGCTACACAGAGGCTCCAACGTTTCATCCCCGGCGGGAATCTTCATTTTAGCCTGAAGATACTCCCGGGAATGAAACGCGGGAGACTGTGTAGCTTAATTGCCATAAACATATTTTCATAGCTTACTAATATATATATATATATATATATATATATATATTTAGGCAGTTTCTACTGAACTTCCGGTGATTGATGATCGTAAACCGCAGATAACTGTGCTAAGACACACTTATTATTGTTATAAAACACCTGTAAAATATATTAAGCCATTTGCGCGTGCAGGTGAATGTTGTCTTGATTTGGCTCAGATCAGATTTTGACAAGTTGTTTATTTGCTTTAACATAATAAGCCTAAGAAAATTACTACGCGGGAAACGTCGCTTTTGTAGTACAAAAGCGATGTTTCCCTGTAGTCATTTCAATTGTTTGTTTTTTAAGTTTATTTTCAACTATTTCGTTTTATTTTTCAAAATATTATTTCTGTTCTAAACAAAAGAAAGAAAATTTGTATTCACGAATACAGAGACTCCTCTATTTTTAAGTTGGTGTTTGTATGAAAATGTTAAAGACCTCGTCAAAATATATTCTTGTAATAATTACATTGGATTAAATGTTATTGTTTTAAACAATATACTTTATCGATCTAAAAAAAGAACGGAATAACAATCCAGAATAAAATATTTATTTTGTATGAAAAATAAAATCGATGATGAAATGTGAAAAACCGACTGACTTTATTTTATATATGCGAAGTATAGAAGTGTAAATATGGTGTTCAGTGTTTGGATGACGACAACACAGGAGGCCTTATTATTTTTCGGGGAGAAGCCAGGTATGCGTTAAGGTATCTACATACGAGTTCCTTACTGAACATAATTTCAATTAATGTTACTGAATGTACATCACCCCTTAATAACTATTGTATACATATTTGGACCTCACTAAAAATCTGAATAATGTGAAATTAAAACCAAAATAAAAAGGTCAAATGGTGTTATGGGCAGAGACAAGAAGTAAAAAGATGCCTCATTAAATAATTAAGTACATTCAAGAAAAAAAATATACATAAGTATATTTGCATAGATACATCGCTGTATTATATTTTAGATATAGGCCTCATATCAACATGTATTCTTAAACTATAGTGCCAGTGGATAATTATACTTGGCCTTGATAATTAGCGGGTGATTTTAATTTGCTTAATAAAATAAAAATAATAATATACGGTTCAGCGCTTAGAACAAAAGTATACAATGGCATCAATTGATTCCCCTACAAAACCATGTGAGTACATTCCTGGGACACACGCAAAATTAAATATTTAAAAAATATCAAAAATAAGAAATGCGAAACAACGAGTTCATCATTAATTACAGTTCAACGCAGAGGCTTACTCTTAATATATATATATATATATATATATATATATATATATATATATATGAACTTTAAAAAATGAACTTTCCCAAAGTTATAACTACCAGCGATCATGCGCGATTAAGTTCTATTTAAAACATGCATTTGCACCGTTAGTTCACATCATCGGACGATACACTACAAGACCAAGAAGGATATTAGGAAAACAAAAAGGTTTATATCTTTTATTTGTCTAAGCTCTGTCGAAGCTTGTTTTATCAAGCGAAATATTAGCTAAAAAAATCAAGATGAAGAAAAAAAAAAGGTATTTAGAAATATTTTAATTCGTATTTTGATCTAATAAAATATCTGCATCTAACACATGGTTTCTTTGAAGGCATTTGGCCTCTAACTTTATATATATATATATATATATATATATATATATATATATATATAGAGAGAGAGAGAGAGAGAGAGAGATATGATGTATATATTCATACGATGATAGTACTCGTAATCGGAGACAGTATATGTAGCAGAGTTTAACGAACGTAGGCATAAAGTCAACGATACATGGTAACTTCCAGTTTCACGCTCTATTTTACGCTCTTCAAATTGATGTTTACAATGTGTAAACGTACTACAGCTTTTTCATATAATGAATATACGATTTTGTAATGTTTTGAAACTATTTTTAAAGCTGTACCCAAAACATTAATTAACAATATATCTTTCAGTGTGATAAGCGGTTTCTCCGATGTAATCTGTCCGATGGTGAAATGTAATTTAAATCAATATGTAATTCCAAGATGCCCGTCGTCGTTCTCTCGTACATAAGTAATGAGTAAAGCCACACATAGATGAGGGCGACCTCAGAGAATGTACCTTATCTCCGATTTATGACAAATTTATGATCTGCCTAAACACATTTATTTTTCTCGGTTCATCGTGATATTTTCAGTGATTACTTCGAGATAGAAAGTGAACAACGGAGGAAATGAAGTAAAAAAAAAGGGGAAGAGAAGTGTGGAAGTTTTGTGTTTGGCTAAAATTATAGAAGGAAAGTAAAAGAAAGTGAGGGTTAAGTGCAGGGTGAACTAGTAATGGGTGTGGAAGGACATTTAGTAACAACGCTAGGCGGGAGACAACAAAAAGGGTGTAAGGAGAGGTACGAAGAGAGGAAAAAAAGAAGGGAAATAAATGAATGAAGGAGATGACTGAAGAGAAAAGGTTGGAAGAGAGTTTGAAAAAAGTAAGAAAGAAGATAAAAGGTAAGAAAGGAAGGGAGGTAAAAAAAGAAGGAAACAGAATAGAAGTAGTGAGGACGAAAAAGAGGAGAAAGGATGGAAGAAAGAAAAAACATGAAAAAGAACGAGATGAAGAAAAAACGAGATGAAGAAAGAACGAGATGAAGAAAGAACGAGATGAAGAAAGAACGAGATGAAGAAAGAACGAGATGAAGAAAGAACGATATGAAGAAAGAACGATATGAAGAAAGAAGGTAATTAAAAAAGAAAGTAATTGAAAAAAAGAAGGGAATTGAAAAAAAGAAGGGAATTGAAAAAAGAACGGAATTGAAAAAAGAACGGAATTAAAAAAAGAAGGGAATTGAAAAAAAGAAGGGAATTGAAAAAAAGAAGGGAATTGAAAAAAGAACGGAATTAAAAAAAGAACGGAATTAAAAAGAAGGTAATTAAAAAGAAGGGAATTGAAAAAAAGGGAATTGAAAAAAAGGGAATTGAAAAAAGAACGGAATTGAAAATAGAACGGAATTAAAAAAAGAAGGTAATTAAAAACAAGGGATTAAAAAAAGAAGGGAATTAAAAAAAGAAGGGAATTAAAAAAAGAAGGGAATTAAAAAAAGAAGGGAATTGAAAAAAGACGGGAATTTAGAAAGAACGGAATTAAAAAAAGAACGGAATAAAAACAGAACGGAATTTAAAAAGAACGGAATTAAAAATGAACGGAATTAAAAAAGAACGGAATTAAAAAAGAACGGAATTAAAAAAGAACAGAATGACAAAAGAAAGGAATGACAAAAGAAAGGAATGACAAAAGAAAGGAATGACACAATAATGGAATGAAGAGAAAGCGGGAGGATGGAAAGAAAAATAATAGAGAATGAAAGAAGAAAAGGAAAAACGAATAATAGAAAAGAAAAGAGATACCCGTTGAGTAATTTAAATGAGAAGGTTACAGGGGATCAATCAAGAAAACGGCGAAGCAAGTACCACACGAACATGTATACAACAAAGACAAATGGAATAATGGTGTTCACGTACGAATGAATGGCCATTTAAAAATTGACGAACGAAGAAATAAGAAAAAAAAACAATAAAACATTCACACTGTAAAATGAAACAGGAATAGATATTCGTAAGATGCGCCCATTCAATTCGCACGTTCAGCGATGAAAATGATATTTTAAACTAAAGCGTGACAGAGCTAACGACAGGAATATACTATTATAGTGATTGGTGGCACATTTAAAAATGTTATTAAGAAATAAAACGTAGCAGAGAGCAAAAGATTATGCTTTAAATCTGAACATGACAAATGAACGAACAGACCGCACACGGAAGTAACTTTTATTGAAATTGGTGGACGCATTAAAAAATGCTATTTACAAACGCTAGCTTTTGGTGAACGGTGAGAACGCTATTACAAAATTAAGCGTAACAAACTGACGAAAACGCTATTTCAAACTCAAATCTAACAGCTCGACGAAAGTGGTATCTGAAACGTAACACACTGAGGAAAATGCTATTTTAAAACTTAATCTTCAAAGCCAAACGAATAAACTAGTGTAAATAACTGAGGAATAGGACATTTCGAAATTGAAGGTAATATTTTAAATATATCAAAAACAAACATACTTTCTAATAGATTTAAAAATGCGATTATCAAACTTAATATTTGAAGACCAATCGACAGTAATTCTTATTTCTGGGACAAACACCAAAGAAAATGATTGGCGTACTAGTAAAAACAACTAACCGAACAAAAAAAAGACAAAGAATATTAAACCATAGGAGACAAATATTTAAGACTGAAATAAGAATAGCTGTAAAAACAAACAACGCCATGAAGAGATAAGAGTAAGAAAAATAAAACACGTCTATGAAACAAGAGAATTTAAGGATTACTTTTACGGTTTGAAAATAAATAAAAGTCGACGATAAAAGATATAAATGTTAGAATTAACTGTTTAGGCGAATTGATAAAAATGGCGTTAACAACAAAAACAATGTTACGAAGAGTGATGTGTATTTTGAAGTGCATATTAGTGTACCATATTTTTTATTTTATTTTCTCATGAAAATCGCTCCAGACAAGATATGAAGCCACTTGATGTAAGGAGCTAACAAGAACAAGTATGATTATCGCAAAGACAGGAGATGCACATTGACCTTAGTCTTGAAAAGACCAATATAATAGGTAGGGGGGTAAACAGTCAGCAGAAGTAGAGTTCTACAATCCTACGGTTATTGTTAATAAGCTACTGCAATAAGCTGTATTACAATGAGGTAGCAAAACAGCGAATTGATGGAGACCACTAGACCAATGAGTCAAACGAGCTGGAACAAAAGGAGCGGGGAATAGATCACATAATTCTAAAGAACACATGCCATAATAGTATTTATAGAAAAGACTGAGATTAGTAGCATCACGTCTGTTAGTAAGGGGGTAGTAGAAACACCGAAAAGGTATCGTCAATCAAATTACGGAGACGTGTCTGTACCGTATCAAGAACAGAGATTCACCAGCCCAAATATGATGACAATACTCCATACATGGTCTGATTGTGAGTTTGTAGAGATAGGGAATAGCCTTGATGAGAGAGAAAGACCAATAAGTTTCAGAGTCGATTTCTCCTCAAGAGTAGTAGCATCCATAAGAATCTCAGGAAGGAAAGGGGCACGCCTACGATTGAAAGACACGAGCAGAGTCTGAACTGGATTAAATGAAACAAGCCAATTCGTATCCCAACCCACAATAATGATTTCATTTGATTATATTTTCCCAATTATGACACAACCTGAGTGTTCTCAACATTTTCACGAAGAGATGTGCATTTAAACTGAGGAGCAGTTATTCTCTTTTAAAAGATACCTACATTATATATATACATATATATATATTATATGTATCTACGTGTGTATGTGCGCGTGTCATAATAAATCAAACAATTTTGTGTTATAGTGCAGCTCGATTATTATAAGAATAAAATTACAAAGCAAAATGTACCGAAATAATCAAAACTTTAGATAGTTTTTTTTTCAAATTGTGTAATAGAGTTATAACCAAACAAAGTAACAGATCAAAGTTATAACATACTGTGATTAAATATAAGTTTCAGAGCAAAGACAAACTATGTATATATATATATATATAGATATATGTATATATATATTATTTAAAATATATATGTATATATATATATATTATTTAAAATATATATGCATATATATATATATATTATTTAAAATATATATGCATATATATATATATATTATTTAAAATATATATGCATATATATATTATTCAAAATATATATGCATATATATATTATTCAAAATATATATGCATATATATATATTAAAAATATATATGCATATATATATATATATATATAAAAAATATATATGCATATATATATATATTAAAAATATATATGCATATATATATATATCAAAAATATATATGCATATATATATATATTAAAAATATATATGCATATATATATATTAAAAATATATATGCATATATATATATTAAAAATATATATGCATATATATATATATATATATTAAAAATATATATGCATATATATTAAAAATGCATATACATATATATATATTACAAATGCATATGCATATATATATATATATTACAAATGCATATGCATATATATATATATTAAAATATATATGCATATATATATATATTAAAATATATATGCATATATATTAAAAATGCATATGCATATATATATATATATTACAAATGCATATGCATATATAAGTAGATATATATGATGTTATTTAAAATATATATACATATGTTATTTTAAATATATATGCATATATATATAATGTTGTTTTAAATATATATGCATATATATATATAATGTTATTTAAAATATATATGCATATATATATAATGTAATTTAAAATATATATGCATATATATAATGTTATTTAAAATATATATGCATATATATATATTATGTTATTTAAAATATATATGCATATATATATAATGTTATTTAAAATATATATGCATATATATATATATGTTATTTAAAATATATATGCATATATATATACTGTCATTTAAAATATATATCCATATATATATAATGTTATTTAAAATATATATGCATATATATATACTGTCATTTAATATATATATGCATATATATATATAATGTTATTTAAAATATATATGCATATATATATACTGTCATTTAAAATATATATGCATATATATATGTTATTTAAAATATATATGCATATATATATACTGTCATTTAAAATATATATGCATCTATATATATAATGTTATTTAAAATATATATGCATATATGTATACTGTCATTTAAAATATATATGCATATATATACTGTCATTTAAAACATATATGCACATATATATATATATATACACTGTCATTTTAAATATATATGCATATATATACTGTCATTTAAAACATATATGCATATATATATATACTGTCATTTAAAACATAAGCATATATATATACTGTCATTTAAAACATATAAGCATATATATATATACTGTCATTTAAAACATATAAGCATATATATATATATATATATATATATATATAGTCATTTAAAATATATATGCATATATATATATATATATATAGTCATTTAAAATATATATGCATCTATATATATATATATATATAGTCATTTAAAATATATATGCATCTATATATATATATATATATATAGTCATTTAAAATATATATGCATATATATATATATATATATATATATATATATATATGTGCGGGTGTGTGTGTGTGTGTGTGTGATACATTAACATTTAATGGTATTCGAAATTAAAATAACTATATTTACGTTTAGATGCGAAACAATTAAATATACTGGTATACACAGAAAGTATGTTTGAACAAGGATTCTGAAACCAGAATATTTTCTTCTAACAGAAATAATAAAATCTTGGCTTTTAGCAGGTAAAACACCTAGTTCACGTAAATATGCTCTGTTGTTACTAGTTGAGAATCATGTAGCTTTTATTTAAATAGGTTGATTAAAATAAAGTATAGAATGTATATGCTAAAACATATTTTCACTATATATATATATATATATATATATATATATATATATATATATATATATATACTGTGGAGTTCTATATATATATATATATATATACTGTGGAGTTCTAATTGTTTTTAAAACAATGTAACAATTCAGAAAATGTCTGTTATTTTTATTGATACCATTAATTTTTAGACTTATTAAGAGTACCTATATTAATTTTTATAAGGATTGCAAGTATCGATCAAGAGTATAAAAAGGTCCTCATTCATTCCGCAGAAACTACAGATATCCATATACAGTATTATAGACTAAAGATATACCCAAGTGTGGTTCAATTTATATCTAAATAGGATCGCTCTCTACCACCCTAATTTGTGCTGAGTTAACCTAAATATTTAATGTAAAACTTATAAAAATAATATTTGATTATATGAACAGATCGCAAAAATACGTAGGTTTCAGTATGCAACTTCCTTACTTCGAATGTTACCTGATACAGTACATCTTTGTAAATAATTATTCCCTAATTTTTCCGTTTAACTGATGGTGTTCTGATATTTTCATAAACGATTCTATTGCACTCCGACTATGTTCTCATTTTATAATTGACTAATTTACGCACATAATACCGCCCATCTTTTAACAGTGTACACATCTAAATCTAGAGCTGACGTGTTTGAACGTGCCTGTTGTTGGAGAAAGCCAACGAGAAAATACGTATTATCTCCTCGTTGTTAAAAGCAGAAACGAGACGGGAGGTTATATCACGTGAGGTACGAGACTAATGCAATATTTAATGCAACGTTGAGAACTGGAGTCTCGCAGTGTTTTCTCGTGTTCTCGCAGTGGGATCGGAAGTTTCGACCGGAAACCAGCGCCGGAATCGTAACTCGGGTTCCTGCGACTTCCGATCACCTGACCGACAGTGTCGCAGCAGGTATTCGATTTCGAGGCGCGTCTTGGTTTGTCCATCTTACGAGATCAGCCACTAGTCGCGCACTTTCTTTAATTTTTGACTCAGCCTTAAATCTATTCAAGTGACATTTTCAATTTATCATGTTGTCTTTCATTGCCACGTTTTATCTGATAATTACTTCACGATAATAAAAAAAGAATGATAGGCGATTATGTAATGCAGAGTAATGCTACAATGAGAACCATTCTTGAATTTTGATTAGTTTACATTTCTTTTAAACTTTAATAATTTGTTCTGCCTATTTAAATTCTTAGAATCATAAATGATTAAATAATAGCTTATACCATGTGACAAGCATTTCTATAATAAATAGTATGCCCTTTGTTTAAAAATTAAACCAATCGTTCATTGCTTATAAATAGCCTTATTTATTGACACGTTGTGCAGGTTTTGAGATGATTACAAATTCACAAAATACAAAGTGTATTCATATATATATATATATATATATATATATATATATATATATATATATACTGGATTTACAACAAAATAGAATGCGTACACAGTATATAGTTACAAACAAGTGCATGCGTATACCGTATTAAGTATCAAATAAAATAATATTACCAACAAATGCAACATAAGACACACTGTGTTTACGAATAAATACAATAATATACACAGTATTTACCAAAAAATACAATTAATTATTAGGAGTATTTACCAGAAAATACCAGTATATCTTAATATGTAACAAGAGATTAATATATATAATTAGATTTTTCCGTGAACTAACTTGCACGTTAAGACAATGTATGCACGCTGCAGAAAGTTAAAAATTCCAGTTTTCTCAACGGTTTTAATTGTATTTATTTCATTAATTTCGTATAATTTTTTGCCTAAGAGCTATTGACTCTTCGAAATATCAAAATAATAATAAATAAAAAAATCAACATCGTTTTTATGCGTCATATATCACTAATCTTCCTTGAAGCATTTCTCTAGAAACATAAGTGAAATAATGTGTAATTTTTCAAACTATATATATATATATATATATATATATATATATATATATATATATATATATATATATATATATATATATATTAGTTACCACGAATACTATTGTATGTACGAATGTTGGCCTTTCTTATTTTATCTAACAAAATACATCAGATTAAATACAGGTAAATAAATACGATCAGCGCAAAGCAAAGACAACGAAGGTGAATAAATATTTCAAAAAGATAATTAGACAAGGAAAAGATGATGCCATTGCAAACGCAGCATCCATACAAAGAGGTTACTTCGCATCTATAGATCATAATCCCAAAGTTATGTTATCGATTTGCCATCGATATATACACACACATTATATATATATATATATATATATATATATATACAGGGTGAGCCAAAAGTAGGTGGACAGTAAAACACATTTTCCTTTATTTACACAGCTTTGAAGTCTGCCTCTTACGCTTCGACAAAAAATTTTTTTTACTGTCCACCTACTTTTTGCTCACCATATATATATATATATATATATATATATATATATATATATATACATACCCACACACATATATATATA
Organism: Sepiola atlantica; assembly: GCA_963556195.1. Lineage (NCBI taxonomy): Eukaryota > Metazoa > Mollusca > Cephalopoda > Sepiida > Sepiolidae > Sepiola > Sepiola atlantica. The sequence goes on along the minus strand of OY744524.1, from coordinate 21,520,096 downwards.
TATACACACACATATATATATATATATATACACACACATATATATATATACACACACATATATATATATACACACACACATATATATATATATACACACACACACACATACATATATATACACATATAGATAGATAGATAGATAGATAGATAGATAGATAGATAGATAGATAGATAGATAGATAGGCAGCTGTAAACAAGCACCTAAATCTGTGTAGACACTACGAGTTTCATGGAAATAAGGCCCTTGGTAATGAACTTAGAAAAATTTGCATGGTTCAGCTAAAACTAACAACACTTATTCATACAGCCAGACTAACGTAAGATATTCACACACCATTCCCATACAAAGCCAATAGTAGAAGTAAATCTCTGAAACGAATTCGTATATTCAGTGAGAAATAGTCGGCAATTTACGATCGAGGAAATTCCTTTTTTATATGTGTTTTTTCTCCCCTCATTAACAAAAGAGCGTCATCAAAAATTGCTTTTCAACTGTTTATTTATCACCCTTTAGGTGATTTTCATTCACTGTTTATTTGTGTATTGCGTTTATCCCATTATTCACTCATTCATTCCTCCTCACTTTTATCATTCATAAACAGAGCAATTCGAAAGTACTCCAAGTGGCAATGAATTTGCCATTTGCGAAACCACCGTCCCATAATTCTGCGTTCAGAGATACGTACCGCCACAATTCTTCAGCGACCAAGGCGTCGTAAAGCGATGGCTTTTACGACAGTCGACCAGAGTTAAGCACTGCCGAAATGGTTCAAAAATTGTTCGTACATTGTAACTTAACGTCGTTCGATCGACAGAGAAAGGCAAAATGGAAAATATAAAGAATAATGACTTGCGAGTGAGTTGAAGAAAAGTGGGGAGGGATATTGTTTAAAGGGTTATAATAGTGTCCGATAAAAGTTTAGTAGGCATATAATCATGGCGGCTGCTGTTAGCTTCCGGTGGCGAAAAAGAAAATAGAACTGCAAGACGTAACGTGGGTGAAAAATATTGAATACTAGCTGAAGTGCCCGTTAACAAAGATTCAAGAAAATGTTCAACATCTACATATCAATGACAAGATAAACATTTTTTTTTCACCTTAAATTAAAAGGTATATCATTATTAAATAAATACAATTCATTAATAAGGACAGAACATTACTATATTTATTCATTCATAATCTATGAGTCACCACGTATCAAGGGCAAAAGCCACTCGAGAAGTAGTTACTGCCACTCGAGAAGTAGGTATTGCCACTCGAGAAGTAGGTACTGCCATTCGGGAAGTAAATACTGCCACTCGAGAAGTAGGTACTGCCACTCGAGAAGTAGGTACTGCCACTTAAGAAGTAGGTACTGCCACTCGAGAAGTAGGTACTGCCACTCGAGAGTAAGATGTATAAATTCTCAGTTGAATGGTGATGAATATTATGAGAGGATTCAAAATGATGAACGGAATGAATTTAAATTTGATTACTTATGAATACGGTCCATGAACAATTTTGGGTGGGATTGGATTAAAGATGACATCTTGCAGTTTACAAGGAGGGAGTCTCGTGGTATTTTTTTTTATTTCCGTTGTGGTAGGTAGACGATTTTTTGCTACGAATCTCTTTCAATAATACACCCAGGATTAGAGCTATGTCGAGTACCTCCCATGTAGATAAGGATAAAACAGAGAAAGACTTGCAACATCTCTACTCTGAGAAACAGAATGACAAGAATAGAAGATATAATCCCCAACTAGATTGCGGAATCGAGTCTATACGTTCGAGTACGGCAGTTAACACTCAGAGCTTAAGTATTTGTTAAGTTTTTCACCATCAAATTCAACCGTAATTTAATCAATACATTTTTCTAAAAAATAAAGTATTTTCAAAATCTAGATAATAAAATAAATTAAGCCGGATTCTAGATAGTTTTCATCGATACATTCTTTCCTACAAAATCAATATTTAATTGTGCGGCGTTATTTTATTTCGTTAAAGTTGTTCGATGTTGTTAAAAGAAATTAAATATTATCCGAATTTCAGAAAATAAATAAGCTGGTCGGATATATTTTCGTGTAGCCGTAACTTATAAAAGACTTATTTCCATTTGTTTAGAAGACAAAAATAATATTTTGGATAAAAGAGACAGCATTCTACATTTGTCAGTTACATACTTACTTCCTTTATTTGGACTATGTAAACACCAACTTGAAGAACGTGCCTGTCTAGCCACACAAAAAAAGCTGTGTTACATGAACACTGTGGATGAAACTCACACGTCTATCGGGCGGGGTTCAAATCTCAACGTGAAAACAGCATGACAACTAGCTACACTGAAGAGCGATTATACGGCGAAAAAGGTGCATTTGGGTTAAGCATTACACACGCACACACATTAAGTTATGAAAATATATTTATAGCAATTAAGCTACACAGAGGCTCCCGTGTTTCATCCCCGGGGGGAGTCTTCAGGCTAAACTTGCTGTGTAGCTTAATTACCATGAATATATTTTCATAACTAACTGCCATATACTTATATACACTATATGTATTAATAGACACCAACTTCACTTGCACATCTGCATGCAAATAAAAAGACACACAGATTGTAACACTAACACACACACAAATCATGTTTGGACTCTTTAATATGTTAAACTTTTTTACAGACTGACAAAAGATCTTATTTTAACAAAAATATTGGTTAATTGACTAAATCATTTTTACGTGAAGATACTCACAAAATAGACGAGTGTACGTCGGTATAAACAAAAAAAGAAAGTCTTTTCGCCGCTCAAAAGAACGATTTCACACAGAGCCGACATGCGCGTTGAGACAATAGAGCGCTATCTAAGAACATTCGAAACAGGCGTTGCACAAACTTGCTAATAGCATATTATTTTCATAGAAGTATCATATTCGACCTATTTTTACCAAAAATTATTAATTTTTCGATAAACAACTGAATACCAACCAAAATATTAAAATTAAAAAATTATAATGAAACAAGCTATTTTGGCTATGTTTTTGTTGTAACTATTTATCTGTTTCCCCCGAGGACAGATTTATACACAAGGTGATTTTTTGTGTGTGGAAAAGCAACCTCTCCTAAAAGGGGCACTCTAGATTGGGGTACAAATAAAAATTGGCTCAGTCTAGAAGGTCTTTTTCATAGACTGACGACAGAACAGATACTACCGTTAGAGACGAATGTGTTTCCCCGGTGCATCAATTCTACATATCTTTCACACTTTCTTCTGTCTGTCCGCCTGTGTGTGTGCGCGTTTCTTTCCCTCTCCACTTCATCGTGCTTGTTTTATATTTATGCCTTCCTCGTCAGTTACCCCCTCCGTCTCCAACAATCGCCCTGCCCACTTCAAGGAGGGTGGGAACAGAACCATAAAACAAGCCAGTGAAAGATGTCGCAAAAACGTGTTGTCGGTCAAAGCGTAAGACGGACAGACAGACAGACAGTGAAAACGGACGGGTAGCATTCGGGTCGGTAAAGGAGGGTGGGAGATGTGATCATGGGCTTGAAATAAAATTGGGAATTTATGGCTACTAAAGGGGCCTGACCGTGCTAACTTCTCAATTCATTCTCCAACTGCAGACAAAACGACCGGTCCTCCCAAATGTTCTTCGCAGTTGTTGTAGTTGCCCTAACAATCGTTTTGTTTTGGGCTTTTTTTTTTTACTTCAGTTTTAAGTTTTTAGAAATGAAGGTCGATCGCTCTCTCTCTCTTTCTCTCTCTGTCGCTCATTTTCTATGCCTGAACTTTCTATTTTCTATTTTAATGCCTATGTAATATTTACCTTACTTTCCCCACGGAGAGTGGATACGACACGATATCGGTTTATTGTAGGGAAACCCACCTTCTCCCTAAAAAAAACGCACTGGGTTATTACAATAATAAACTAGGTGTGACCCGTCGGCATTTCCCGGTGGGGTCGCGTCAAATTGTAAGAATCAAATAAGATAATGGCTGGGACTATGGCCTCCTGGGACCAAGTAGAACCACATCGCACTCTCATGTTATTTATCTTCCTCCCACAAGGTAATATGTTATACAAGGTCGGAAAGTCGTATTTTAAAAGCCAGCGCCCGAGAATTTGAGCACTCTGGCCTATAAAAATGCCTGGGCAGCCCCAGAATTCCCCGGTAGGAGCGCCTCAGGCAGTAAGCGATAAACTTACTCCTCCCCAAAGAGGGGAGGCAAGGCCTGGGAGGGTGTACCCTCTAGAACTGCAGAGGGCAAACCCATAGATTGGGGTAAATAAAGACCTGAAGGCCAAGACGATACCGGTCTATAGGGTGCAGTATCCATCGGAACAGATACTACACTTTGCTCATCACCAAAATGCCGAGAAAGATACAGAATGTTCATTTGTGGGTTAAGAGACTACAGTCTCCGAAAGCTGCCATTGTCTTCTCGAAATTGTTGGTTGGATAGTCGTAGGAACTTTACGATATGTCAAACGTCGTTCGATTATTTTATTGCTAAATATCTATCTATGTTTTGTATACGAGTTTCTGCTGATTAATTTGATTTGTAGGCGTATATTTTTGTAAACAGATAATATCTATTTAACCCATAGATGGAACTCTAATAGGCACTACCACTTCGGATCAGAGTGAACCTGGGAGTAGTGGTAATAAGGGTGTGCTCAATACTCCATCAAGCTCGTAGATCAGGAGTTTACCATGGGATGCAATTTAAAGCCAAACGCATGACCACTCTCTAGAAAATGTGATAGTAATAGCTGTTACTTCAGTCATACAATTCTATCTGTTATATATTAAGTAGCTTAACACACGTTTATATTTCACATTAAAATACAGACAAAAAACTCGACGCTTGTCTTCTTTGTGAGATAGGTGTTTATAATTTCATATAATCATCTTTTTTTTTTAAATATATTGTTGTAGAGAAATAAGAGACCCTTCATTTCCTTCCCGACAGTGCTAGCCGTTAGTTATTTAGTCTTTGAAGAGATGGTGTAGCATCGAAACGTTCGTCTATTCACGCAATACTGTGATATTATGTATGTAAGTTTATAAATGCCCTACTTGGTAGTGTGCACTGTTTAAAATATTGGTCTTATGTTCGTTTTATAAACATATCTAAACTTAATCAATTATATATATATATATATATATATATATATATATATATATATATATATATATACAGGGTGGGCAAAAATAAGGGTCCTATTTTTAAAAATTCATAACTTTTTTATTTATTGATTTTTTTAATTTTTTTTTTTTTAGAATAAGTAAAGGACCCCTTCCGAAGCAAGCATGAGCCGTATTAGCCCTAAGGAACGTACCCTCATTTAGAAAACATTATTTTTGCTTAAAAAACTCAAAACAGTGTAAAAAACAATACTTTAGTTTTTGTAAGTTTTAAGAAGTGTTTTTCGGCTAAAATTTGTTTTGTTTATTTCAAAAAATCTCGGAAGGGTCAGTCTACACACACATAAAGTTTGGTGAGTTTAACTTTTATTTTGTGGAAGTTATTCAAATTCAAGTTATTCAAATTTAAAGATAGGACCCTTATTTTGGCCCACCCTGTATATATATATATATATATATATATATATATATATATATATATATATATATATATATATATATATATATATATACATACTGTTGAGGATGTTTTTAGTTTTAGGGGACATGGGTTTAAAATGTGTCTACGCTTATGCAATGGCGTCTAAAAAATTATTCACATCTGAGCTCTGCTCCAAATTCGAGGCCTCTTTGTTTTCCTCACCTGCAATAACTCGCTAAAAATAATAGATTTGTAGATATTATTTCAGGTAATAAAACATACTTTTATCTGAAAATTATTTTTCTGGCAAGGAGATAAATTATAAATTATTATTATCGACAAATATACAAACGTACGTTAAACCGTAATGACGTTGCTTTACAAATTGTTTCTTCTTCAATTTAGTAGAGTTCATAGATATAAACAAAATCTGAATGTTCCGCCATCCAAAGATAAACGCCATAACAATAAATTATGAAATAAAATCGTTTCATGTTTGTCGTATACGGATGTCTTTTTTATTGTCTAAAATATTCTCTACCACTCATGTCTGAATTGAATTGGTCAACATCGCTCTCGCGCCTCGCTCTATTTTATAGAGAATAAAACGTTGAAGAGTTCTCAACGTGCTCAGTTAAAAAAGAAGTTTACTGACTAAGTTCGCCTGTTCTCTTCATAACAAGTTGTTGGTGTCTTAGTTCCATAAAAAGCAAAGTGATACTTTAAGGTAATTAGTATTACTAACACATAGGTTTACCCAGACACATATATGCATAATTCTCGTCATAAAACAATAAAGTACACAGCAGTTAAGAATGAGTATAGATAATAATTACCCTTACTTCGTATTTGTGTGGATGGAATAGTGAGTATTGATTTACTCCTCTCCAGGAGTTAGGCACAAGGCCAGTTTTTATCTTATTCCCATAAGTAAGATATGACCCAAGGTCGGGTCGGGAAAGTGGGGTTTGAAAATTGTCTGGACAACCCCGTTGGCATTCCCCGGTAGGGGCGCCTCAGGCAGTAAGCAATAAACTTACTCCTCCCCAAAGAGGGGAGGCGGAGCCTGGGAGGGTTGACCTCCTAGATGCACAAGACAGACCCATAGACCGGCGGAACTCAAGCCCCGAAGGCCAAGACAATACCAGTCTATGGGGTGCAGTATCCATCGGAACAGATACTACACTTTGATCTTAGCCAAAAGGCCAAGCTCGATTTTGAAAACTGTTAAACTTCAATATCAGCTCGAAGACTTCGTAAGGCTGGCAAAAATAAAGAGTTGTGCTACAGAGGAACAGACTTTCAATGAGTAACACCCCCTTTGGTAGTTTAGCACTGTCGTATGGGAAATCGCCAGCCGTTATTAATGATGATACAAAATTAGTTATAAATAATACGAGAGCAATCTACACTAGCTGCTATTGTTTATAAACGGTAAGATTAATCTTCCCCTTTCTTGAAAGAGAGACATATATTTAAGAAAACATTGTTAAACATGACATAATATTTTTGCTTGATGATACCTTTTTGATATTTTTTTTCAATTGTTCTAATAATCTCTTTAATTGTCCAAATGATTACAACTAATAAATGTTCCACAGGTATCACTAGCGCTTTCCATTCTTCGTCGGATCATATTCGGATGACAAAAAAAAACTAACAAATGAACAAAAAGCTGGAGTAAAAAGATAATTAAAAAAAAAACAAAAAAAAACATCCGAGACGCTGAATATGAAGTCGTAATACGTAACACCTACAAACCGGTGAATTTTCAGAAACACGTTTACAATTTAAATTCCTGAACACCAGAATAAGCGTCACAGGATATATATATATATATATATATATATATATATATATATATATATATATATATATATATATATAATGTGTGTGTGTGTGTGTGTGTGTTTGTGTCGATAAAAAATATTAATACTTAGGTATATATATATATATATCTTGAATTTAATATTGATGTAGATAACATAATTTTATATAACTCCACCAATTATATATATATATATATATATATATATATATATATATATATATATATAATGCCTATTTGTGAAGATTATGAACATCTTATATAATTATTTGTAATAAGTGTATTTTCTATTTGAATACTTGCATTGTTATCAACGTCTTCTCAGAATTCTGATTCTTGCAATATTGTATTTATATATTTGAAACTCGACAACCGTGTCAGATTTTAGTCGTTTTCTTTGTGTATCAGGTAAAACATTTACAACGTTTTCTTTTAACTTATGTAAATAAATATATATTATTTCTACACACTTATTAATATCGTTTATTATCGGAAGGAGAGGAGGATTACCACTTGCATTCGACACCCAGATAATTTTAGACAGTTTAATTGTATATTTTACACTCAAGCGAAAGTTTACTTTTTAAAATCATGGCAATTATTTTATTTTAATAATCGTTATTTTTCCCATGAATAATATATATGGGAATACTGATTGTGAAGATTTTAGTTCGTACATTCTGGGAAAATATAAAATGGCTGTGTTATTAAACAATTTTAAAAAAAATAAATCAAACTTAATTTTCGCCATGATTATGACATTGAAAATGACAACATATTACTGAGTCTTTTGGCAAGGAGTAAAGTGTAGTATCTGTTCTGATATTAGACTTTATCTTTTCTGTCTTTGGACAGTAAAGGATGACTTTTTATTGAAAGGCAATTTCAATTTTCTGATCCAGAGGATCCCTTTTAATTTGAACCCGACCTTGTGTCTAACTCTGCCATCCTAGAGAGGGAAGTAATTAGGGTCGGAATTAAGTCGATTAAGTAAATTCTTTGGCTTTATTGAATTCCTATGGTTTGGCTTATATCATTTATAACCACAAATGAGCTTCAGTATGAAGAAGAAGCAAAAACATCCCCAAAATTCTCATACTTTGAGTTGTATCTGTTTCCGATTAAGATGAAAGCCTAATCACAATTTATAAACGTCATTCCCATCTTCAAATGCAATTGGACACTTATCAATTGTTTATAATTTGGTATGAAATGCGTTAATATTCTTTGGTACACTTGAGGTTTTATTTAGCTATTAATGATATTGGTATTGAAATATTTATTTAACATAATGGATATCGATGATGATTATGAAACCGGTAAGCCGACTTCAAATGAAGTGGGGTTTATTGTGTTGTAATACTAATATTATTATTTACTTACTTTGAGTTTTCACACAAGTCGTTTACAGATCCATAGACCGGCGTAATTCAGGACAGATCCATAGACCGGCGTAATTCAAGCCCCGAAGGCCAAGACGATACCAGTCTATAGGGTGCAGTATCCATCGGAAAAGATACTACACTTTCATTGTGTTCCACTTGAATTGTTTTGTCTTCATCATTAATTTCGATTTTATTTTACACACACATACACACAGTATGCATTTAAAAATATAGATGTAGATTATGCTTGAATTATTAAATAATGTTTGTATGGATATGTATTTGTTTTCTCCGACAGAGATCAATAAATGTGTAGAGCTATTGTAGTATTAAACTATACTTATGAAGAGCAAGTTACACAGAAATGTATGTTTCTCTCTAAGCTTGATCAACTGGTTCTCGAATGGAAACAAACGTTTACATCAAGCTTGCTTTCGTCATTATCTTCTCATACTAAGACACACACATCTCTATCTATCTATCTATCTATCTATCTATCTATCTATCTATCTATCTATACATACACACACACATATATATATTATTGTGAAAATATATGTTTATGCATATACTTTCAATACTTTGTTTAACAACCTCGTCTAATTCAATATCGACGAAAGCTAACCAGTAACAACAGAGCATACATAAGTAAGGAAAGTGGATGTATATTCCAAAAGCCGAGAATTTGAAAAATGTTCTTACAAAATTTCAAAGCAGATACATCTCAGTGCAAATTATTTTACGAGCCGTTTCGCATAAAGCGAACCAAACATTATCATGTCAATATTGGATCTGTTAACCTTGAGCTCGTCAACACTTGCGGGGACACACACACACACACACACATATGTATATATATATATATATATATATATATATATATATATATATATATATATATATAATGTGTGTGTGTGTGTGTGCATTCAAGTAGCTGAGGAAAATAATAAGAATAAAAAATATCAATATATATAGTCGACAGAATTTAATCTTACCAGCTCTTATTCCAATTATAGTATTGATAATACTAATTATTCATATATATATATATATATATATATATATATATATATGTATATATATATAAATAATTATTATAATATAATAATGTATAATTCTTTTGATTTAATAATAATAATTTAATTTTATTATATACTAGTATATACTTTTTGATACATGGGGCTTGTTTGTCCATCTTGCTGTATTCTAAACTTTTTTTAAGTTATCCAATGACGTAATCACATGTCTATTTAAATCGAGTCACTCTTTAAGATCCGTTACATTTTAATCATATACCTTGAGGAGAGTCTAATCATATATTTCAATATGATGCCAGATCATATTAAAATCAGAAATAGCGTAAAAGATTTAAAATGTAATTACATGAATTCAGAAATAATGGGAAAGATGTAGTAAGATGGCACTTTGAAGAACTATTACATGAGACATTTAAAGGATGACTTCTGTATATCTTGTATTGATCGTATAAATGCCCTGTACAGTGTGTGTTAAGAGTTGAATTGAGATGTTTGTTAAACATAGAGATGCTGAAAAAGGTATGATGATGGTAATAATGATGATGGAAATAATAATGGTAATAATAAGAACAATAATAACGATTATAATAATAATGATAATAATAATAGTAATTATAGTAATAATAATGATAATAATGGTAATAATAGTAATAATAATGGTAATAATAATAATAATAACAATACTAATAATAATAATAACAATACTAATAATGGTAATAATAATGGGAATTATTACAATTTTTATTACCATTATTATTATCATTATTATCATCATTATTACCATTAGGTAATAATGATGATAATAATGATAATAATAATAATGGTAATAATAATTGTAATAATAATAATGATGGTAATAATGATAATAATAATAAGTTGCAGCACCAGCTTTGGCTTGTATCACACATAATG
>OY744524.1:21464385-21501885 GCA_963556195.1 Sepiola atlantica | reverse complement strand
AGAGAAGATACCTAAGTGATTTCCGTAGTCCCCAGGAAGCCTCCTTGATTATCAAAGTACTCGGCGTTGTCCGGGAGAAAAGTGCTCAATGTCCTAGATAGAGCTACTGTAGTGATAGGTTTGGAAAATATTTTAACGCCATCTTCGTTTCCCTTTGGACTATTTCGCAGATTAGAAAGAGAGAGGATACCTAAGGGATTTCAGTAGTCCCCAGGAGGCCTCTTTGATTTTCAAAGTACTCGGCGTTGTCCGGGAAAAAAAGTGCTCAATGTCCTAGATAGAGCTACTGTAGTGATAGGTTTGGAAAATATTTTAACGCCATCTTCGTTCCCCTTTGGACTATTTCGCAGATCAGAAGGAGAGAGGATACCTAAGGGATTTCCGTAGTCCCCCGGAGGCCTCCTTGATTATCAAAGTACTCGGCGTTGTCCGGGAGAAAAGTGCTCAATGTCCTAGATAGAGCTACTGTAGTGATAGGTTTGGAAAATATTTTAACGCCATCTTCGTTCCCCTTTGGACTATTTCGCAGATTAGAAAGAGAGAGGATACCTAAGGGATTTCAGGAGTGCTCATGAAGCATCCTCGATTTTCAAAGTACTCGGCGTTGTCCGGGAGAAAAGTGCTCAATATCCTAGATAGAGCTACTGTAGTGATAGGTTTAGAAAATATTTTAACGCCATCTTCGTTCCCCTTTGGACAATTTTGCAGATAAAAAGGAGGGAGGATACCTAACCGATTTCAGTAGTCCCCATGAGACCTCTTTGATTTTCAAAGTACTCGGCGTTGTCCGGGAAAATAGTGCTCAATGTCCTAGATAGAGCTACTGTAGTGATAGGTTTGGATAATATTTTAACGCCATCTTCGTTCCCCTTTGGACTATTTCGCAGATCACAAGGAGAGAGGACACCTAAGTGATTTCAGTAGTCCCCAGGAGGCCTCCTTGATTATCAAAGTACTCGGCGTTGTCCGGGAGAAAAGTGCTCAATGTCCTAGATAGAGCTACTGTAGTGATAGGTTTGGATAATATTTTAACAGCATCTACGCTGAAAAGGATGGGGGAATGGATAAGAGTTATTTCAGTAGTCCCCAGGAGGCCTCCTTGATTATCAAAGTACTCGGCGTTGTCCGGGAGAAAAGTGCTCAATGTCCTAGATAGAGCTACTGTAGTGATAGGTTTGGAAAATATTTTAACGCCATCTTCGTTCCCCTTTGGACTATTTCGCAGATTAGAAAGAGAGAGGATACCTAAGGGATTTCAGTAGTCCCCAGGAGGCCTCTTCGATTTTCAAAGTACTCGGCGTTGTCCGGGAGAAAAGTGCTCAATGTCCTAGATAGAGCTACTGTAGTGATAGGTTTGGAAAATATTTTAACGCCATCTTCGTTCCCCTTTGGACTATTTCGCAGATTAGAAAGAGAGAGGATACCTAAGGGATTTCAGTAGTCCCCAGGAGGCCTCTTTGATTTTCAAAGTACTCGGCGTTGTCCGGGAAAAAAAGTGCTCAATGTCCTAGATAGAGCTACTGTAGTGATAGGTTTGGAAAATATTTTAACGCCATCTTCGTTCCCCTTTGGACTATTTCGCAGATCAGAAGGAGAGAGGATACCTAAGGGATTTCCGTAGTCCCCCGGAGGCCTCCTTGATTATCAAAGTACTCGGCGTTGTCCGGGAGAAAAGTGCTCAATGTCCTAGATAGAGCTACTGTAGTGATAGGTTTGGAAAATATTTTAACGCCATCTTCGTTCCCCTTTGGACTATTTCGCAGATTAGAAAGAGAGAGGATACCTAAGGGATTTCAGGAGTGCTCATGAAGCATCCTCGATTTTCAAAGTACTCGGCGTTGTCCGGGAGAAAAGTGCTCAATATCCTAGATAGAGCTACTGTAGTGATAGGTTTAGAAAATATTTTAACGCCATCTTCGTTCCCCTTTGGACAATTTTGCAGATAAAAAGGAGGGAGGATACCTAACCGATTTCAGTAGTCCCCATGAGACCTCTTTGATTTTCAAAGTACTCGGCGTTGTCCGGGAAAAAAGTACTCAATGTCCTAGATAGAGCTACTGTAGTGATAGGTTTTGGAAAATATTTTAACGCCATCTTCGTTCCCCTTTGGACTATTTCGCAGATCAGAAGGAGAGAGGATACCTAAGGGATTTCATGTGGGTTCATGAAGCCTCCTCGATTTTCAAAGTACTCGGCGTTGTCCGGGAGAAAAGTGCTCAATATCCTAGATAGAGCTACTGTAGTGATAGGTTTGGAAAATATTTTAACGCCATCTTCGTTCCCCTTTGGACTATTTCGCAGATCACAAGGAGAGAGGATACCTAAGTGATTTCAGTAGTCCCCAGGAGGCCTCCTTGATTATCAAAGTACTCGGCGTTGTCCGGGAGAAAAGTGCTCAATGTCCTAGATAGAGCTACTGTAGTGATAGGTTTGGAAAATATTTTAACGCCATCTTCGTTCCCCTTTGGACTATTTCGCAGATCAGAAAGAGCGAGGATACCTAAGGGATTTCAGGAGTGCTCATGAAGCCTCCTCGATTTTCAAAGTACTCGGCGTTGTCCGGGAGAAAAGTGCTCAATATCCTAGATAGAGCTACTGTAGTGATAGGTTTGGAAAATATTTTAACGCCATCTTCGTTCCCCTTTGGACTATTTCGCAGATCAGAAGGAGAGAGGATACCTAAAGGATTTCATGTGGGTTCATGAAGCCTCCTCGATTTTCAAAGTACTCGGCGTTGTCCGGGAGAAAAGTGCTCAATATCCTAGATAGAGCTACTGTAGTGATAGGTTTGGAAAATATTTTAACGCCTTGTGCCTAACTCCTGGAGAGGAGTAAATTACTCTAATGTATTTGTGTACTAATCCGATAAAAATGCAGAGTCACTGTAAACATCCCATAATCCCTTGCCGGATGTACCCGGTCTTGCCCTAAATTGTGTCCGGTTGTATCAGATCATCCAATAACTTCTGTCCGGATGCATCAATAACAACATAGGAATCCTATGTTAAGTGTGTGTAGTGAAACAAGGGTTGCTCAATCACATCCGCACCTGTCCCATAATCCCTTGCCGGATGTACCCGGTCTTGCTCTAAATTGTGTCAGGTTATATCAGGTCATCATGACGTCAGAGTATGGCAGATAATTTGAAAAATAATGCAAAGTGTCAGGAAGAAATTCACTCACACTACAACCTTTTAATAGACGCTAATATTCCTCCCCCTCCCTTCCGTTATCATGATAGGCATTACCTCCTCCTTTCATGCCAAATTGGGAGGGGGGTGACGGCATTCGCCGGTGTGAGCGCCTCAGGCCAATTTTTTTCTTGGGGGGGGGGATATTAAGAAAATCTATAATAAAGACCAATGTGCATTTAATTGTATCTATAATAAAGACCAATGTGCATTTATTTGTATCTATAATAAAGACCAATGTGCATTTATTTGTATCTATAATAAAGACCAATGTGCATTTATTTGTATCTATAATAAAGACCAATGTGCATTTATATTTATCTATAATAAAGACCAATGTGCATTTATATTTCATCGGGGGGGGAGGGGGCTTTTCATTTATTTTTGATGATATTTTATAGTAATTTGAAATTGCTGAGTCATATTTAATTACGTAATACCTCAAGTTCATAAACCAATTAATGTTTTTTAATGAAATTTATTTTTTAGAGGGTAGCTAAGGAAGTGCGTTAACTCACGTTTAAAACACACAATTAAGGTGTTTAAAACAAGGTTAGAGAATATATACATAACATATAAAAGTGTATTCTTATGTAAAATTCACAGAGTAAGATGATGAGAGTATTCTCGAATCTATTAACCCAGCCCTTAGGGGTCCATGGGGAATATTTCATCGAGGGGGGGAGGGGAATTTTCATTTATTTTTCATTATATTTTATAGTAATTTGAAATTGCTGAGTCATATTGTAATTTAATTAAGTAATACCTCAAGTTCATAAACCAATTAATGTTTTTTAATGAAATTTATTTTTTAGAGGGTAGCTAAGGAAGTGCGTTAACTCACGTTTAAAACACACAATTAAGGTGTTTAAAACAAGGTTAGAGAATATATACATAACATATAAAAGTGTATTCTTATGTAAAATTCACAGAGTAAGATGATGAGAGTATTCTCGAATCTATTAACCCAGCCCTTAGGGGTCCATGGGGAATATTTAATCCGGGGGGGGGGGGGCTTTTCATTTATTATTCATTATATTTTATAGTAATTTGAAATTGCTGAGTCATATTGTAATTTAATTACGTAATACCTCAAGTTCATAAACCAATTAATGTTTTTTAATGAAATTTATTTTTTAGAGGGTAGCTAAGGAAGTGCGTTAACTCACGTTTAAAACACACAATTAAGGTGTTTAAAACAAGGTTAGAGAATATATACATAACATATAAAAGTGTATTCTTATGTAAAATTCACAGAGTAAGATGATGAGAGTATTCTCGAATCTATTAACCCAGCCCTTAGGGGTCCATGGGGAATATTTCATCGAGGGGGGGGGGAATTTTCATTTATTTTTCATTATATTTTATAGTAATTTGAAATTGCTGAGTCATATTGTAATTTAATTACGTAATACCTCAAGTTCATAAACCAATTAATGTTTTTTAATGAAATTTATTTTTTAGAGGGTAGCTAAGGAAGTGCGTTAACTCACGTTTAAAACACACAATTAAGGTGTTTAAAACAAGGTTAGAGAATATATACATAACATATAAAAGTGTATTCTTATGTAAAATTCACAGAGTAAGATGATGAGAGTATTCTCGAATCTATTAACCCAGCCCTTAGGGGTCCATGGGGAATATTTCATCGAGGGGGGGGGGATTTTCATTTATTTTTCATTATATTTTATAGTAATTTGAAATTGCTGAGTCATATTGTAATTTAATTACGTAATACCTCAAGTTCATAAACCAATTAATGTTTTTTAATGAAATTTATTTTTTAGAGGGTAGCTAAGGAAGTGCGTTAACTCACGTTTAAAACACACAATTAAGGTGTTTAAAACAAGGTTAGAGAATATATACATAACATATAAAAGTGTATTCTTATGTAAAATTCACAGAGTAAGATGATGAGAGTATTCTCGAATCTATTAACCCAGCCCTTAGGGGTCCATGGGGAATATTTCATCGAGGGGGGGGGGAATTTTCATTTATTTTTCATTATATTTTATAGTAATTTGAAATTGCTGAGTCATATTGTAATTTAATTACGTAATACCTCAAGTTCATAAACCAATTAATGTTTTTTAATGAAATTTATTTTTTAGAGGGTAGCTAAGGAAGTGCGTTAACTCACGTTTAAAACACACAATTAAGGTGTTTAAAACAAGGTTAGAGAATATATACATAACATATAAAAGTGTAGTCTTATGTAAAATTCACAGAGTAAGTTGATGAGAGTATTCTCGAATCTATTAACCCAGCCCTTAGGGGTCCATGGGGAATATTTAATCGGGGGGGGGGGGGCTTTTCATTTATTTTTCATTATATTTTATAGTAATTTGAAATTGCTGAGTCATATTGTAATTTAATTACGTAATACCTCAAGTTCATAAACCAATTAATGTTTTTTAATGAAATTTATTTTTTAGAGGGTAGCTAAGGAAGTGCGTTAACTCACGTTTAAAACACACAATTAAGGTGTTTAAAACAAGGTTAGAGAATATATACATAACATATAAAAGTGTATTCTTATGTAAAATTCACAGAGTAAGATGATGAGAGTATTCTCGAATCTATTAACCCAGCCCTTAGGGGTCCATGGGGAATATTTAATCGGGGGGGGGGGGGGGCTTTTCATTTATTTTTCATTATATTTTATAGTAATTTGAAATTGCTGAGTCATATTGTAATTTAATTACGTAATACCTCAAGTTCATAAACCAATTAATGTTTTTTAATGAAATTTATTTTTTAGAGGGTAGCTAAGGAAGTGCGTTAACTCACGTTTAAAACACACAATTAAGGTGTTTAAAACAAGGTTAGAGAATATATACATAACATATAAAAGTGTATTCTTATGTAAAATTCACAGAGTAAGATGATGAGAGTATTCTCGAATCTATTAACCCAGCCCTTAGGGGTCCATGGGGAATATTTCATCGAGGGGGGGGGGGAATTTTCATTTATTTTTCATTATATTTTATAGTAATTTGAAATTGCTGAGTCATATTGTAATTTAATTACGTAATACCTCAAGTTCATAAACCAATTAATGTTTTTTAATGAAATTTATTTTTTAGAGGGTAGCTAAGGAAGTGCGTTAACTCACGTTTAAAACACACAATTAAGGTGTTTAAAACAAGGTTAGAGAATATATACATAACATATAAAAGTGTATTCTTATGTAAAATTCACAGAGTAAGATGATGAGAGTATTCTCGAATCTATTAACCCAGCCCTTAGGGGTCCATGGGGAATATTTAATCGGGGGGGGGGGGGCTTTTCATTTATTTTTCATTATATTTTATAGTAATTTGAAATAGCTGAGTCATATTGTAATTTAATTACGTAATACCTCAAGTTCATAAACCAATTAATGTTTTTTAATGAAATTTATTTTTTAGAGGGTAGCTAAGGAAGTGCGTTAACTCACGTTTAAAACACACAATTAAGGTGTTTAAAACAAGGTTAGAGAATATATACATAACATATAAAAGTGTATTCTTATGTAAAATTCACAGAGTAAGATGATGAGAGTATTCTCGAATCTATTAACCCAGCCCTTAGGGGTCCATGGGGAATATTTCATCGAGGGGGGGGGGGAATTTTCATTTATTTTTCATTATATTTTATAGTAATTTGAAATTGCTGAGTCATATTGTAATTTAATTACGTAATACCTCAAGTTCATAAACCAATTAATGTTTTTTAATGAAATTTATTTTTTAGAGGGTAGCTAAGGAAGTGCGTTAACTCACGTTTAAAACACACAATTAAGGTGTTTAAAACAAGGTTAGAGAATATATACATAACATATAAAAGTGTATTCTTATGTAAAATTCACAGAGTAAGATGATGAGAGTATTCTCGAATTTATTAACCCAGCCCTTAGGGGTCCATGGGGAATATTTCATCGAGGGGGGGGGGATTTTCATTTATTTTTCATTATATTTTATAGTAATTTGAAATTGCTGAGTCATATTGTAATTTAATTACGTAATACCTCAAGTTCATAAACCAATTAATGTTTTTTAATGAAATTTATTTTTTAGAGGGTAGCTAAGGAAGTGCGTTAACTCACGTTTAAAACACACAATTAAGGTGTTTAAAACAAGGTTAGAGAATATATACATAACATATAAAAGTGTATTCTTATGTAAAATTCACAGAGTAAGATGATGAGAGTATTCTCGAATCTATTAACCCAGCCCTTAGGGGTCCATGGGGAATATTTCATCGAGGGGGGGGGGGGAATTTTCATTTATTTTTCATTATATTTTATAGTAATTTGAAATTGCTGAGTCATATTGTAATTTAATTACGTAATACCTCAAGTTCATAAACCAATTAATGTTTTTTAATGAAATTTATTTTTTAGAGGGTAGCTAAGGAAGTGCGTTAACTCACGTTTAAAACACACAATTAAGGTGTTTAAAACAAGGTTAGAGAATATATACATAACATATAAAAGTGTATTCTTATGTAAAATTCACAGAGTAAGATGATGAGAGTATTCTCGAATCTATTAACCCAGCCCTTAGGGGTCCATGGGGAATATTTCATCGAGGGGGGGGGGAATTTTCATTTATTTTTCATTATATTTTATAGTAATTTGAAATTGCTGAGTCATATTATAATTTAATTACGTAATACCTCAAGTTCATAAACCAATTAATGTTTTTTAATGAAATTTATTTTTTAGAGGGTAGCTAAGGAAGTGCGTTAACTCACGTTTAAAACACACAATTAAGGTGTTTAAAACAAGGTTAGAGAATATATACATAACATATAAAAGTGTATTCTTATGTAAAATTCACAGAGTAAGATGATGAGAGTATTCTCGAATCTATTAACCCAGCCCTTAGGGGTCCATGGGGAATATTTCATCGGGGGGGGGGGGCTTTTCATTTATTTTTCATTATATTTTATAGTAATTTTAAATTGCTGAGTCATATTGTAATTTAATTACGTAATACCTCAAGTTCATAAACCAATTAATGTTTTTTAATGAAATTTATTTGTTAGAGGATAGCTAAGGAAGTGCGTTAACTCACGTTTAAAAACACAATTAAATTTTAGGGGTAAGGACAAATTTTTTAGGGGTCAGGCCAAATTTTTTATTTTATTTTTTTTTAACTTAAAATATTTCTCAGGGTTGTGGGACACTGAAAAAAAAAGTTGGTGGGGGGGGGGCTGGAGAGATTAGGGGGTCGGGGAAAATTTAAGGGTCAGGCCAAATTCTTTAGGGGTCCGGCCAAATTTTTTTTTTTCTTTTTTTGAACTTAAAATATTCCTCAGGGGAAGAGTGAAAAAAAGTTGGAGGGGGGGGGGCTGGAGAGATTAGGGGGTCGGGGAAAATTTTAGGGGTCAGGCCAAATTTTTTTTTTTTCTTTGAACTCAAAATATTTCTCATGTTTGGGAGAGTAAAAGAAATTGATGGGGGCTGGAGAGATTGGGGGGTCGGAGAAATTTTCAGGGGTCAGGACAAACTTTTAAGTGGTCGGGCCAAATTTTTTTATTTTTTGAACAAAAATATTACTCAGGGTGGGCGAGAGTAAAAAAACTGTGGGGGGGGGCTGGAGAGATTGGGGGGGTCGGGGAAATTTTTAGGGGTCAGGACCATCTTTTTATAGGTCGAGCCAAATTTTTTTTGTTTTTTTATTTTTTTAACTAACAATATTTCTTAGGATTGGGAGAGAATAATAAAAAGTTGGGGGCGTTCTGAAGAGATTGGGGGCTCGGGGAAATGTTTAGAGGTCAGGACAAACTTTTTAGGGGTCGGGCCAAATTTTTTTATTTTTTTATTTTTGGAACTAAAAATATTACTCAGGGTTGGGCGAGAGTAAAAAAAAGTTGGGGGGCCTGGAGAGATTGGTGGTCGTGGAAATTTTTAGCGGCGATATAAACGTATTTACCATTCGCACCGGGGCGGCGATAGGTACCTATTTAGCATTCGCACCGAGGAGACTATAGGTACGTATTTAGCATTCAGCGGTGGCGATAGGAACGTATATAGCATGTGTACATGGGATGCCATAAGTACGAATATAGCATGCGCACCGGGAGTGTAAATAAAAATTGGGGTGGGGGGCAACATTTTTTTCCTTTTCTTTTATCTTTTTCATTGACAATATTTATATGTATGGGGCAGGATGAAAAAAAAAATTTTCGGGGCGGGGGAGCTAAAAAAATTTTTTTTTTCTTTTTTTAAACTAAAAACATTTCTATGTATGGGGGGAACATAAAATTTTTGGGGCGGGTCAAAAAATTTTCTTTTCTTTTTTATTTCTTTTAAATTAAAAATATTTCTAAGTATGTGGGAGGATGGAAAAAAATGTTCGTGGGGGGAGGCAAAAACATTTCTTTTTTTCTGTTTTTAACTAAAATTATTTATATTTATGATAGTGACAATACATGAATGAACACTATTTTGTTTTTCAAACACGACAGGGGTGCACTAATATGAGTTCTTACGTGTGCTAACTGGGCTGGAGATAGGTACATATATAGTATGTGCACCCTTGCAGAGATAGGTAAGTATGTAGTATGCACACCAGAGCGGCGATAGGTACGAATATATTATGCGCACCAGGCCGGCGATAGGTTTATATATAGTATGTGCCCTGGGGTCGCATAGGTACGTATATAGTAGTGTATAGGGGTGGCGATAGTTACGTATTTAGCATTCGCCCTGGGGTTGCGATAGGTACGTATTCAGCATTCGCACAGGGGCGGCGATATGTACATATTTAGTATTCACACTGGGGCAGTGATAGGTACATATGGTGTATGCACACCGGGGCGGCAATATGTACGTATTTAGCATTCACCCCTGGGCGGAGATAGGTACTTATTTAGCATTCAGCGGTGGCGATAAGTACGTATATAGCATGTGCACATCGGCGGCAATAAGTATGTATATAGTATGTGCACCGGGGCGGTGATAGGCATGTATTTAGCATGTGCACTGGGGCAGCGATCGGTTCATATATAGCACGTGCACCAGGGCGCTGATAGGTACGTATATAGCACGCGCACCGGGGCGGCGAAAGGTACGTATTTAAAATTCACACCGGGGCGGCGATAGGTACGTATATAGCACGCGCACCGGGGCGGCGAACGGTACGTACTTAAAATTCACACCGGAGCGGCGATAGGTACGTAATTAGCATTTACACAGGGGCGGCGATAGGTATGTATTTAGCATTCACACCGGGGCGGCGATAGGTATGTATTTAGCATTCACACCGGGGCGGCGATAGGTACGTATTTAGCATTCACACCAGGGTGGCGATAGGTATGTATTTAGCATTCACACCGGGGCGGCGATAGGTAGTATTTAGCATTCGCACCAGGGTGGCGATATGTACGTATTTAGCTTCCGACCCGGGGCAGCGATAGGTACGTATTTAGAATTCACACCGGGGCGGTGATAGGTACGTATTTAGAATTCACACCGGGGCGGCGATAGGTATGTATTTAGCATTCGCACCGGGGCAGCAATTAGTACCTATTTAGCTTCCACACCGGGGCGGCTATAGGTACGTATTCAGAATTTAGGGGTGGCGATAGCTACGTATATAACATGTACACATGGGCAGCAATAAGTACGTACATAGCATGCGCTCTGCGGCGGCAGTCAGTACATATATAGCACGCGCACCGGGGCGGCGATATGGACGTATATAGCACGTGCACCGGGGCGGCGATAGGTACGTATATAGCACATGCACCGGAACGGCGAAAGGTATGTATTTCGCATTCGCACCGGGGCGGCTATAGGTACGTATTTAGCATTCGCACCGGGCCGGCGATAGGTACGTATTTAGCATTCGCACCAAAGCGGCGATAGGTACGTATTTAGCATTCGCACCAAAGCGGCAATATGTACATATTAATTATTCGTACTAGGGCAGCGATAGGTACTTATGTAGCATGCACACAGGGACGGTGATAGGTACTATTTAGCATTCGCACCGAGGCAGCGATAGGTACTTAAATAGTATCTGCACTGGGGCAGCGATAGGTACATATATAGTATGTGCACTGGGGCGGCGATAGGTACGTATATAGTATGCGCACCGGGGTGATGATAGATACGTATATAGTATGAACACCGGGGCGGAGATAAGTTCTTATATAGAAGGCGCAGATAGAGGTGTTACTTTTTATAGAAATATGATATACTATTGCCCTGGCCAACGTAGGAGAAATGGTGGGGAAGAAACAGCTTTCGCAAAAGGCAAAATTAGAAAGTAGCGCTGAAATGGGGTGACCAGGGAAGAGAAAGGTAGAAAGATAAAGAGACGGCTATAGAGAAAGGGGGGGGGGAGAAATAGAAGTTTGTATATAAAGATGTTACACACACGATTTTTCTTCAATTATATGTTTTTATGACCCCGAGCAACGCCGGGTAGCCCCGCTAGTCTCAATATATATAAGGCAAAAATCTGTGATATGTATGTAACGCTAAGGCTTGTAAAATACAAAACAAACACCTCCGAATTAGGTATTATTTTAACCGGCATAACCTCGAGAAAATAATATCGAAAAATTTAAAAAAAAGATTCATTTTTAAGGGGTCAAATAGCCATTTTTTCGTTTAATGTGATCACGATTTTTAATGTTATCTTGTGCACATGACGTCACATAGATAGGTACATGACGTCATAGTAATAGGTTCGGATATTATTTTATGCTATCGTCACGTTATTATTGTTTTTTTTGCATTTTTCTTCGGACTATTGCCCTGATAAAAGGGAGGGGAATAAGCGAGAGTTATTTTAGTATAGCTCTAAATGCCTCCTTGTATTTGGGGATTGAAAATGATGAAGAATATCATGATGGGATTGAAAATAATGAAGAATGCCGTGAGAGGATTGAAAATGATGAAGAATACCATGTGAGGATTGAAAATGATTAATAATATCATATCATAAGGGGATAAAAAATGATAAAGAATATCATGAAGTGATTGAAAATGATGAATAATAGGGTGAGAGGATTGAAAATGATGAAGAATATCATGAGTGGATCGAAAATGATAAAGAATATAATGAGGAGATTGTAAATGATGAAGAATATCATGAAGTGATTGAAAATGATGAAGAATATCATGAGAGGATTGAAAATGATGAATAATATCATGAGAGGATTGAAAATGATGAAGAACAAAATGAGGGGATTGAAAATGATGAAGAATATCATGAGAGGATTGAAAATGATGAAGAACATCATAAGAGGATTGAAAATGATGAAGACCATCATGAGAGGATTGAAAATGCTGAAGAATAACATGAGAGGATTGAATATGATGTAGTATATTATGAGAGGATTGAAAATGATGAAGAACAAAATGAGGGGATTGAAAATGATGAAGAATATCATGAGAGGATTGACAATGATGAAGAACATCATGAGAAGATTTGACAATAAATAAGAACATCATGAGAGGATTGAAAATGATTAAGAATATCATGAGAGGATTGAAAATGCTGAAGAATAACATGAGAGGATTGAATATGATGTAGTATATTATGAGAGGATTGAAAATGCTGAAGAATACCATGAGGGGATTGAAAATGATGAAGCACATCATGAGAAGATTGAAAATGATGAAGAATATTATGAGAGGATTGAAAATGATGAAGAATACTATGAGAGGATTGAAAATGATGTAGAATATCATGAGAGGATTGAAAATGATGAAGAATACCATGAGAGGATTGAAAATGATGAAGAATACTATGAGAGGATTGAAAATGATGTAGAATATCATGAGAGGATTGAAAATGCTGAAGAATA
This sequence comes from Sepiola atlantica, assembly GCA_963556195.1. Lineage (NCBI taxonomy): Eukaryota > Metazoa > Mollusca > Cephalopoda > Sepiida > Sepiolidae > Sepiola > Sepiola atlantica. The sequence goes on along the minus strand of OY744524.1, from coordinate 21,488,884 downwards.
CCATGAGGGGATTGAAAATGATAAAGAACATCATGAGAAAATTGAAAATGATGAAGAATATTATGAGAGGATTGAAAATGATGAAGAACATCATCAGGGGATTGAAAATGATGAAGAATACAATGAGAGGATTGAAAATGATGAAGAATACCATGAGAGGATAGAAAATGATGAAGAATACCATGAGAGGATTGAAAATGATGAAGAATACCATGAGAGGATTGAAAATGATGAAGAATATCATGAGAGGATTGAAACTGCTGAAGAATACCATGAGGGGATTGAAAATGATGAAGAACATTATGAGATGATTGAAAATGATGAAGAATATTATGAGATGATCGAAAATGATGAATAATATCATGAGAGGATTCAAAATGATGAAGAATACCCTGAGAGTCTTGAAAATGATGAAAAATACCATGAGGGGATTAGAAATGATGAAGAATACCATTAGAGGATTGAAAATGATGAAGAATACAATGAGAGAATTGAAAATGATGAAGAATATCATGAGAGGATTGAAAATGATGAAGAATATCATGAGAGGATTGAAAATAATGAAAAATATCATGAGAGGATTTAAAATGATGAAGAATACCATGATGGGATTGAAAATGATGAAGAATACCATGAGAGGATTGAAAATGATAAAGAATACCATGAAAGGATTGAATATAGAAAAAGAATTTCATGAGGAGATTAAACATCATGAAGAATATCATGAAAGGATTGAAAATGATGAAGAATATCATGAGAGGATTGAAAATGATAAAGAATATAATGAGAGGATTGAAAATGATGAATAATATCATGAGAGAATTGAAAATGATTAAGAATATCATGAGAGGATTGAAAATGATAAAGAATACCATGAGAGGATTGAATATAGAAAAAGAATTTCATGAGGAGATTAAACATCATGAAGAATATCATGAGAGGATTGAAAATGATTAAGAATGTCATGAGAGGATTGAACATGATGAAGAATATCATGAGGGGATTGAAAATGATGAAGAATACCATGAGAGGATTGAAAAAATAAGGAAGAATGTCGTGAGAGGATTGAAAATGATGAAGAATACCATGTGAGGATTGAAAATGATTAATAATATCATATCATAAGGGGGATAAAAAATGATGAAGAATATCATGAAGTGATTGAAAATGATGAATAATAGGGTGAGAGGATTGAAAATGATGAAGAATATCATGAGTGGATTGAAAATGATAAAGAATATAATGAGGGGATTGTAAATGATGAAGAATATCATGAAGTGATTGAAAATGATGAAGAATATCATGAGAGGATTGAAAATGAAGAATATCATGAGAGGATTTAAAATGATGAAGAACAAAATGAGGGGATTGAAAATGATGAAGAATATCATGAGAGGATTGAAAATGATGAAGAATATCATGAGAGGATTGAAAATGATGAAGACCATCATGAGAGGATTGAAAATGCTGAAGAATAACATGAGAGGATTGAATATGATTTAGTATATTATGAGAGGATTGAAAATGATGAAGAACAAAATGAGGGGATTGAAAATGATGAAGAATATTATGAGAGGATTGACAATGATGAAGAACATCATGAGAAGATTTGACAATGAATAAGAACATCATGAGAGGATTGAAAATGATTAAGAATATCATGAGAGGATTGAAAATGCTGAAGAATAACATGAGAGGATTGAATATGATGTAGTATATTATGAGAGGATTGAAAATGCTGAAGAATACCATGAGGGGATTGAAAATGATGAAGAACATCTTGAGAGGATTGAAAATGATGAAGAATATTATGAGAGGATTGAAAATGATGAAGAATACTATGAGAGGATTGAAAATGATGTAGAATATCATGAGAGGATTGAAAATGATGAAGAATATTATGAGAGGATTGAAAATGATGAAGAATACTATGAGAGGATTGAAAATGATGTAGAATATCATGAGAGGATTGAAAATGCTGAAGAATACCATGAGGGGATTGAAAATGATAAAGAACATCATGAGAAAATTGAAAATGATGAAGAATATTATGAGAGGATTGAAAATGATGAAGAACATCATCAGGGGATTGAAAATGATGAAGAATACAATGAGAGGATTGAAAATGATGAAGAATACCATGAGAGGATAGAAAATGATGAAGAATACCATGAGAGGATTGAAAATGATGAAGAATACCATGAGAGGATTGAAAATGATGAAGAATATCATGAGAGGATTGAAAATGATGAAGAATACCATGAGGGGATTGAAAATGATGAAGAACATTATGAGATGATTGAAAATGATGAAGAATATTATGAGATGATTGAAAATGATGAATAATATCATGAGAGGATTCAAAATGATGAAGAATACCATGAGAGTTCTGAAAATGATGAAACATACCATGAGGGGATTAGAAATGATGAAGAATACCATGAGAGGATTGAAAATGATGAAGAATACCATGAGAGGATTGAAAATGATGAAGAATACCATGAGAGAATTGAAAATGATAAGGAATATCATGAGAGGATTGAAAATGATGAAGAATATCATGAGATGATTGAAAATGATGAAAAACATCATGAGAGGATTTAAAATGATGAAGAATACCATGATGGGATTGAAAATGATGAAGAATACCATGAGAGGATTGAAAATGATAAAGAATACCATGAGAGGATTGAATATAGAAAAAGAATTTCATGAGGAGATTAAACATCATGAAGAATATCATGAAAGGATTGAAAATGATGAAGAATATCATGAGAGGATTGAAAATGATAAAGAATATAATGAGAGGATTGAAAATGATGAATAATATCATGAGAGAATTGAAAATGATTAAGAATATCATGAGAGGATTGAAAATGATAAAGAATACCATGAGAGGATTGAATATAGAAAAAGAATTTCATGAGGAGATTAAACATCATGAAGAATATCATGAAAGGATTGAAAATGATGAAGAATATCATGAGAGGATTGAAAATGATAAAGAATATAATGAGAAGATTGAAAATGATGAATAATATTATGAGAGAATTGAAAATGATTAAGAATATCATGAGAGGATTGAAAATGATGAAGAATATTATGAGAGGATTGAAAATGATTAAGAATACCATCCGAGGATTAAAAATGATGAAGAATACCATGAGAAGATTGAAAATGATGAATAATATTATGAGAGAATTGAAAATGATGAAGAATACAATGAGAGGATTGAAAATGATTAATAATATCATGGGGGATTGAAAATGATGAAGAATATCATGAGGAGATTGAAAATGATGAAGAATATCATGAGAGGATTTAAAATGATCAAGAAAATCATGAGGGGATTGAAAATGATGAAGAATATCATGAGGGGATTTAAAATGATTAAGAAAATTATGAGGGGATTGAAAATGATAAAGAATACCATGAGGGGATTGAAAATGATGAAGAATATCATGAGGGGATTGAAATTGATGAAGAATATCATGAGAGGATTGAAAATGATCAAGAACATCATGAGGGGATTGAAAATGATGAAAAACATCATGAGGGGATTGAAAATGATGAAGTATATTATGATGGGAAGGAAAATGATGAAGAATATTATGAGGGGATTGAAAATGATGAAGAATATTATGAGGGGATTCAAAATGATTAAGAATAGCATGATGGGGATTGAAAATGATGAAGAATATCATGAGAGGATTGAAAATTATGGAGAATACCATGAGCGGAATGAAAATGATGAAGAATATCATGAGGGGATTGAAAATGATGAATAACATCATGAAGGGATTGAAAATGATGTAGAATACCATGAGGGGATTGAAAATAATGAAGAACATCATGAGGGGATTGAAAATTATGAAGAACATCATGAGAGGATTGAAAATGATGAAGATCATCATGTGGGGATTGGAAATGATGAAGAATATCCATGATACATGATATATGATACATATCTATGATACATATACATGATACATATCTATGATACATACTACATATCTATTATACATGATACATATCTATGACAAATGATACATGATACATATCCATGATACATATACATAATACATATCCATGATACCTATCCATGATACATGATACTTATCCATGATACATGAAACGTACCCATTATACATGATACATATCCATGATACATTATACATATCCATGATACATTTCCATGATACATTATACATATCCATTATACATTATACATATCCATGATACATATCATGATACATATCCATGATACATGATAGATATCTATGATACATATCCATGATACATATCCATGATACATATTCACGATACATATCCATGATACATGATACATACCTATGATACATATACATGATACATGATACATATCTATAATAAATATCAATGACAAATGATACATATCCATGATACATATCCGTGATACATGATACATATCGATGATATATATACTTGATACATATCTATGATACATGATACATATCAATGATACATGATACATATACATATCCAGGATACATATCCATGATACATATCCATGATACATGATACATATCTATGATACATAACACATATCTATGATACAGGATTCATGATACATATGATACATTATACATATACATGATACATATCCATGAAACATATATATATATATCCATGATACATATACATATCCATGATATATGATTCATACCCATGATACATATACATGATACATATCTATGATACATATCAAGGATAGATGATACACATCCATGATATATATCCATGATGAATACCCATGATACATATACATACCCATGATACATATACATATACATGATACATATACATGATACATGATTCATATCTATGATACATAACACATATACATGATACATATCCATGATACAGTATACATGATACATACCTATGATACATGATACATGATACATATCAATGATACATATCCATGATACATGATACATATCCATGATACACATCCATGATACATGCTACATATCCATGCTACATATCCATGATACATGCTACATATCCATGCTACATATCCATGATACATGCTACATATCCATGATACATATCCATGATACATGATACATATCCATGATACATATCCATGATACATGATACATATCCATGATACATATCCATGATACATTATACATATCTATGATACATGATACATATCCATGATACACATCCATGATACATATCCATGATACATGATACATATCCATGATACATGTCCATGACACATAATACATATACATATCCATGATACATATACATATACATGATACATACACATGATACATGATACATATACATTATACATATACATATACATGATACATATCCATAATACATATACATGATACATATCCATGATACATGTCCATGATACATGATACGTATATATGATACATGATACATATCCATGATACATGATACATATCCATGATACATAATACATATACATATCCACGATACATGATATATATCCATGATACATATACGTATACATGATACATACACATAATACATATACATGCTACATATACATGATACATATACATGATACACGATATATATACATGATACATATACATGATACATATACATGATACATGATACATATCCAGGATACATATCCATTTTTTCAACGTTAATTGTGTGGGAGAAAAGTGCTCAATATCCTAGATTGAGCTACTGTAGTGATAGGTTTGGAAAATATTTTGATGCCATCTTCGTTCCCCTTTGGACTATTTTGCAGATGAAAAGGAGGGATACCTAAGTGATTTCAGTAGTGCTTAGGAGGCCTCCTTGACTTTCAAAGTACTCGGCGTTGTCCGGGATAAAAGTGCTCAATATCCTAGATAGAGCTACTGTAGTGATAGGTTTGGATAATATTTTGACAGCATCTACGCTGAAAAGGATGGGGGAATCAATAAGAGTGATGTAATTAGTGCTCATGAAGCCTCCTTCATTTTCAAAGTAGCCGGCGTTGTCTAGGAGAAAAGTGCTCAATATCCTAGATAGAGCTACTGTAGTGATAGGTTTGGAAATTATTTTAACGCCATCTCAATATCCTAGCGTGTGCTTCTGCTGTATAGAAACGGGGAGGGAGGTGCTTCTGCAATATAGCAACTGGGGTTACTTCTGTGGTATAGCAACCGGAGGGTGGTTCTGCAATATAGAAACTTGAGGTTTCTGCGGTATAGCAACCGGGGGAGGGGGGTGCTTCTGCGGTATAGGAGCCTGGGGCTTCTGCGGTATGGCCCTCAGGGGGTGCGTCTGCGGTATAGGGGTTCCTCTATGGTATTGCACTCGGGGGGGTGCTTCTGCAGTATAGGAACCTGAAGCTTCTGCGGTATAGCAACCAAGGGTGGGATGCTTCTGCGGTATAGGACCACAAGGCTTCTGCGGTATAGCAACAGGTGGGGGGTTCTTCTGCGGTATCGGACCACGAGGCTTCTGCAGTATAGCAACCAGGGGGTTCTTCTTCGGTATAGCAACGGGGGGAGGGGTGCTTCTGTTGTATGGCACCTGGGGGGTGTTTTTGCAGTATAGGAACCTGAGGCTTCTGTGGTATGCACCCAGGGGGGTGCTTCTGCGGTATGGAACCCAGGTGGTTTCTTCTGCGGTATGCCAGCCAGGGGGTGCTTCTGCGGTATAGAATCATGAGGCTTCCGCTGTATAGCAACCAGGGGTGGGGAGCTTCTGCGGTATAGTACCACAAGGCTTCTGCGGTATAGTATCTGCACTGGGCTGGTGATTGGTACGTATTTCGCATTCGCACTGGAGCTGCGATAGGAACATATGTAGCATTGCACCGGGGCAGCAATAGGTACGTATGTAGCATTCACACCGGGGCAGCGATAGGTACGTATATAGCATGCATACCGGGGCAGCAATGGGTACTTATATAGTATATGCACCGGGGCGGCAATAGGTACGTATATAGTATGCGCACTGGGGCGACGATAGGTACGTATATAGTCTGCGAACCACGGTGGCGATACATAGGTATATAGTATGAATACTGGAGCGGAGATAAGTACCTATATAGAAAGCGCAGATAGAGGTGGTACTTTTTATATAAATATGTCATACTATTGCCCTGGGCAACGTAGGAGAAATGGTGGGGAAGAAGCAGCCTTCCCAAAAGGCAAAATTAGTAGTAGCGGTGAAATGGGGCGACCAGGGAAGAGAAAGGTAGAAAGACAAATAGACGGCTATAGAGGAGGGGGGGCAATACAAGTTTGAATATAAAGATGTTACACACGCGATTTCTCCTCAATTATATGTTTTTATGACCCCGAGCAACGCCGGGTAGCCCCGCTAGTCTCTTATATAAAGGGCAGTTGTCTGTATGTATGTATGTCTGTATGTGAAGCTTCTCCTCAAAAACTAAGCGGCGACATGTCAAAAAGTGTATATCTTCAGCACCGTACATATCCTGGGATCATAATATCTCAAAATCGCAAATAACGATTCACTCACTGACAGTCAACCGGACCACTTTCCGACAAAAGGTAGCAGTTTTTTCGTATTTTACACGACTTTTTAAACGTTATTATGTACTAAATTCGAAATAATCTAATGTATTTATGTACTAATCCGATAAAAATGCAGAGTCATTGTAAACATCCCATAATCCCTTGCCGGATGTACCCGGTCTTGCCCTAAATTGTGTCCGGTTCTATCAGATCATCCAATAACTTCTGTCCGGATGCATCAATAACAACATAGGAATCCTACCTTAAGAGTGTGTAGTGAAACAAGGGTTGCTCAATCACATCCGCACCTGTCCCATAATCCCTTGCCGGATGTACCCGGTCTTGCTCTAAATTGTGTCCGGTTATATCAGGTCATCATGACGTCAGAGAGTGGCAGATAATTTGAAAAATAATGCAAAGTGGCGGGAATAAATTCACTCACACTACAACCTTTTAATAGACGCTAATATTCCTCTCACTCCCTTCCGTTATCATGATAGGCATTACCTCCTCCTTTCATGCCAAATTGGGGGGGGGGGTGACGGCATTCGCCGGTGTGAGCGCCTCAGGCCAAACTTTTTCTTTGGGGGGGCTATTAAGCAAATCTATAATAAAGACCAATGTGCATTTATTTGTATCTATAATAAAGACCAATGTGCATTTATTTGTATCTATAATAAAGGCCAATGTGCATTTATTTGCATCTATAATAAAGACCAATGTGCATTTATTTGTATCTATAATAAAGACCAATGTGCATTTATTTGCATTTATTTGCATCTATAATAAAGGCCAATGTGCATTTATTTGTATCTATAATAAAGACCAATGTGCATTTATTTGTATCTATAATAAAGACCAATGTGCATTTATTTGCATCTATAATAAAGACCAATGTGCATTTATTTGTATCTATAATAAAGACCAATGTGCATTTATTTGCATCTATAATAAAGGCCAATGTGCATTTATTTGTATCTATAATAAAGAGATTATTTTTAGGGGTCATGCCAAATTTTTTAGGGGTCCGGTCAAATTTTTTTTTCTTTTTTTGAACTTAAAATAATTCTCAGGGTTGTGGGACAATGAAAAAAAAAGTGGGGGGGGGGGCTGGAGAGATTAGGGGGTAGGGGAAAATTTTAGGGGTCTGGCCAAATTTTTTAGGGGTCCGGCCAAATTTTTTTGTTTTTTTTTGTTTTGAAGTCAAAATATATCTCATGGTTGGGGGAGAGTGAAAAATTAGGGGGCTGGAGAGATTTAGGGGTCGGGGAAAATTTTAGGGGTCAGGACGAACTTTTTAGGGGTCAGGCCAAATTTTTTTGTTTTTTTTTGTTTTTTTTCGTTTTGAAGTTCAAATATTTCTCAGGGTTGGGGGAGAGTGAAACATTAGGGGGCTGGAGAGATTTAGGGGTCGGGGAAAATTTTAGGGGTCAGGACGAACTTTTTAGGGGTCAGGCCAAATTTTTTTTTTTTTTTTTTGTTTTGAAGTCAAAATATTTTTCATGGTTGGAGGAGAGTGAAAAATTAGGGGGCTGGAGAGATTTAGGGGTCATGGAAAATTTTAGGGGTCAGGACTAACTTTTTAGGGGTCAGGCCAAATTTTTTTGTTTTTTTTTGTTTTGAAGTCAAAATATTTTTCATGGTTGGAGGAGAGTGAAAAATTAGGGGGCTGGAGAGATTTAGGGGTCGGGGAAAATTTTAGGGGTCAGGACGAACTTTTTAGGGGTCAGGCCAAATTTTTTGTTTTTTTTTGTTTTGAAGTCAAAATATTTTTCATGGTTGGAGGAGAGTGAAAAATTAGGGGGCTGGAGAGGTTTAGGGGTCGGGGAAAATTTTAGGGGTCAGGACGAACTTTTTAGGGGTCAGGCCAAATTTTTTTGTTTTTTTTTGTTTTGAAGTCAAAATATATCTCATGGTTGGGGGAGAGTGAAAAATTAGGGGGCTGGAGAGATTTAGGGGTAGGGGAAAATTTTAAGGGTCATGACGAACTTTTTAGGGGTCAGGCCAAATTTTTTTGTTTTTTTTTGTTTTTTTTTTGTTTTGAAGTCAAAATATTTCTCAGGGTTGGGGGAGAGTGAAAAATTAGGGGGCTGGAGAGATTTAGGGGTCGGGGAAAATTTTAGGGGTCAGGACGAACTTTTTAGGGGTCAGGCCAAATTTTTTTGTTTTTTTTTGTTTTGAAGTCAAAATATATCTAATGGTTGTAAGAGAGTGAAAAATTAGGGGGCTGGAGAGATTTAGGGGTCGGGGAAAATTTTAGGGGTCAGGACGAACTTTTTAGGGGTCAGGCCAAATTTTTTTGTTGTTTTTTGTTTTTTTTTGTTTTGAAGTCAAAATATTTCTCAGGGTTGGGGGAGAGTGAAAAATTAGGGGGCTGGAGAGATTTAGGGGTCGGGGAAAATTTTAGGGGTCAGGACGAACATTTTAGGGGTCAGGCCAAATTTTTTTGTTTTTTTTTGTTTTGAAGTCAAAATATTTTTCATGGTTGGAAGAGAGTGAAAAATTAGGGGGCTGGAGAGATTTAGGGGTCATGGAAAATTTTAGGGGTCAGGACGAACTTTTTAGGGGTCAGGCCAAATTTTTTTGTTTTTTTTTGTTTTGAAGTCAAAATATTTTTCATGGTTGGAGGAGAGTGAAAAATTAGGGGGCTGGAGAGATTTAGGGGTCGGGGAAAATTTTAGGGGTCAGGACGAACTTTTTAGGGGTCAGGCCAAATTTTTTTGTTTTTTTTTGTTTTGAAGTCAAAATATTTTTCATGGTTGGAGGAGAAAGAAAAATTAGGGGGCTGGAGAGATTTAGGGGTCGGGGAAAATTTTAGGGGTCAGGACGAACTTTTTAGGGGTCAGGCCAAATTTTTTTTTTGTTTTTTGTTTTTTTTGTTTTGAAGTCACAATATTTCTCAGGGTTGGGGGAGAGTGAAAAATTAGGGGGCTGGAGAGATTTAGGGGTCGGGGAAAATTTTAGGGGTCAGGACGAACTTTTTAGGGGTCAGGCCAAATTTTTTTGTTGTTTTTTGTTTTTTTTTGTTTTGAAGTCAAAATATTTCTCAGGGTTGGGGGAGAGTGAAAAATTAGGGGGCTGGAGAGATTTAGGGGTCGGGGAAAATTTTAGGGGTCAGGACGAACATTTTAGGGGTCAGGCCAAATTTTTTTGTTTTTTTTTGTTTTGAAGTCAAAATATTTTTCATGGTTGGAAGAGAGTGAAAAATTAGGGAGCTGGAGAGATTTAGGGGTCATGGAAAATTTTAGGGGTCAGGACGAACTTTTTAGGGGTCAGGCCAAATTTTTTTGTTTTTTTTTGTTTTGAAGTCAAAATATTTTTCATGGTTGGAGGAGAGTGAAAAATTAGGGGGCTGGAGAGATTTAGGGGTCGGGGAAAATTTTAGGGGTCAGGACGAACTTTTTAGGGGTCAGGCCAAATTTTTTTGTTTTTTTTTGTTTTGAAGTCAAAATATTTTTCATGGTTGGAGGAGAAAGAAAAATTAGGGGGCTGGAGAGATTTAGGGGTCGGGGAAAATTTTAGGGGTCAGGACGAACTTTTTAGGGGTCAGGCCAAATTTTTTTTTTTTTTTTTGTTTTTTTTTTGTTTTGAAGTCAAAATATTTCTCAGGGTTGGGGGAGAGTGAAAAATTAGGGGGCTGGAGAGATTTAGGGGTCGGGGAAAATTTTAGGGGTCAGGACGAACTTTTTAGGGGTCAGGCCAAATTTTTTTGTTTTTTTTTGTTTTGAAGTCAAAATATATCTAATGGTTGTAAGAGAGTGAAAAATTAGGGGGCTGGAGAGATTTAGGGGTCGGGGAAAATTTTAGGGGTCAGGACGAACTTTTTAGGGGTCAGGCCAAATTTTTTTGTTGTTTTTTGTTTTTTTTTGTTTTGAAGTCAAAATATTTCTCAGGGTTGGGGGAGAGTGAAAAATTAGGGGGCTGGAGAGATTTAGGGGTCGGGGAAAATTTTAGGGGTCAGGACGAACTTTTTAGGGGTCAGGCCAAATTTTTTTGTTTTTTTTTGTTTTGAAGTCAAAATATTTTTCATGGTTGGAGGAGAGTGAAAAATTAGGGGGCTGGAGAGATTTAGGGGTCGGGGAAAATTTTAGGGGTCAGGACGAACTTTTTAGGGGTCAGGCCAAATTTTTTTGTTTTTTTTTGTTTTGAAGTCAAAATATTTTTCATGGTTGGAGGAGAGTTAAAAATTAGGGGGCTGGAGAGATTTAGGGGTCGGGGAAAATTTTAGGGGTCAGGACGAACTTTTTAGGGGTCAGGCCAAATTTTTTTGTTTTTTTTTGTTTTGAAGTCAAAATATATCTAATGGTTGTAAGAGAGTGAAAAATTAGGGGGCTGGAGAGATTTAGGGGTCGGGGAAAATTTTAGGGGTCAGGACGAACTTTTTAGGGGTCAGGCCAAATTTTTTTGTTGTTTTTTGTTTTTTTTTGTTTTGAAGTCAAAATATTTCTCAGGGTTGGGGGAGAGTGAAAAATTAGGGGGCTGGAGAGATTTAGGGGTCGGGGAAAATTTTAGGGGTCAGGACGAACATTTTAGGGGTCAGGCCAAATTTTTTTGTTTTTTTTTGTTTTGAAGTCAAAATATTTTTCATGGTTGGAAGAGAGTGAAAAATTAGAGGGCTGGAGAGATTTAGGGGTCATGGAAAATTTTAGGGGTCAGGACGAACTTTTTAGGGGTCAGGCCAAATTTTTTTGTTTTTTTTTGTTTTGAAGTCAAAATATTTTTCATGGTTGGAGGAGAGTGAAAAATTAGGGGGCTGGAGAGATTTAGGGGTCGGGGAAAATTTTAGGGGTCAGGACGAACTTTTTAGGGGTCAGGCCAAATTTTTTTGTTTTTTTTTGTTTTGAAGTCAAAATATTTTTCATGGTTGGAGGAGAAAGAAAAATTAGGGGGCTGGAGAGATTTAGGGGTCGGGGAAAATTATAGGGGTCAGGACGAACTTTTTAGGGGTCAGGCCAAATTTTGTTTTTGTTTTTTGTTTTTTTTGTTTTGAAGTCACAATATTTCTCAGGGTTGGGGGAGAGTGAAAAATTAGGGGGCTGGAGAGATTTAGGGGTCGGGGAAAATTTTAGGGGTCAGGACGAACTTTTTAGGGGTCAGGCCAAATTTTTTTGTTGTTTTTTGTTTTTTTTTGTTTTGAAGTCAAAATATTTCTCAGGGTTGGGGGAGAGTGAAAAATTAGGGGGCTGGAGAGATTTAGAGGTCGGGGAAAATTTTAGGGGTCAGGACGAACATTTTAGGGGTCAGGCCAAATTTTTTTGTTTTTTTTTGTTTTGAAGTCAAAATATTTTTCATGGTTGGAAGAGAGTGAAAAATTATGGGGCTGGAGAGATTTAGGGGTCATGGAAAATTTTAGGGGTCAGGACGAACTTTTTAGGGGTCAGGCCAAATTTTTTTGTTTTTTTTTGTTTTGAAGTCAAAATATTTTTCATGGTTGGAGGAGAGTGAAAAATTAGGGGGCTGGAGAGATTTAGGGGTCGAGGAAAATTTTAGGGGTCAGGACGAACTTTTTAGGGGTCAGGCCAAATTTTTTTGTTTTTTTTTGTTTTGAAGTCAAAATATTTCTCATGGTTGGGGGGAGTGAAAAATTAGGGGGCTAGAGAGATTTAGGGGTCGGGGAAAATTTTAGGGGTCAGGACGAACTTTTTAGGGGTCAGGCCAAATTTTTTTTTTTGTTTTTGTTTTTTTTTGTTTTGAAGTCACAATATTTCTCAGGGTTGGGGGAGAGTGAAAAATTAGGAGGCTGGAGAGATTTAGGGGTCGGGGAAAATTTTAGGGGTCAGGACGAACTGTTTAGGGGTCAAGCCAAATTTTGTTGTTTTTTTTTGTTTTGAAGTCAAAACATATCTAATGGTTGTAAGAAAGTGAAAAATTAGGGGGCTGGAGAGATTTAGGGGTCGGGGAAAATTTTAGGGGTCAAGACGAACTTTTTAGGGGTCAGGCCAAATTTTTTTGTTTTTTTTGGTTTTTTTTTGTTTTGAAGTCAAAATATATCTCATGGTTGGGGGAGAGTGAAAAATTAGGGGGCTGGAGAGATTTAGGGGTCGGGGAACATTTTAGGGGTTAGGACGAACTTTTTAGGGGTCAGGCCAAATTTTTTTTTTTTTTTTTTTTTTGAAGCAAAAATATTTCTCAGGGTTGGTGGAGAGTGAAATATTAGGGGGTTGGAGAGATTTAGGGGTCGGGGAAAATTTTAGGGGTCAGGACGAACTTTTTAGGGGTCAGGCCAAATTTTTTTGTTTTTTTTTGTTTTGAAGTCAAAATATTTCTAATGGTGGGAGGAGAGTGAAAAATTAGGGGGCTGGAGAGATTTAGGGGTCGGGGACAATTTTAGGGGTCAGGACGAACTTTTTAGGGGTCAGGCCAAATTTTTTTTTTTTTTTTTTTTTTTTTTTTTGTTTTGAAGTCAAATTCTTTCTCATGGTTGGAGGAGAGTGAAAAATTAGGGGGCTGGAGAGATTTAGGGGTCGGGGACAATTTTAGGGGTCAGGACGCACTTTTTAGGGGTCAGGTAAAATTTTTTTGTTTTTTTTTGTTTTGAAGTCAAAATATATCTCATGGTTGGGGGAGAGTGAAAAATTAGGGGGCTAGAGAGATTTAGGGGTCGGGGACAATTTTAGGGGTCAGGACGAACTTTTTAGGGGTCAGGCCAAATTTTTTTTTTTGTTTTTGTTTTTTTTTGTTTTGAAGTCAAAATATTTCTCAGGGTTGGGGGAGAGTGAAAAATTAGGGGGCTGGAGAGATTTAGGGGTCGGGGAAAATTGTAGGGGTCAGGACGAACTTTTTAGGGGTCCGGCCAAATTTTTTTGTTTTTTTTTGTTTTTTTTTATTTTGAAGTCAAAATATTTCTCAGGGTTGGGGGAGAGTGAAAAATTAAGGGGCTGGAGAGATTTAGGGGTCGGGGAAAATTTTAGGGGTCAGGACGAACTTTTTAGGGGTCAGGCCAAATTTTTTTGTTTTTTTTTGTTTTTAACTAAAATTATTTCTCATGGTTGGAGGAGAGTGAAAAATTAGGGGGCTGGAGAGATTTAGGGGTCGAGGAAAATTTTAGGGGTCAGGACGAACTTTTTAGGGGTCAGGCCAAATTTTTTTGTTTTTTTTTGTTTTGAAGTCAAAATATATCTCATGGTTGGAGGAGAAAGAAAAATTAGGGGGCTGGAGAGATTTAGGGGTCGGGGAAAATTTTAGGGGTCAGGACGAACTTTTTAGGGGTCAGGCCAATTTGTTTTGTTTTTTTTTTGTTTTGAAGTCAAAATATTTCTCATGGTTGGGGGAGTGAAAAATTAGGGGGCTAGAGAGATTTAGGGGTCGGGGAAAATTTTAGGGGTCAGGAGGAACTTTTTAGGGGTCAGGTAAAATTTTTTTGTTTTTTTTTGTTTTGAAGTCAAAATATATCTCATGGTTGGGGGAGAGTGAAAAATTAGGGGGCAAGACAGATTTAGGTGTCGGGGACAATTTTAGGGGTCAGGACGAACTTTTTAAGGGTCAGGCCAAATTCTTTTGTTTTTTTGTTTTTTTTTTTGTTTTGAAGTCAAATTCTTTCTCATGGTTGGAGGAGAGTGAAAAATTAGGGGGCTGGAGAGATTTAGGGGTCGGGGAAAATTTTAGGGGGCAGGACGCACTTTTTAGGGTTCAGGCCAAATTTATTTGTTTTTTTTTTGTCTTGAAGTCAAAATATATCTCATGGTTGGAGGAGAGTGAAAAATTAGGGGGCTGGAGAGATTTAGGGGTCGGGGACAATTTTAGGGGTCAGGACGAACTTTTTAGGGGTCAGGCCAAATTTTTTTTTTTGTTTTTGTTTTTTTTTGTTTTGAAGTCAAAATATTTCTCAGAGTTGGGGGAGAGTGAAAAATTAGGGGGCTAGAGAGATTTAGGGGTCGGGGAAAATTTTAGGGGTCAGGACGAACTTTTTAAGGGTCAGGCCAAATTTTTTTGTTTTTTTTGTTTTGAAGTCAAAATATTTCTCAGGGTTGGGGGAGAGTGAAAAATAAGGGGTCTGGAGAGATTTAGGGGTCGGGGAAAATTTTAGGGGTCAGGACGAACTTTTTAGGGGTCAGGCCAAATTTTTTTGTTTTTTTTGTTTTGAAGTCAAATTATTTCTCATGGTTGGAGGAGAGTGAAAAATTAGGGGGCTGGAGAGATTTAGGGGTCGGGGAAAATTTTAGGGGTCAGGACGCACTTTTTAGGGGTCAGGCCAAATTTTTTTGTTTTTTTTTGTTTTGAAGTCAAAATATATCTCATGGTTGGGGGAGAGTGAAAAATTAGGGGGCTAGAGAGATGTAGGGGTCGGGGAAAATTTTAGGGGTCAGGACGAACTTTTTAGGGGTCAGGCCAAATTTTTTTGTTTTTTTGTTTGTTTTGAAGTCAAAATATTTCTCATGGTTGGGGGAGAGTTAAAAATTAGGGGGCTAGAGAGATTTAGGGGTCGGGGAAAATTTTAGGGGTCAGGACGAACTTTTTAGGGGTCAGGCCAAATTTTTTTGTTTTTTTTTGTTTTTAACTAAAATTATTTCTCATGGTTGGAGGAGAGTGAAAAATTAGGGGGCTGGAGAGATTTAGGGGTCGGGGAAAATTTTAGGGGTCAGGACGAACTTTTTAGGGGTCAGGCAAAATTTTTTTGTTTTTTTTTGTTTTTAAGTCAAAATATATCTCATGTTTGGGGGAGAGTGAAAAATTAGGAGGTTGGAGAGATTTAGGGGTCGGGGAAAATTTTAGGGGTCAGGACGAACTTTTTAGGGGTCAGGCCAAATTTTTTTGTTTTTTTTTGTTTTGAAGTCAAAATATATCTCATGGTTGGGGGAGAGTGAAAAATTAGGGGGCTGGAGAGATTCAGGGGTCGGGGAAAATTTTAGGGGTCAGGACGAACTTTTAAGGGGTCAGGCCAAATTTTTTTGTTTTTTTTTGTTTTGAAGTCAAAATCGTTCTCATAGTTGGGGGAGAGTAAAAAATTAGGGGGCTAGAGAGATTTAGGGTTCGGGGAAAATTTTAGGGGTCAGGCGGAACTTTTTAGGGGTCAGGCCAAATTTTTTTGTTTTTTTTTGTTTTGAAGTCAAAATATTTCTCATGGTTGGAGGAGAGTGAAAAATTAGGGGGCTGGAGAGATTAAGGGGTCGGGGAAAATTTTAGGGGTCAGGACGAACTTTTTAGGGTTCAGGCCAAATTTTTTTTTTTTTTTTTGGTTTTGAACTCAAAATATTTCTCAGGGTTGGGGGAGAGTTAACAATTAGGGGGCTGGAGAGATTGAGGGGTCGGGGAAAATTTTAGGGGTCAAGACGAACTTTTTAGGGGTCAGGCCAAATTTTTTTGTTTTTTTTTGTTTTGAAGTCAAAATATTTCTCATGGTTGGGGGAGAGTGAAAAATTAGGGGGCTGGAGAGATTTAGGGGTCGGGGAAAATTTTAGGGGTCAGGCCGAACTTTTTAGGGTCTGCCCAAATTTAGGGGCGGCGATATGTACGTATTTAGCTTCCACACCGGGGCGGCGATAGGTACTTATTTAGCATTCAGTGGTGGTGATAGGTACTTATATAGCATGTGCACATGGGCAGTTATAAGTACGTATATAGTATGCACACCGGGGCAGTGATAGGTATGTATTTAGCATGCGCACTGAGGCAGCGATCGGTTCATATGTAGCACGCGCACCGGGGCGGCGATAGGTACGTATATAGCACGCGCACAGGGGCGGCGAAAGGTACATATTTAAAATTCACACTGGGCGGCGAAAGGTACATATTTAAAATTCACACCGGGGCGGCGATAGGTACGTATTTAGCATTCACGCCGGGGCGGCGATAGGTATGTATTTAGCATTCACACCGGGGCAGCGATAGGTATGTATTTAGCATTCACACTGGGGCAGCGATAGGTACGTATTTAGCTTCCGCACCGGGGCGGCGAAAGGTATGTATTTCGCATTCGCACCGTAGTGGTGATAGGTACGTATTTAGCATTCGCACTGGGGCGGCTATAGGTACGTATTTAGCATTCGCACCAGGGCGGCTATAGGTACGTATTTAGCATTCGCACTGGGCCGGCGATAGGTACGTATTTAGCATTCACACCAAAGCGGCAATATGTACATATTAATTATTCGCACTAGGGCAGCGATAGGTACTTATGTAGCATGCATACCGGGGCGCAATTGGTATGTCTTTAGTATTCGCACTAGGGCAGCGATAGGTACTTATGTAGCATGCACACCGGGGCGCAATAGGTATGTATTTAGCATTCACACCGGGGCAACGATAGGTACTATTTAGCATTCGCAACGGGGCGGCGATAGGTACTTAAATAGTATCTGCACCGGGGCGGCGATAGGTACGTATATAGTATGTGCACTGGGGCGGCGATAGGTACGTATATAGTATGCGCACCGGGGTGATGATAGATACGTATATAGTATGAACACCGGGGTGGAGATAAGTACCTATATAGAAGGCGCAGATAGAGGTGTTACTTTTTATAGAAATATGTCATACTATTACCCTGGGCAATAGGAGAAATGGTGGGGAAGAAACAGCTTTTGCAAAAGGCAAAATTAGAAAGTAGCGGCGAAATGGGGCGACCAGGAAAGAGAAAGGTAGCAGATAAAGAGACGGCTATAGAGAGAGGGGGCGGACATAGAAGTTTGAATATAAAGATGTTACACACACGATCTTTCTTCAAATATATGTTTTTATGACCCCGAGCAACGCCGGGTAGCCCCGCTAGTCTATTATATAAATCCCACCTGTCTGTATGTATGTATGTATGTATGTAAAGCTTCTCCTCCGAAAGTACCCAACAAACGGTCACACGGGTAGCATCATTCCGACCGGCCAGCCCAGGCGCGTCTAATATCTCGGAACCGGAAAAAAAAATTGACTTTTCCGGGGTCGACTGAGCACTTTTCTCCAATGGGGGGTGGCTTTTAACTCGATTTTTCAACGTTGTTTAGTACTAATTTAAGAAGAAATCAATGCAATCATGTATTATTTGAAAAATAATGCAATGTCACGATAAACCAGAAATTACGTCAGAGAGTGGCAGGAAGAAATTCACTGACACTACAACCCTTTCTTTCTTCCTTTCTTCTTTCCCTCTCACTCCCACCCTTTCTACCTTTCATTCTTAATTATAAATAGACAATAATATTCCTTCCCCCTCCCTTCCTCACTATGGCCGTTCTGTTATCATGATATAATCCTTCCAGGCATTACCTCCTCATTGCAGGCGAAATGAGGGGGGAGGGGGGCGGCATTCGTCGTTGGGGCGCCTCATGCCAAATTTAGGGAGGGGGAGTGTCAGCATTCGCCGGTGTGAGCGCCTCAGGCACAATTTGGAGAAAGGGGGGGGATACGTAAGTAATTTCAGTAGTGCTCAGGAGGGGTCCTTGATATTCAAAGTACTCGGCGTTGTCCAGGAGAAAAGTGCTAAATAACCTAGATAGAGTTACTGAGTGATAGGTTTGGAAAATATTTTAACGCCATCTTCGTTCCCCTTTGGACTATTTTGCAGATGAAAAAGAGGGAGGATATCTAAGGGTTTCAGTAGTGCTCAGGAGGCCTCCTTGACTTTCAAATACTCGGCGTTGTCCGGGAGAAAAGTGCTCAATGTCTTAGATAGAGCTACTGTAGTGATAGGTTTGGATAATATTTTAACAGCATCTACGCTGAAAAAGATGGGGGAATCGATAAGAGTAATTTCATTAGTGCTAAGGAGGCCTTGATTTTAAAAGTACTCGGCGTTGTCCGGGAGAAAAGTGCTCAATATCCTAGATAGAGCTACTGTAGTGATAGGTTTGGAAAATATTTTAACGTCATCTTCGTTCCCCTTTGGACTATTTTGCAGATCAGGAGAGAAGATACCTAAGTGATTTCAGTAGTTCTCAGGAGGCGTCCTCGATTTTCAAAGTACTCGGCGTTGTCCGGGAGTAAAGTGCTCAATGTCTTAGATAGAGCTACTGTAGTGATAGGTTTGGATAATATTTTAACAGCATCTACGCTGAAAAGGATTAGGGAATCAATAAGAGTGATTTCATTAGTGCTCATGAGACCTTCTTGATTTTCAAAGTAGTCAGCGTTGTCCAGGAGAAAAGTGCTCAATATCCTAGATAGAGCTACCGTAGTGATAGGTTTGGAAAATATTTTAACGCCATCTCTGTTCCCCTTTGGACTATTTTGCAGATGAAAACGAGGGAGAATACCTAATTGATTTCAGTAGTGCTCAGGAGAACTCCTTGATTTTCAAAGTACTCGGCGTTGTCCGGGATAAAAGTGCTCAATGTCCTAGATAGAGCTACTTTAGTGATAAGTTGTGATAATATTTTAACAGCATCTACGCTGAAAAGGATGGGGGAATCGATAAGAGTAATTTCAGTAGTGCTCAGGAGAACTCCTTGATTTTCAAAGTACTCGGCGTTGTCCGGGAGAAAAGTGCTCAATATCCTAGATAGAGCTACTGTAGTGATAGATTTGGAAAATATTTTAACGCCATCTTCGTTCCCCTTTGGACTATTTTGCAGATGAAAAGGAGGGAGGATACCTAAGTGATTTCAGTAGTGCTCAGGAGGACTCCTTGACTTTCAAAGTACTCGGCGTTGTCCGGGAGAAAAGTGCTCAATGTCCTAGATAGAGCTACTGCAGTGATAGGTTTGGAAAATATTTTAACAGCATCTACGCTGAAAAAAATGGGGGAATCAATAAGAGTGATTTCATTAGTGCTCATGAGGCCTCCTTGATTTTCAAAGTAGTCGGCGTTGTCCGGGAGAAAAGTGCTTAATATCCTAGATAGAGCTACTGTAGTGATATGTTTGGAAAATATTTTAACGCCATCTTCGTTCCCCTTTGGACTATTTTGCAGATGAAAAGGAGGGAGGATACCTAAGTGATTTCAGTAGTGCTCAGGTGGCCTCATTGATTTTCATAGTACTCGGCGTTTTCCGGGAGAAAAGTGCTCAATGTCCTAGATATCGCTACTGTAGTGATAGGTTTGGATAATATTTTAACAGCATCTACGCTGAAAATGATGGGAAAATAGATAAGAGCTATTTCAGTAGTGCTAATTGGGCCTCCTTGATTTTCAAATTACTCGGCGTTGTCTGGGAGAAAAGTGCTCAATATCTTAGATAGAGCTACTGTAGTGATAGGTTTGGAAAATATTTTAACACAATCTTCGTTCCCCTTTACACTATTTTGCTGATGAAAAAGAAGGAGGATATCTAAGTGATTTCAGTAGTGCTCAGGCGGCTTCCTTGACTTTAAAAGTACTCGGCGTTGTCCGGGAGAAAAGTGCTCAATGTCTTAGATAGAGCTACAGTAGTGATAGGTTTAGATAATATTTTAACAGCATCTACGCTGAAAAGGATGGGGGAATCGATAAGAGTAATTTCAGTAGTGCTAAGGAGGCCTCCTTGATTTTAAAAGTACTCGGCGTTGTCCGGGAGAAAAGTGCTCAATATCCTAGATAGAGCTACTGTAGTGATAGGTATGGAAAATATTTTAACGGCATCTTCGGTCCCATTTGGACTATTTTGCAGATCAGGAGAGAGGATACCCAAGTGATTTCAGTAGTTCTAAGGAGGCGTCCTCGATTTTCAAAGTACTCAGCGTTGTCCGGAAGAAAAGTGCTCAATGTCTTAGATAAAGCTACTGTAGTAATAGGTTTGGATAATATTTTAACAGCATCTACGCTGAAAAGGATTGGGGAATCAATAAGAGTTATGTCAGTAGTGCTCATGAGGCCTCCTTGATTTTCAAAGTAGTCAGCGTTGTCCGGGAGAAAAGTGCTCAATATCCTAGATAGAGCTACTGTAGTGATATGTTTGGAAAATATTTTAACGCCATCTTCGTTACGCTTTGGAGTATTTTGCAGATGAAAAGAAGGAGGATATCTAAGTGATTTCAGTAGTGCTAAGGAGGCCTCCTTGATTTTAAAAGTACTCGGCGTTTTCCGGGAGAAAAGTGCTCAATATCTTAGATAGAGCTACTTTAGTGATAGGTTTGGAAAATATTTTAACGTCATCTTCGTTCCCCTTTGGACTATTTTGGAGATGAAAAATAGGGAGGATATCTAAGTGATTTCAGTAGTGCTAAGGGGGCCTCCTTGACTTTCAAAGTACTCGGCGTTGTCCGGGAGAAAAGTGCTCAATGTCCTAGATAGAGCTACTGCAGTGATAGGTTTGGAAAATATTTTAACAGAATACACGCTGAAAATGATGGGGGAATCGACAAGAGTAATTTCAGTAGTGCTCAGGAAGCCTCCTCGATTTTCAAAGTACTCGGCGTTGTCCGGGAGAAAAGTGGTCAATATCCTAGATAGAGCTACTGTAGTGATAGATTTGGCTATTTAGCAGATGAAAAGGAGGGAGGATACCTAAGTGATTTCAGTAGTGCTCAGGAGGCCTCCTTGACTTTCAAAGTACTCGGCGTTGTCCGGCAGAAATGTGCTCAATATCCTAGATAGAGCTACTGTAGTAATAGGTTTGGATAATATTTTAACAGCATATACGCTGAAAAAAATGGGGGAATCAATAAGAGTTATTTCAGTAGTGCTCAGGTGGCCTCATTGATTTTCATAGTACTCGGCGTTTTCCGGGAGAAAAGTGCTCAATGTCCTAGATATCGCTACTGTAGTGATAGTTTTAGATAATATTTTAACAGCATCTACGCTGAAAATGATGGGAAAATCGATAAGAGTTATTTCAGTAGTGCTAATAGGGCCTCCTTTATTTTCAAATTACTCGGCGTTGTCCGGGAGAAAAGTGCTCAATATCTTAGATAGAGCTACTGTAGTGATAGGTTTGGAAAATATTTTAACGCAATCTTCGTTCCTCTTTAGACTATTTTGCAGATGAAAAAGAGGGAGGATATCTAAGTGATTTCAGTAGTGCTCATGAGGCCTCCTTGATTTTCAAATTACTCGGCGTTGCCCGGAGAAAAGTGCTCAATATCCTAGATAGAGCTATTGTAGTGATAGGTTTGGAAAATATTTTAATGCAACTTTCGTTCCCGTTTAGACTATTTGGCAGATCAAAAGAAGGGAGGATACCTAAGTGATTTCAGTAGTGCTCAGGAGGCGTCCTAGATTTTCACAGTACTCGGCGTTGTCCGGGAGAAAAGTGCTCAATGTCCTAGATAGAGCTACTGTAGTAATAGGTTTGGATAATATTTTAACAGCATCTACGCTGAAAAAAATGGGGGAATCAATAAGAGTGATTTTATTAGCGCTCATGAGGCCTCCTTGATTTTCAAAGTAGTCGGCGTTGTCCGTGAGAAAAGTGCTCAATATCCTAGATAGAGCTACTGTAGCGATATGTTTGGAAAATATTTTAACGCCATCTTCGTTCCCCTTTGGACTATTTTGCAGATAAAAAGGAGTGAGGATACCTAAGTGATTTCAGTAGTGCTCAGGTGGCCTCATTGATTTTCATAGTACTCGGCGTTTTCCGCGAGAAAAGTGCTCAATGTTCTAGATATCGCTACTGTAGTGATAGATTTGGATAATATTTTAACAGCATCTATGCAGAAAATGATGGGAAAATCGATAAGAGTTATTTCAGTGTTGCTAATGGGCCTTCTTTGATTTTCAAATAACTCTGCGTTGTCCGGGAGAAAAGTGCTCAATATCTTAGATAGAGCTACTGTAGTGATAGGTTTGGATAATATTTTAACAGCATCTACGCTGAAAAGGATGGGGGAATCGATAAGAGTAATTTCAGTAGTGCTAAGGAGGCTTCTTTAATTTTAAAAGTACTCGGCGTTGTCCGGGAGAAAAGTGCTCAATATCCTAGATAGAGCTACTGTAGCGATAGGTTTGGAAAATATTTTAACGCTATCTTCCTTTCACCTTTGGACTATTTTGCAGATCAGGAGAGAGGATACCTAAGTGATTTCAGTAGTTCTCAGGAGGCGTCCTCGATTTTCAAAGTATTCGGCGTTGTCCGGAAGAAAAGTGCTCAATGTTTTAGATAGAGCTACTGTAGTGATAGGTTTGGATAATATTTTAACAGCATCTACGCTGAAAAGGATTGGGGAATCAATAAGGATTATTTCAGTAGTGCTCATGAGGCCTCCTTGATTTTCAAAGTAGTCAGCGTTGTCCGGGAGAAAAGTGCTCAATATCCTAGATAGAGCTACTGTAGTGATAAGTTTGGAAAATATTTTAACGCCATGTTCGCTCCTCTTTGGACTATTTTGCAGATGAAAAGGAGGGGGGGTACCTAAGTGATTTCAGTAGTGCTCAGGGGGCCTCCTTGACTTTCAAAGTACTCGGTGTTGTCCGGCAGAAAAGTGCTCAACGTCCTAGATAGAGCTACTGTAGTGATAATTGTGGATAATATTCTAACAGCAGTTACGCTTAAAAAGAATGCGGAATCCATAAGAGTGATTTCAGTAGTGCTCAGCAGGCCACCTTAATTTTCAAAGTACTCGGCGTTGTCCGGGAGAAAAATGCTCAATGTCCTAGATAGAGCTACTGTAGTGATAGGTTTGGATAATATTTTAACAGCATCTACGCTGAAAAGGATTGGGGAATCAATAAGAGTTATGTCAGTAGTGCTCATGAGGCCTCCTTGATTTTCAAAGTAGTCAGCGTTGTCCGGGAGAAAAGTGCTCAATATCTTAGATAGAGCTACTGTATTGATAGGTTTGGAAAATATTTTAACGCCATCTTCGTACCCCTTAGGACTATTTTGCATATGAAAAGGAGGGAGGATACGTAAGTGATTTCAGTAGTGCTCAGGAGGCCTCCTATATTTTCAAAGTACTCGGCGTTGTCCGGGAGAAAAGTGCTCAATATCTTAGATAGAGCTACTGTATTGATAGGTTTGGAAAATATTTTAACGCCATCTTCGTTCCAATTTGGACTATTTTGCAGATGAAAAGGAGGGAGGATACCTAAGTGATTTCAGTAGTGCTCAGGAGAACTCTTTGATGTTCAAAGTACTCGGCGTTGTCCGGGATAAATGTGCTCAATGTCCTAGATAGAGCTACTATAGTGATAGGTTTGGATA